>SSBO01000012.1:5193044-5303904 GCA_005281725.1 Wuchereria bancrofti | reverse complement strand
TCAATATGCACCTAATTTTATTGTAAATATGCTCGCATATATTCAAAAAAAAAAAAAATGCTCGCACTTGTGTAGGAATGAAAAGTTTTTTAATTAGAAATTTTTTGATTTGAAAAGTTTTTTTATAATTTTTTAATTAGAATTTCTTAATTAAAGTTTTTTAACTTTTAATTTACAAAATTTAAAAAACTGCCTACTGAGTGATGGAAAAAACACGTCATTGAAAAACACTGGTGTTAAAATTTGATAAATATGAACAGGTGAGTCTTTATGGGAAATGATTCGCCCAACCACTTATTTACCTTTATCTGGTTTCTTCTTTTTTGTCTTGAAACGAGTTTCTTCTAGCTTTTTCTGAGCACTTCTTCAGAGTATTTTCTGACCAGTTAGAATTCTGATTTCGAAGAAAAAAGTAAAATTTATTTATCATTATTTTTGTCTTCTTTGAACCAACCAAAAATATTCTTTATAATACAACAGTTTGTTCTGCTTATGTTTCAGTGAAAATCACGAATAGAACTTTCGTTTATTCATTTCCATTTATGATGATAGCTATGGTTGTGTGAGAGTATTTTGAGAGGACAGGAAGTAAGCTAGAGCAAATGGTTGAAGCAAAGATAAAGTGTTGCTTGGTTCCAAAAGAAACAGTATTTATGTCAGTGCTGTAATTGGATGGTGAGATAATCACCAAAACAGAAAAAAAGACCTGATCTTGCCAAGTCTAAACCATTTTAGCAAACAGGTGATACCACATCAATTAGGAAGAGTATTTAGTGTAGACATAGTGAAAAAATGAATTGTAAAAAATGATGGTCTTGCAGGAGACTGAAAAGAGCTTTGAATTAGCACAATTTGCAACTATCTGACGTGTGTGTACTCATATGTATGCATACTTTTATGTTTGATTTGTGTAAGAGTGAATGCGTATAAAATTAGATGCCCTGCGTCTCTGAGGAACTGAAAAATTGCCGTTTTCACTGAATTAATTATCTCTAATCTTTAAAATATTAGTGCAAAATTCTCATTTTAAAATCCAATGAAGATTTCTACAGTTCACATTTCTTCCAATACAATTATTTTTAAAGTAAAGCATCACTTTTCCACCATAGATTAGGAAACAGAAATAAACAAGCAATATTTTTAATTCCAGATTTCTCATCCTTATTTTCTTTTTTGTAAGGCAATACTATGAAACTGCATAGAATAATTGCAGAATTATTCAAAACTTCATTTTAATACTCAGAATCTGCGCAAATATTGAGAATGATAAGTATCTGATATTTATTTTCACCTTGAATTTATTCTCATTCAGTTCAATCTTCTCGCAGATTGGCTTTTTTTGAAAATAATTGACGATGCTTTTGAGTGTCTATCAAAAATACAGAACATTACAGAACATTCGATTTACACTAAATTTGTTCATTGGTCTTGGAGTAATATTCTTAACAACAAAGATGAACTAATAGCTTCAAGAACATGTTTGACTTTGGCTTTGATAAATGAAGTCTTTCTTTGTTCGAGCTTCAATTTCGAAAACTTATGTTGCTGACAGCAAAAGATAATAAAGATTTAGAAGAATACACTAGAAACGCCAGTGTTGTTCAGATTCGATCATGGTACAATTATCAGACTCTTTCAGAGAGAAATCAGAGAATAGAGCAGAATCATTAAATGCACTTCTTTTTTAGTGTATCTCCCACTTTCTCCCCTAATTTTAAGCAGTAGTCAAATTATGTCTATGTTTAATAAAATTAGATCCCTTTCGAGACAATTCATGATAAATTAATTCATTGCAGTGAGAAATTTGCCCGCTTCTGAAATAATTGTTACGTATGATCTAAAGTCAGTAGATCAAGTTGAACTTAATTCAAGCTAAGGTCATGAAAATTTTACTTTTAAAAAACATAAATTACTAATTACAAGTGATGAATATGTTGTATACGACATAAAAATGAATACGATTTCACTTAAGTTCATTTATGAAGGTTAAAACTACATAAAATTTAAAGAATGCTCAGAAATACGGCCGATAAATTATAAGAGCAAGACAGACATGATAAAACTTCTCAGTCCGCTACATAGTCTGGATTATGAATTATTAGTTACCTATTTTGATCAGTTAAAATCATTGGTAAAAGAATTATGTTGAAGACTATGACTCAACAAAAATGTGGCATAATTATAAATTACTTAAATATTTCTAACCGTTTCCTGTTTTGGTAATCAAATCAAAAAGCCTAATGATTGTGCTTTTTTCCATTAAACGTGTCTTCTACTTCATTTTTTGAGGCATAATTTCAAACAATTTCTGCTTTTTTTTTCCAAATTTCATGCTCGACAACAGAGAAAATACTTCCTCTAACAGATACTTTGTTAGAATGTGTGGTTAACAAATAAGGATGGACAGCCTTTGAAATGCATTTCTTCAAGCTTCAGAAAAGATTGACTGGCGCAAATTCATCCTGAAGAGCTTTTGAAGCGGTCACGAATTTAAATCAACTCAACTAAATTGGCAATAAATGAAGGAGGCAATTTACGGTGGTTACGGCACCTCCATCTTGCACATGCGTGAATAATAATGTGTATGTTCAATAGATGTACTCCTCCTCCTAGCAGTAGTAACTGGTAATTAATATAGCAGTTTTAAAACACCTATGGGAAGATTTAAGAGGTCGTGACAATTCCGCGCTGTCATCATAGCATAACAGTTGAAAATAAGCTAGCTCAATTAAAGTCGTATGAATGCTCTGACATTCATACACAGAAATGATATTAAGTTTCCCCAGCATGAGAAGTCTTATCCCTAATATTCGCTGTTTTCTGTTTGAACTTTGTAATCATTGAGCGATGAAAGGAAAGAATTGAAAGTTTGTAATTCTAGACATTTTTAATAAACGTTTGAAACGATAAAATCATACTCAGAAATATAATGAGCGTCAGTAATATTCTTTATATATGAAATGTGCTCGTGTCCAAAAGTTGTCGTACTCTCTGGGTCCACTACTGTACAATGAGCAAGATAAATGAAATGTACCATTCTCAGAGATCCATAATTATGAAGTCAAGAAAAAGGGTGAGTACGGTAGTACATAATGGTGGTAGGAAGTTTGCTGATCGGTGGTTAAGACATTTGTTGTTGGTCAAAGTTGAAATGTCGTTTTTGATGACAGTGAACACAATTAAATATCATTCGTTCAATTCTGCTTTTCAAAATTGTACATTTAGAAGCAGGACTTACAAATGCTAATTTTGAATATAAAAGATAATTTGAAGATCAGAGATAGCAAATAACAGAGCATTTCTCTTACTATACAAGGGTCGACACAACACCTTCGTAGATCAGCTTGATTTAAACTACCTTAAAAGTTGCAAAAAAAAAAGCCAAGACAGATGATGATTCATTATAAATAATATTATTCTTGTTAGGTATAGAACAGATACGTCCGTTTTCTTCATATTTGTAGCGTGATTTTATCCGTCTTTTCTAGTTACGTTGTCTCACTTTTCTAGTTTCGAACTTGCTTCTCAAAATAATGGAAATCATTCCTTGTCTTGTCTAAATGTTTCACTCCGTACTGACGGAAGGGAGGTTTCAAGATAACAATCCCGAATAAATTTTTTTTTCTACAACATATTATGTTAACTCTTGTTTTTATGAACTAATTCAACTGTTAGATCAGATGAACCGCATTAATCTTACAGGAACACCTAGCATTGAATTTGCAAATCAAACGAAAGTGCTGTTAAAGTATTTCGCTATCCACAGCACTCATTATGTTTGATTGCTACATTTAACTTTAGAAGCTCTCCAAATTTAAAATATAAAATGCCCATCTTTTATGTCACTGTTCTCTTTGATAGCTTAAAATTAAAATTTTATGTTATATCGCTCATATAATTCGCAATCACAGTTGTGTTCAATCAATTTAAAATTCATTATTCATGTAGTGAAAATAAATAACTGGTTAAATGCTAACTAGTAAAAACTACGTAAAAACTTCTGGGCGACAATAAATGGTTTTTAGTTTAAGCGAATGATTCAATTATATAAGCCAACGACAAATTCTTCATGATTTGTTAGAGTCGCATCAACCGAATCATCTATTTCAGTAACTATACATTCTTTAAAATTTTGCCCCTCGTCTATTATAAACTTTTGAAACTACCTGAATGGCATTCATTCCTTATTCTGTTTTTGAATTACTTGCTTCCTGTTTGAAACTGGCTTTCTCTAAATATTTTGAGGCTTTCTCTAAATATCTTTGAAAATGATTTATCAAAGAAAAATAAATCATTTATTCGTTCATTATTTCTGGGCGACTAGAGCTAGAGTTCACATTAGAGCTCACCAGCTATAGCATCGCGATAAAGTCAACGAAAAAATTGAACATTTAACAAGACGACAGGATCAGTATTTCATTGGATCAGCAAATGGGCTGTATATAATTGATAATAAACCAATTCACGAGTACGATATGCATTAAACTATTTAACCATAAACTTTCAAAATTGATGTATTAGAAAAGAATACTTTTTTTGGTAGACTGCTTGGGCTAAGTTATGCATGCAATTATTATTATTAAATGAGAAGGTAAGCTGAGTTCAAAATTATCTTGGTGACTGCATTATCTTCATACACGAATTGCAATCAAAAAAAAGGGAAACAATCAAAAAAAAAAAACATGGGTTTGATCGGTAAGTAGCTAAAAGCAAACTTATCTTAGCCTTCAATTACTGAAATAGTACAAATCAAAATTTAAAGTCAAAAGCTACTTCTCACGCAAATTTTTAAGACTTAAAAACTAAGTTATAATTTCTTTTAATCATGACATTCTAGCTTTCTAATCTAATTAATCGGTATGTTAGCCAATTCGTCCATTCTATCATCTATCTTATTTCATTTCACATTAGCATTTTTAATTTTTAATAATTAGCTATAGATTGGGAATAATGAAAATGTAAACAATTGTTGCTATGCTTTTCACTGGAAATGAATTGTAATTTCATAAAATTTCATGGAGAGCAAAACAAAACAAAAAAAGTTACGGTTTTTTTTCTTAATATATATGTTTTTCAATATATTGTGAGTTCTTCATGCTAAATAAACAATGGTTTCAACTTTTTTCGAGAAGACTGTAATGATTTTAAAGAAACAAAGTAATGAATCGAAATTTTAAAATATCGATTGAAATTTAGCTGGAGATCTGTTTAAGGATGTAAATATGCACTGTAAATGGTCTAATGAGTTTTTAGTGTTTTATCTGTAAGAATAGTTGAAAAAAAGTAAATTAATTAGAAATCAACTTATCGCTGTTACACTTTCCAAGTTGAAAACTTTTCTCTGTAACAGAGTATCCGTGCGATGTAAAACATCCTGAGTTCATTCCTTTTTGAATTCATAATTCACATATATTATTACATTTTGCTTACTTGACAGCTACAACAATGAAACTGCCCAGAATTTTTAAGGATTTCTTATTCACAGAATCACAGAATGTTTTTGTACAGCAATTCATTTTTCTTTATCTACCTTTCCTTATTATCTATTCAACATTTTGAATCGTTTACTTAATATGGATCTTTTAATTGGGCAGAAAAAATCAGAAAATATGTGTTTTCTCACAGACTTAAACTAAGATTAACTTCTGGTCCGATTTTCAGCTATAATACTGAATATATACTACTAAAATACTACTAATAATTAGTAATTACACCGTTAGAATTATAATTTTCACGTCTCAACTGTCTATACCACACATTTCTTGCTAAATTAATTGTCAATTAAGATTTTAATTATTTCCTGCATAGATCTATGATTCTAAAATCAAGTTTTGCATTACAATTTTGCAGACACTATGGATAAATTAAACTGCATCATAAAAACAAGAGAAATTTAATATTTTTTTATATTTTTGTACTTTCTTCTTTTTTTTAAAAAAAAAACTAATTAATGATTGATGTTAGAGCATGTTAGAGACAGTAATTTAGTTTTTTTTGACAAAATTTATGCTCGATACTACTACTAAAATACTACTAATAATTAATAATTACACCGTTAGAATTATAATTTTCACGTCTCAACTACGGCATTTATTTAAATTATGTTCTACTTTGTCTGAACTGTAATTTGCTGGTGCGATGGCTTTTGACGGCCAGTAATTTCAGAAGTGTTGCTATTAATGAAAATGAGATTGCACGTTCGTAAATGCTTACAACATTAATTACCACTTTTATCAAATATGAAATTTTAAATACAAGTTATTATTTATTTGCAGATATTTCACTAAAAATGTTTTCATTGTTGGCTTTGGCAATGCATATCATAGCAAATATGAATGCGTTCGAAAAGGTATTTTTTTTTATTATAACTAATCGGTTTCTAAATGTTTTATTTTTCTGTTCTTTTCTCGGGCAGCAAGTACCCTTTAAAGTATTTTCATGTATTACATGAGAATTTTAAGATTTTGGAGATTTTTTTCAAACTGGCAATTTCAAATGAAAATAATTTCTATCGGTATGCAGTCAGTTTAATATGATTTTTATGTGCAAATGGATAATATATATAACAATGTAAAGAAAAATCAGATATTTGCCATATTATTATAAGTCATATTTTTCATGCTTTAATATTAGCTTAGCTGTAGTTGTTAGCTTTAGAGGAAAAACTGCAATTTGAAAAATGGATATTTCTTCCATAGATCTTGAAAATATTAAAAGAAAGACTCAAACTTCATACTTTGCGTTTTTTCTGTACTGTGATATTAGTTCGCAAGCTTTAATCCACATATAATATATTTCATAAAATAGCAGGAACTCGGGAAATTTTGTTTCAACACTGTGGTCATTTCCTGCTTTTCTCGGTCTATTTCTTTTCCCTAGTAACGATAAAAAATTAGCTATGGTAAGAAGCTATTGAAGCCATTACTACCTCCTCGTTGAGACAAAAGATTTGAGAATTTTTAGGAAGCTTCTTACCGATGGTAGTCATATCTGTTATCATCAAATTTCATATATTACATGAAATGGAAATTTGGTGATAACTATTAATATCATTTCAGCAAATATCTGAGAATATGACATACTTGCAACCAACAAATATGCGTCAGATTAGGATACCCGGTGACGTCATCATAGGTGGAGTTTTTCCAGTTCACGCAAAAAGTGGATCACCGGATCAACCTTGTGGTATTATTGCCGAGACACGGTTTATCTTTCTGAATCTTTTTAAAAGTTCGCCTTTGGCAATGACAGGATTAAAATGTATTAGAGTATGAGCATCGCAAATAACAGACACATAGTAATTAAAAGCGATGCAGAAATGTTTTTGATTTGAAACGAATGAAACTGAAATGTTTTAAGGGGAGTTCACAGAGTGGAAGCAATGTTGTATGCATTGGATGTTATCAATTCTCAACGTGAATTTCTGCACGGTTATAAGCTGGTTTGTTATTTCTCTTCTTTTCTAACTCAGTCGAGCTGGACTATTTGTAACTAAAGAGCCATGCACAACAATTCGTCTGATAAGCTAAAACGCAGCATTGAAAGCTAGCTGAAGTTAGAATTCTTTGAAAGTAGGGAGTAAATCCTTGAATTAATACTAAAATTCTGCAATTCGGTATTGCAGCTATTTTGATTTACGCCACGTAAGTAAGTTATCCGAATTATTATGACAAACTTATCATTGAATGCCGCTCAAAATTGAGAGAAGGAAGCTCAATGTGAGTGATTACCATACCAATCTAATTACAATCGTTAGTAGCAATTGTTCATTGAGTTAATTTACCCTCATGGTATCAAAATATTGGCATCACAACTTGCAAATTGTCAACAAATCAGTATGCTCATAAAATTACACCTAACTTTCCGGATTTCTGTTACTGCCTAAATGGATGAATATTCACTGTAAATTGTTATGAGAGGTAAAAGTTGAGAGAAGGAATGTATATCTGCGAGTTTCGGCTTCAAGCAATAATTTGAACCACTTAGATGTGGCTAAGTGCATGTTAGGTTATCAGATTTTGAAGTCACTTTATTAATTTATATGGTTTGAATTACGTATAGAAACAGCTATAATGCAATTTCGTTAATTTACAAAAAAGTAAATAAGAAGTTTTGCTGTGAATTAATGATGCCATTTATTTATGTATTTGCACTAAGTTTCTTGTCTGAATATGGCTCGATCACTGTAGGAATATCTGCATAATGTCTACTTAGACTTACAATATTAACCGAAAGATTTGCTGTGATTTATGGCATCTCTTTTTTGCACCAGATACCACTAGTGGTGTGTAACAACGAATCTTAAAAGAACTTCGTCTTGATATGCAAGTGAGTGGATCTTTAGGGTGCTCTTATATTGGATTCGTGCTCAAGTCCAGCCTATGCTCTCAATCAAAGTCTTGATTTTGTCCGTGATTTGATTGGTTCAGCTGATTTATCTGAATATCGGTGTCGTGATGGTAGTTCTCCGGAGAGTCGACAAATTCCACGCAAAAATGTTGCTGCGGTTGTTGGTGGCAGTTATAGTTCCGTTACTGTCCAGGTAGTGCAGATATTGTGTCATGATAATGATAAATAACTTCTTATCATGCATTTATTTTAATCAGTAATTAACATTTCAAAGAGCACATATCTAATAACACAAATAATTTAAGATCTTAAACATTTTGAAAATTAAGAAGTTTTTGTTCATGAAAAAGTATGCTAAGCGTTCGGAGTGGCGCAGTGGGGTGAAATAAAGTTGCAAAGAAATATCTAGTCGTATATTGAAATTTGTTTACCTTATCTTTTAGATAGCTAACCTCTTGAGATTGTTCAAAATAGTACAAGTCAGTCCAGCTAGTACCAACGCAGATCTCAGTGACAAAACACGTTTTGAATACTTTGCCAGGTAAGGCCTTTCCCATTACGGTTCGATTTATAATTGCGACACCTTACACTTATAGCAAAATACCAGAACATTTCTCGCTGCCTTTCTGATTTAATTTTAACTCTTAATCTATGTTTTCTCAAATAGATTTAAGGAATCAATTGATTAGTCTTTTGAGGACCGTGCCCAGTGATAATTATCAAGCACGTGCAATGATTGATATTGCATTGCATTTCAACTGGACCTACGTATCATTGGTGTATTCAGCTGATGAATATGGTGAACTTGGTGCTGAAGCTTTTAAGAAAGAAGCGCGCAAAATGAACATTTGCATTGCTATCGAAGAGCGCATATCACCTAAAAAAGAGGCGTTTCAAGAATCTGTTGATAATCTCGTTAAAAAGTAATTCTCCAAATAAGCGTTTGGGATTTCAAAAAATTTCTATTCTTCACAGCTTTATTTTGCAATTTGAATTTCTCGAAAATTAATGACACGGAGTGTATCTAATCTCACCACGTCCATCTGATTCTTTATTATGACTAATGTGACTGATTTCATTATTTGAACTTTATGGTTATGGTAATCGGTAATGAGATATCTAAAAATGCAGATGAATATTCATGACATATTTTTTTAATTATTCTAAACTGCTAAATTCTTTAAAAAAAAATTAATTATAAAATTGTTGAAAAATTGATACTCAAAATTGTGACGAGATAATTCCTTTTCAAAGTCATTAGAACAACAAGTTCCTTACAAAAAAGCATATATTGCATTCATCAACAATGGACATTTGTTGATCCGTGTAATCTTTATATGTTTTTATAGCCAATGTCATCATTTTACAGACTGCAACCGGATAAGGTCGTTGGTGCACGTGCTGTTGTGCTGTTTGTTGCCACAGAGTATGTACCGGAACTGATGCTACAAACATTCGAACGCATGCGTTTCGAACGGTTACCAAGCCGCAAAGAGATTATCTGGTCAATTTTTATTTAAAAAATTACTGCCTTAGTCAATCATTTTTTAATTGCAGTTTGAGACAAAGAATTGAAATTTCATGAATAAATCATGACCGAATTTCATTTAAATTTATAAATACGAAACATTACTTGCTTCGGAAGAATCTCGACTCTCAATTGAGAAATTATGCTAAGGGCATTTTTATTTTCTATTTATATTAAAAAACACCACTGAGTGAGTTTTGTTAAATATGTCCCTGAAATTTCAAGATAACGTTAACCGATGCCAACTTAAAGGCTTGCGAGTGAAGGTTGGGACCGAAACAATGAAGCATACACAGCAGGTCCAAGGAAATCAGTAGCAGAGGGTGCTATTGTTTTAATGTTAGCATCAGATCGTGTCCCTTCATTTGAAGAGGTGAGCTTTTTTTCTCATTTGTTTTATAAAAGATGTTTACAGAAGTTTACTTCACAAAAAATGTGTCTGGTCGTTGATTACTTTAGTTGTACGAAGCAATAATCATAGAATTATTCTAATTCTAACTCATTTCTTGCAGTATTTTTTATCGTTGAATCCAAGTCATGTCAAATTTGAACGAAACAAATGGTTGAAAGAACTATGGCGTCATAAATTCAATTGTGAATTTGATTTACCTGAACAGAGTACATTGAATAGGTAAGATCTTTATGTATTGAATGAAAACTATTTTCTTTTGGCTCTCGTCTTTACATTTTTCAAAACCATTTATCTTTCTTAGATGTGAAAACCATCGTCAAACTATGGAAAATTTCAATCCAGATGATAAGGTTCAGTTCGTCATTGATGCTGTGTATGCCATTGCTCATGGATTACAGGTTTTTCTTTACAATATTATATTAGTATGAACAAAGTAATTGGATTATTTTTCTGGCGAAGAGTTTTACCAAAAATACTTGTTACAAGAAGCGGAGTTGATCGCGCGCAATTTCGAATTAGACTAAAAAAAGCAAAGTGTTCATAATATTCCAAAACTTGGAACTTTCAGTTTAAATTCAACTTTTTCTTCAACTGGAATTGAAATACTCTCTGATAGGGGATGAAAGAGAAAATGTGTCCTGACGATACTGCACCATCGTCGTGGATATCAAGATATTCAAGTGTACCACAAATTTGTGATGCAATGAAACATATTGATGGCGAAGAGTTTTACCAAAAATACTTGTTACAAGTGAAATTTGAAGGTAATATATTGAGAAGTTATAGTCGTTTACTGCTTCTGGAATTTAATTCAGTTAAAATAGCAAATTAAGAAAAAGTATTACTAAGTTTTTTACCAATCAAAAAACCCTGACGATCTTCTATTGTTTAAATAAGCGATGACCTTTTTCGCACTAAATTTTGATCAAAACTAGTGTTTTTTGAAGCATATATTATTTGTAAATATTTTAGATGCAGTGGGAAAAAAATTCCGATTCAGTCCAGAAGGTGATGGACCAGCACACTATACAATTTTAAATTATCAGCCAGAAATTGGTCATAGCAGGTAAAATTACCTAAAGATATAAAAAATCTAAATTTTTGAAGGAAGATTGTATGATTGGAACACAGTTACTTTAGATCCGAAGATTCCAGTCGAAGTGATTATGTCGTTGTTGGACGTTGGTCCGAAGACCAGGTTCTTATGTTTCTTAATAATTTTGTTTCACGCGTTCTTTTTCAAAATTTCCTGTGCTGATATTCCGGAATATCGAACAAAAAAAAACAATTTGAAAATTGTTTGACTTACGTGCTTTAAATTCGTATTTAAATATTTTCGAAAGAAAAGGATGAAACAGGTCTAGGATTTCTTTTCTTATTAATGTAGAATATTTAATTTATTAGGACCGGAAAACAAAAGACTATAGAAAGTGTGAATGACATTATGTAGTGATTTATTATGTGATTTGAGAAATTGGATTTCAATTACGGAACTATTGCGCTTCAATCAATACAATATAAACTTGAGATGCACCAAAACATTTTGGAAAAAAAGTCTTGGATCATCTACAAACAAGGCGCACTGTCTATAAAATAGCATTATATTCAATATCGCCAGAACTATAAAAGGAAATTTGAAATGTCAAACGAAACAAACTTTCTCAAGAGGAATTATACAAGGAAGAGCAGGCAAAAATTCTTACAAGATAATTTTGCAGTTAGATATAGATGATAAAAAGATGTCCTGGAAATACGGAGAAATACCAATATCACAATGCAGTATGCCATGTCCAGCCGGCTATCGCAAGCAACTTATTAAGATTAGTTTATATTATGCACCTACTAAGTGTTGCAACAGATTTATTCTGCATAATTCGTTTTAGTGATAGGCTTTCCTGTTAAGCTCATGATTAGAGATGTAATAGTTAGGCTAGATTAATTATAATTCTCTGGCGTACATTTGACGACAAAAAAATGTGATGTAGTGGATTGTCGGATAATTTCGACAATTTTAAAGCGAAATCAAAGCACTTTTCTTTTTTCAAAATTTGATTGATTTTTATTTTTTCAAAGTTTGATTGATTTTAGGATGAAATTTGTTGTTGGGCTTGCAGCAAATGCGAAGATTATGAGTTTTTGGCAAATGAAACAACCTGTGTGGATTGTGGTGAAGGTTGGTGGCCGACAGCTGATCGAAAAAACTGCTTTAACTTGGCACAATCTAGCCTGAAATATATAAAATGGTCTTCCTGGTACGACATTATGCTCTAATTGCTTCTTCTACTTCAAAATATCCAAAACATGCGTACTTCTTTTAGGTATTCGATAATACCTACCTTATTTGCTGTCATTGGTATTTGCTCAACAATTGCTGTGATTGTCATATATTCGAGGTTTACACATTTATAAAATTTTAAAAGGTGACTGTTGTAAGTAAGGATCTGCTGTATGGGTAATAATCAGCAGCAGTTCGAAAATTTTTCCCGAACCACTACTATGCTGTTTCGGAAAATTATGCAATTAATTCAGCAGTACTTCTTAATAATTTCTGACTTTCAAATAATGTGTGGTTATTTAATATTATTGGCATGATTACTTTAGAAATAAATGTATTGCCACATGGGAGATTGCTAGCGAACTCAGAATTGCAGCCCACTAATCTTTACAGGACTATTTTTATACGTCAAAAGTAAAATTGCCACTACTTCACCACAAGTTAACCTTTCAATCTATGATTGAATTACGATTGACAAAATAACAATCTTTGATGAAAGTCATGATTGTACCTTTGTCCGGTGGAATACCTTAAACATGAGCAATTGAAGATTTATCATAATTAATTTGCATGAATGGACTGCAAATAATGCAACATTTAATAAGAAATGGTTGTAAATATGAAAGAAGTCCTAATAAACAAAATTGTGCTTGATTAGTTTTAATAAAAGATCAGTTAATTTATAACCGAGCAAAATAAATATGGTCAAAAAACGACGAGTTTTAAATTAATTAAAACTACAATTGAAATTCAAAAAAAACGAATTTTAATTTTACAGGAAAGCTACAAATATATATATCTGTAACCATAACTTTCTAGCAGCTACTACATTTGCCATTTATGAAAAAAGTTTTCCTTCAATATTAAAAAAGTTATCTGCATTGCAGGAATCACGACACACCGGTGGTAAAAGCATCAGGACGTGAGCTTAGTTATATTATACTGATAGCAATGATTATGTGTTATGCAATGACTTTTTTACTCATTTCTAGACCGACCACTTTCAACTGTGCTATTAAAAGGACAGGTAAGTTCCTCAGAAGTTTGCTTTGTGACCATCCTTGGATATTTAATTTTATCAATTGATCTTCCTTTCAGGTATTGGGTTTGCTTTCTCATGTTTATACGCAGCTCTTCTGGTCAAAACCAACCGGATAGCCCGAATCTTTTCACATTGTTCAGTACAACGACCAATGTGCATCTCTCCTGTATCACAAATCTTTTTGACAGCACTTCTTGCCGGTCTTCAACTTTTCGGTTCACTTATTTGGCTTTTTATTGTCCCATCCGGTAAATTCTTGTCATTTCTTTATATTTATGTTCTTAATCGCAATTAAGTTATATACGTTTTGGGAACGAATAAGATAATAAATGTCTTCAGTGATAATGTTTAGGTACGAAACATTATTATCCAACACGAGGTCAAGTTGTACTCAAATGTAACGTTCCTGATCATCATTTCCTTTATTCGCTGGCTTATGATGCTGCATTAATTGTCTTATGTACTGTTTATGCGATCAAGACTCGAAAAGTGCCAGAGAATTTCAATGAAACACGTTTTATTGGTTTCACAATGTATACAACATGTGTTTTGTGGCTTTCCTGGATATTTTTCTTTTTCGGTACAGGAAGTGACTTTCAGGTCTGTTATGTTTTGTAGATTTTAATTGAAATCAAATCGTTCTATTGAATTTTAAAAGTTATAAGTCGCATAGAAACTTCTTTAGAATATTTTTTGTATTTTATTGGATATTTTAAAATAACATAAACTCCATGAAGTCGAAAACTGATTAGAATAATAAAGAAAAAAAAAATCGAAGCAAAGTAACACTTATTTTTAGATACAAACGACATCGTTGTGCATATCGATTTCGATGTCATCAAATGTCGCATTAGCTTGCATTTTTTTGCCGAAAATATGGATTATATTATTTGAAAAGCATAAAAATGCACACAGACAAGATGGTATATTTACGAAAAGGTTTGTTTATAATTGTCATACATTCCGACAATTGAAATAATCAGTCGAATAAGTGTTTAATGATACCTTAGAGGAGAATAAAACCAATAAATGTGAGAATATTAAAGTAGGAGACTCAAAGGGCAAATAGACAAAACGCAAAAACAGCGCTCTGTCGCCTAATAACAGATGTTCTGATTTGCCTGCAGCTTAACCGATAGATTTATTAAACTTGATGCTAGTGCTATCAGAGTACCATTATTAAAAGCTATTGCACCGCTAGTGTTACTGAGTGATTGCAAAGTTCCTAGGAACTTTATTTGCAGGATTGAAAATATTTTAAAAAATATTAAAAAAATAACCATATAAAAACATGTGGATCCTGAAAACTTTTGAATTGTTATTTCATGTTAGCAGGGATGTTTCATCTACCACTTATCGACCGCCCTAACTTAGTGTTAATTGTAGCATTCAAAAAATTTTATCACACACATATTAAATATTTTCAAAGTCATTATCATCCAGAAAAAACTACAAAAGATATACAGTTCTAAGCGTCTTACACTTATTTCAATGTGGTGAACAGGTCAAGTAAAAACTAGTACTGCAATAATTGATTTGATTAAAGTTTGTCCTACTTCGGGATTCCATTATTTGCTATACTTTTCCAATGCAGACAAAGTGAATATTGTTTCCAGGAATCGTACGACAATGAACATATTAGGGAAAGGAGCACATACACAATATACTACCTTGTTATCCGAGCAACAGAGGAGAAATTCACCCAGAAACTCTTATTACAGCATTTCATCTTCCGGTCATGACACATTTTTGTAAAATGAATGCCAGAAATAGTGAACTTTTTTGTTGGAAATTATTTAATTAGTGATTACAGATTTCTTCATTGATACATTTGTGTTTCGAGTTGTTCGATATTTTTGTAAATCATTTCACATTGTGAATATTATTTGATGGAACAGAATTTAATTATTTGTAGAAAATATAGTCCTCAATTTTGCAGTCATTTTTCGATAGAAGAAAAAACTATAAGTCTCAAATAAATTTTGGAATGTGTCCAATATAAGCGATATTTTAAAGTGATAAAAAACTGTCTGTATGTTTGTGATTAACGGTGATATATGTAGATATTGAATTGATTTAAAAAGCAGTATAACATCATCTTGTTGAACGGAAAGCAAAACATGAATATTTGGATGAACTGTTGGTGGTATAACTAGATTTTGGAGTCTTTTGGAATTCCTTATACAGAATTTTAAAGTTTATTCGATGGTTATAGGATTTTTGTACGAAAATGTTCTGTCATGCTATCTTTTTCTTTCCTCTCCCTAAATTTTAATCAGGACAAGGAAAAGAAAGTTATAAACTCGGTTAAAAAGTCATAAACTTTCTGAAGCATACAAAATTGGCCTGTAATGTCAGGTCATCAGGTAAGATTAGTGAATTCGCCAACAGTCTTTGCTAGTTGCTCAGTTGAAATTCAAAACTAGTCCTGGACATTAGGTGTTAGAGATCTCCATTAATTTGGTGGCTTTTTATGAATATCATTACTGAATGTACCAGACTTTCCGCAATAAACAATTGATATCACATCGCTGAACTTCTTTCATTTTCAGCACGCCTACTTTCCAATAATGCGCAAAACCTTTCCTAATAAATGTTGAGTTTGGATAAAAGACATTATTAAAAATCTCGTTCACAACACCTTCCTTCTTCAACCTCCTTTTGGGTATCTAAAAAAATACTGAAGAAGAAAGTATCAAAATTTTAAGAGAACTATGTTACGATGTTGAGGACGTAAAATGATTATTTATCTCGTCCATTTAAACAGCAAAATTTTCTAGTTAAATAGTTAACAAAAGTTAATCAAATATCAAAGAAGTGGAGGACAATTTATGAATGATACAGTCGTAGAATACAATAACTGTGTTAATTACATGCTAGTTCCAAATTTGTATTACAGATGAACATTAACAAGTTTATCATCCTACTTTTGATGTGTAGGTGACAACGACAAGATCCTTTTTATATAACATATTGTTCGTATATAAAGAAGTTTGTGCCATGCCTTTCGTGATGGAAATATTAAGATTTAGCTTGTCTATTGTATTCACATTTTTTTATCCTACCCGTCGGCACAGATGAGAAATTTTTTAATTTTGAAATGAATATCCATTCCCAAAATATCCATTGCATTGAAGACTCAGCCTGAACTAAATTTATGATTCTTCATTAAATGCCAGGTGAAACTAGCGATTTTTTTTTTTTTTTTGTTGTTGAATGTTCTGTTCGCCTACATTAACTTGAAAGAAACTGAAAAAATTATGCAACATACGGTACAGAAAAGAATTACGTATCATAATGCAAATCGAAATCTACAGAATGAAATTATATCATTGTTTTAAAACAACGGCTGGTACGTTAACCATGTTGTTGGAAAAGATATCGTATAAGAAAATCTGATGAATATATGAACGAAACTGAATTTTTTACCCAGATTTAAAAAATGCAATAAACGATAAAATGAAGAACCAAGAAACTTTAAGAAAAGTAAGAGTGCTATTTCCAAAATATTAGCAGCGGAAAAATAAGTTAGGCATTAACCATTTTAGAGGTAGGAAATACATTAAACAGACTTTTACAGTTGTTTTCATTAGTAGTTTATAGAAAAATTGCTTTCATTTAAGAAATTTAAACATTGGACACAGTAGACAAATCCCTGAGAAAAATGAATAATAACACCAAGAGCAAATTTTGTAAGTATTGAATAAAAATCTTAACCAGCTATACGCAAATCATTTTGAAATAAGATACTGTTCAGTAACCAAATCAGAAATTTTATTACGAAGTGATATTTTTCACTTAAAAAATAAAAAGAGACGGAGACGCGCCAATCGTAATAAGCTTTTTATTTATACTTCATTCAAAAACTAGAAAAATCTGTGTAACTTCCAAAAATGCGTTTTTGGAAATCTTTCAATCTTATGAAAATTTGAGCAGCATTTATCATTTACATTGAATGCAGGTTTTATTTAAGTCTGAATTTTTTATGTCGAGTTTCAAGAACATTTCACTTTGTACAGTAAATGTAATGAAGTGCGGCAATTTATTTTAGCTTCATTTTTGACATGAATGTGTTTTTGATTAAACGCATGGTGATAAACCAAATAATTTTCTGGAAATCATGAATATCATAAAGCATGTTATTCTCATACCCCTATTTCTGCTAACTAATGAGTTATTTTCATTCACTTCAAACAACTGTTGAACTTTTTGGAATTCGTGATAGACTGCTTTCAGAATCCTCTTGGAAAGTTAATTTACATAACTTTTAGCATCAAGTAGCCTGACGAAATCGCTCGATATTGGATTTCCAGTTATTCGATTTTAATGACGTTATTCAAATACAACTGGGAATGGGCAACAGCACACTTCTCAAGAAACACGCTATCGACCTATCATTTTGATGGATGTTTTCCTATACCATCGACAATGTCTAAAGCCCTGCAATATTTCCAAAATATTGTAAAAAAAAAAAAAGAAAAAAGAAAAAAAGATTTGTTAAACAGAATGATCAATTTTCCCAGTAGTTAAGAAACTGTGTTTGGAAAATTTTTGATCAGCCTTTTCAAACTTGTATTAGATTAAATCCTGAGTTTTAACAATATTTAAAATGCAATATCAAAATAAACATATGTAAGCGAATGGCTTGAAATGAATCGGAATAAAGAAGTATTAATTATCCAGCAAAGTGCACCCTACTAACTTGGTCTGATGCCTCAGTTTCTGCTTTATATTTCAAGTCGACCAAGGAAGATTAATTAATATATATTTTGGGCACAAATGAAATCATCTGTATCCAAATCTGACAACGATAATATATAATTCTGATATTAGACGAGGAACTAATTAAACAATATAGTAAACTGTATTCTATAACTACTTTGTTTTTGGACTCAAGTAAACTTTTCGAGGTAGTTTTCGACGAGTCTCATTACCTCTTTCAAAGAACGAGGAAGTATCATTTCTACTGTCTCCATAAGCAACAAAACTCTTAAAACAGATGATAGGCAAAGAAAATTGCTCCAATTTGATAATTTACTTTGTTTCTGTTTTAAAATTTTCTTCGTACAGTCAATTTCTAATCTCTGTGTTAAAAATTATCGGTATGATGGAAATATGGAAACTGTTGACAAATGGTACAATCTTGTCCAGAATAATTAGTAACAGGATAATGAAATAAAGTTTCGGAAACTTTATTAAATGAGTGGTACAGTTAAGACAGTCATGCAATGAACGCAAATTTTTTAACTTCGTTCTTTTCTTTCGCCTTAGAATGAATCGTTTAATGTTTGTCTATGCGGATATGTATATCATATGTCATTAAAAAAGACCTTTTTTATTTGTGTCATCTTCGATTTCGCTAATAACTAGTATTGAGACATCTCTGTCATCGGGAAAAGGAGGTTTCTTAAAAATTTGAATGAATAATTCCGAAATCTCTTGTTTGGCATTCAATACAGAATATCGTGAAAGTTCTGTTTAGAAATTTCCCAAAAAACTTCGAGTTTTCCAAATTTAATTTTATTTACACAGAGAAAAATGATGTCATCTCACATTGCATTAACAAGCTTAAAATCATTTCATTAACTCTTACAGAAATGACAAAAAATTTTATTTACAAATCAATTTAATATCTTGAATCTACTTTTGCATCCAAAAACACTTATTGCAGAGAAATAAGTTTCACTAAGAACCAGAATGATTCTAGACTTTCCTTTAGAACCATTTCAAGATGATAAGAAACCAATGAAAAAGTGCTTCTAGAGTTACGTTTTTTTTTTGCATTCATGGAAAGTTGGGAAAAACTTTAAAATCAGAAGAAATCTGTAATGCTTTTGAAATAAATATTAAACACTAAACATTACTAAATATTAAACTTCATATCGTTTGATATATGAATGTCAGTTGGCTAGGTGATTTACTGCTTTCTGCTATACCTTTCTGAGGTGAAAACCATACATCATAACTCCATCCACTTCCAAAATAGCCGGTATTATACCAAGCAACCTTCCCGTTAGAAACAGAGGAGCAAGCTAATTTGTGTTTTTTTCAGTAAGTCTGTTAATTAGGAAAATAAAAATACTAAAATTTCCAAGACATTATGACAAGAAATTGGACATATTTTACTATAATTCCTTTCCTTTCTATTTTGAAAAGTTCCCACATTGGTTAGGTTTAAGAAAAGTTAGGTCCATGAAAATGACAATATGCAAAATACTTCATCTGTGTGGTACATAAATTGACTAGTTCGCATTTTAGATGTTAGTCAACCTTTTGAATTTTCAGACTTGCACTACCTTCGAATGATTAAAATTATAAGGTCAAGTGGCAAAAAAGTGAAAAAAATTTGCGCTGTACCGTTTTAAAGAAAAAGTTTTGCACCTATTAAGGATGCCTCTGCTTTATAGATTGCCAAAATTTCTTTCGAAAAGAACCAAAGAAAACGAAACCTGAAGCACAACGCTTTTTTACCTCTCGAGTAAATTGTGACACCGACAATATCTTCTGCTCTAAAAATGGGAAAAACAGGACAACTGTTGATAGGACTGTTATAACAGAAATGGATCCATTACCAAACACCAAAAAAAAACTAAGTAGCTATTGAAAAGGAGATCGAGTCAGGTCAACCCTACCCAATACATCTATGGTTTAATTTACGAATTTTAAGGAACTGGAAGTAGTTTATTATCCGCCCGCCTGTAAAAGTTTCCGTAGAAGTTCATTATCCATCCGTAACAGGAATGTCGTCGTCCATGGTATCATTTATTATGTTAACAGTTTGGACCTGTGAGACGGAACAAGTCATCACTTACATTTTTTAGCCTGTTTTTTGTAAAACATCGATAACTTCAATGCATGGGCACGCACTTCGAGTGAACATGCTATCTGCATAAAAGGAAACTTTTCAGTAGTAATATAATAGTGATAGTAATTACTAATGATAGCTACTAACAATTAATAATAACAATAATAATTAAAATAATAATAGTGGTAACGAAAAAAATAATAACAACAATAATAATAACAATAAAAATAATAAAACAATAATCACCCGTCCCACGTCGCCGCTACAACTCCTCAACCCAACCATCACTCAGTTAGAATTATAACCACTATTACAAGATCTTCCAGCAGGTTTAAGCTCGACTCGCCATAGTATGGTTCTGAAATGTGAACATTTGCTATCACACATTGATGTTCAATAGTCGTAAGGATCTGGCGGCAATGGTGAGGCTTGAAATAATTTGGTGACGCACCTGTTGAAGGAAAAAACAGTTCTTCGTTACCTTGTGGATGAAAAATTTATAAATAGAAACTGAAAATTATGGTGTCTTTATCTTAAACGATATAAAAAGGAAGGAGAACTTTTTGAATTTGTTATATACCCATTAAGAGTTACGGAATTTTTACTTCCCTGAATTCGAAGTTTGTTTTACATTTTTTTAATGCAACTTATATGCTATAGCCAGTGATCTTTTCAAGCAATGACGTTTTCTGTAGATCTATTCTGTCTTCAATGCGACGGGTAATCATATAAGCAAGGTCATTGATGTTATGAATTCCAATATTTCTGGAAGTAATGCTCATCACTACTATTTGCTGTTCTTAACCGTACTTTCCAGATATAAATCGCTTGTGTTATGAGGGAAACTGATAATGAAGATCCTCTTCGAAACAAGTCAGACGGAACTACCCATTTTTGGAAATATCCAGTGAAGCGTGGTATCAAATTTGAAGATGGTAAGACTCCTACTTATTTCTTTTGCTAATACAAATGCCAACATAGCCGTGAATGTTTGTTAAGTCACTGCATTGAGTACACTATACCGTTCAATATTTTCCTGATAAGCAGGATAAATGACATCAGCGACGCTTCGTTAGTTAACTTTTGTTCTTTTTGAAAATCATAATTACAAGCAGATTAGTAATTGGCTAGATAGCGAGAAATTTCGAAGAATGACCACTGGGAAAAATATACTTGTCTTGAGGATCTAGTAGAGCTCGGTGTGTCACTAAAAATATTTTTTCATTTTTTTGTGCAAAGTATTGCGCACATACTATGCATGTTTTTACCGCCTTTGTTTTATATGTATATATATATATATATATATATATATATATAAAATTACTATAATTTATATTGCAGATGCTTTCAAGGACTGCACGGATCGTCTACCCCAAAAACTTACTGTTCGCAATTTTGATATTTTCTGCTTCATCTTCTCAGCTGCCTCGTATTTGGCCGATATTGGCAGTGATGCTACGGTTGCTTATATCCATTATTGTGAGCATCGAGTAGGTTTTGGTTCTTAATTGCTTACGCGAGAGGAAAAGGAATAGCCTAACCAAGCGGTATTCTTGGGTACATATTTTTTTCTTTCTTTATTTGTAAATCAGGTTTTAGTATAAACAGACGCTAAATTTCGATGCACTCGATTTTCTTTTAAAGTTCTTGGAATTCGCCGCAAATTTTGCTTGATATTATATTATCTTGAAAGAATAGTGATTATATTGAGTTTTAGATGTGGGCATTTATATTCATTGCTGTTCTTACTGTTTTACCTTCTCTCATTTTAAATATTGTTTCGTTTATATGGTGGATTGACGATGTTTCTGCACGTGCCGTGCAGCTAGGGATGAAGCATGCATACTCAAAACAGTTTACTTTTCGCATTATTATGTGTCTTTTGCAGGTTTTTTTTTTTGTTGGAATCTTTTAATATTAATTTTTTTCTGTGTTACAAACGGTCTTGATACTGGTTTTGTTAGGTCACTCTATGCATTATGTATCTCGACTCTTTAGATCAGTCCATTAGTCTGGTATGTGGAAGCAATTTTAGCCGCAATAAAATTTCGGATGGCTGAAAAGAGAAGCGAAAAGTTATCTTCATATATAGCTATGATTCAGGCAGAAAGGGACGCAGCGTTGCTGAGGTTATCTCTTAAAAAAAAAAAAAAAAACATGACATTCTGAAGAAACAAATTTAAAGTTTTCATTTCCCTTAAAATTAGAATCGCTCTGAGTGATGTCAGTTGATGACATCCGTATTTTACCGTTTACTTAATTGTAGATTTTTTGAAGCTTTTTTGGAATCAGTACCTCAGATGCTTGTACAAGGTATTGCATTGACTCATGCGTTTTATTCACTGAATCCATCGAATAATTTTCCTGAATGGAGTATGTTAACACTTTCAACTTAAATTATAAAAGTTGCGTAATCATAAATAAATGTTTAATAACGCATTTTGTCTGAACATTCTGTTTTTACCTTTCGATTATGAAAGCAGAGGATGCTTTCAGTTTTGCTAAATAGCAAATTACATCTTCTGAATGCTTCATGCATTTTGATAAACAGTTCATCATCATTGTTCTGTAAAAAAAAGGTCTTTATTTACCGATTTCTTTCTGATGATTTGTATTACAGTTTTATTAGTGTCTTTTTAATTCCTATCCGCGTTGCAGCATGTTATTTTTTTTAGTGCTGACACAGGTGGTTTCAATTTCATTTTCTCTGTTGTCTTCTTGCTGGTCATTTGTCATCCAGCACCGGAGCTTGCGATTGAGTCGACCCGATAAAGAGAATATCACACCTAGTGGTGCTTTAATGCAGGTTGATTTCTTCATACTTAATTAAAAAATAGCACTGTTTATTAATACTCAAAATAATTAAGTTTTATACCTTTCACGATTTTATTCCAGTTATTGTGGCGAATTTTCACAGTATCTTCGCGATATATATGTTTTGTGCTGTTCATACTCAATTATCAGTATTGGATATTGGCTTTATTTATAATACACTTCATTATATCCATTACACACATTTCTATCCTACAAGTAATCATTTACAGATCGTTTCGAAATCAAATCCATATCCCTAATTTATAAGTCTTTTAAACTGGGTTTTCACACATTTGAGTAATACACTTTTTTCTTTTTTAGCCTTTTGAGACGAAATTTAAAAATAAATCAGTGAAAGTGGGTTTGATTGTAATTTGTGCAGCTGTTCACTTTTTTGCCCCATACAACATGGCTGAAGGACGATCACGTTATAGATACACTGTGGCGTATTGCATTGAAGCGATCGAAATTGTTGTAAATTTTTGCATGTGAAGTTCCTAATTAATAATTCAGCAACAAATTTAATTATTCGAAATAATTATTTTGTTCCACAATTTTGCACGTTAAAATATATTAGATGGTCAGATTGCTGGAATAGCATCTAGTTCGTTTCTTTATTTTTAAAGTTATACTGTTTGGCAAAAGTAGGAGATCGGTTGGTTTTATTTCTTGAAACAAAGATTCTCTCTTAAATTTTTTCATGATTTTCAGATTCTCTTGAAAATGGCTATGGGTAATGAGCGCTACACTTTGCCGTATAAAGAGTATGTAGAGATAGGAGTATACCTTTTATTTCTTATAGGGATTTTCTTTATGCTTCTGTACTATGGCTGTTTTCATCCAAATATAGTGCATTGTCATCGTACAGGTGCTGTTTCAAGTTCTCGTATACGAACCAGTCAAATAGTTTTATCTCCTTCAAGTCATGTTATGGAAGAATTGTAATGATGATCTGTCATTTAGCTTATTTTTATAACGTCGATTCATTTATAAAAGACATCGATACCAGAAATCTTTGTGATTCTACTAATTTCTGATAAAAAAGAACCTTCATGACGATTTACTTTACTATTGATTGTCTCTCATACTTTATTTTGATATTATCTTCTTTATTCCATGTTTCACTATACTGCAATATATGTTTCTCTGTAGTGAAAGTTATTACTTGATTTTTTTTTTCACTGGTATTGCATTCTACAAAAAGGAGTGAATTTTAGAAAGGAATCTGCATAATTGAAGTGAATGCTGCATATTTTGAATGTATATTTCAGTCATTAACTTCACATTTCTTCTATTTTTAATAATTATTATAGTAATTATTGCTCTCACTTAATAATTATTATATTCTCTTATTATCCATGCGGTAAAATATGTAAACTACCCTTGGTCTCGCTGGCTCACCTATCCAAAATCCGCAAAGTAAGTGGAGTATCTAATTTCTAGTTCTTAATTCATTCTGAAAGTTTTTCTTTTGTCGTCGTTGTTGTTGTTTTTCAGGAAGTATCCCCTGCAGATTTTAGTGTCAAGATTAAATAATTGAAAGGACGGATATTACATGAATGGACTTCTCATATGTGTAGGATTACTGATACTTAAATGAGTGTAATCCTTTTTATTGAAAGAAATCCTCTTTTGTACCTAATGCAATGGAATGGTTGCTATATTTTTCACGATTGTTCATTACTTCATGAAATCGCCTGTTGTTGGGTGTAATTGTTGATTAATCCTGTATTTGGTGCGTTGCAAAGCTAATGAATATACATTTGTTTCACTGATTATCAACAAGCATATGACATTTGTATATTCTATTCTGCAAATTTTCTCATCCTTCAGAGGATCCATTGTAATTATATGTTAGTATTTTGACTGTTTTACTATTCAGTGCCAGAAGTATCAAATGGAGTTTTTCGAAGAAAGCTAAGGAATACTTAAGGTAATAAGGACATATTTATGTGGCTTTGTAATTCCGGTCGAAATTCAGAACACTTTTTTTTTCGATTTCAGTTCTGATTGCTCAGCAGCTTTCTTCCGCAGCAGCGACGTACAATAAGGAAGTTTTTTTTTTCTTTTTCTATGATTAGACCGGGGAAATTTTGCAAGTGTTAAATGCCTGAAGTCCCGAGGAAATTAGATTCTTTTCCGATTCCTGAAAAGAATTGAAATTTTAGGTGGGGATTACTCTGTATGGATAAATTGAAAAATTGTCTGGCGATAATACTGTGCTGGATAAGCAATGTTTGTGTTTAGAGCTCCCTGTGACTACTATAAAGAGCACTGCTTGTTTGCACCTCTCAGTAGCAGTATTTGTTAATATCATTAATACCCTGGATTGATACATTTCTTACTCTTATTTTAATAATATCTTTTCTACTAAATTTTCCTTTTGTTTGCTCAACTGCAGCAGATTCCCGGTTAGACTGATTCAGTAACCATCACCGATAAAATAACACTTATCATTCTTTGTCAGTGACTGCTTATTGAATTTAGTCGCGTAACCGTAAGCTATTCACTTATATTTCATCTTTTATTTGATTGCTGTTTAATGGTAGTCTTGCCACTTTCACTGCAGCATTCATAACTTTCCATATTTTCGTTAAATTTTGTTAACTTTGCAAAATTTCTTTTAAAGTTAAGCAAGAATCAGTTATTCCGATTATTTAATCGAAATAATTGATTATCCGGTAGTAAACCTTCCACTAGTTTCACGATAATTCGTGGCACAAGTGTTCGTGTTATTTCCAAACATACAAAAATGAAGTATCACAGAGTTGTTTGTAATAATTATACAAGTGAAACTAGTTCGGCATTAATTTACGAATTCTTTGTTATGATCAGTGGTGATACGGTACCAATAAAAACGTCAAGAAAAAAAAGCAGTGGAAGTACTCAAGCATGAAATTCATAAATTAATATGCGAATACCTATATTACAGCTTTAATGAGAATGCTGGTAGTATTTTTCAATATTGACAGAAATCAGCTTGTACATTATCTATTGACTGGAATATTCGTACATCTTCCACTCGATCCATCATGTATTTGAAAATGAATGAAAGTGATGGAAAAGAAATGGAGGAAAAGTTTCAGGTATTTAACAAGATTAGCATTACTAAATGATGAAGTCAAAAGTTATTAAAGAGGGGACTATGGAAGAAATTCAGAAATCTGCTGAAAAAAAAGGGGAGTGGATCAGGAAAAGATCATGCTTGAAAGGTGTAGAACCAATGATTTTGCACAGTTAACATTAGATGAAAGAGGATTTCATCTTACACAAGTTTTTACTGATGATATAATAATTGCACTTATTATGCTGCTAATGAAATAATAAATGATTTTAAAAAATTTTATAGAAGTTGAATAATAGAGATAATTCTTTTTTTCCGGAAAAATTGTTGATGTATACTACTCTTATCGTTTTATTCATAAGATATTTGAAAACGGATTTCTACCTCTCTATTCCTTTTTTTAATCAACCAGCCATTGTTGCTGTAAATTTTCGACTTTTCGCTTCACTGAATTCTCCCACGGTTCGTTTTACAATTGTTGTAGAATTCACGATGAGTGTAAGAAAAATAAGTAGTAATCGGAGAACCAAATTAGTTTCTAAGGCAAAAAAATTCGATAACTGTTGCGGTATTTTTTTAGTAGATAGAGCGGAAGTATGAATCATTGCAATCACATAACAGAAATTGGTAAGCTCATTGAAATGAATATAACACACGGCATATTTATATTAATAGATTTCATTGAAGCATTTCAAAGCTTTTCTCTCACCGTGTAGATTTCTTGAAGAATCACTGTTTGTTAAACATTCGATCAATTTTAACAGTGTAGTGGCAGAGTTAAAGTAACGAAATTTTTATATCAGTATCTATCGTAATTATTGGTGGGCAAGTGAATATGATTTTTTCTGATAGCGTCAGAAATCGAATGAGGCCAATGAGATATCAAAAATTGATAGATGTGAAAGTTTGTAAACTGATACCAATGAACAAAGTAATATGCATGTATGAGAAGAATAGAAAACTTCAAAAGTAAAACGATCAAGTAAAAAAGTAAAAGGGGAAGAATCCTTGCTTTTCTTCCTCTGTGGGTATCATAAGTACGACATATAGTTAGTTCATTCGTGAAAAACAATTTTGGGATTAATTATCCTACCGACCCACGCCCATCAAATATATTGCTTAACACTGCGGTATGATGTCGCACCCGATGTGACATAATTGAATGATTCCTTAGACCATCAAACAAACAAATGTTAATAGTTAATAACGATAACAGGCAAACAACAGTAAGAATACGATCTTTGGAAAATGCTGTCAGCAATATTATTTTATATAAAATCCCTTTTCATGCTACTAAACTTTAAGCTTTTTCTTGGTTATATAAAAAAAAAAGGACGAAATGTAAAGCTTTAACGGAGAAAGTACGAAGGTGACCAGAGAGCGAAATGCAAAGTAGGCAATAAGGCAAGAGTTTCTGGTGTGGATGTTACTGCTTCAATTTGATAAGCATCATTATTCTCATTTGTTTAGAATGGTCGTCAAATCTCCTACTTTTGGAGCTTATTTTTGCCACTTGTTTCTTTGATAAGCTTCATCAACTCATCTTTCGCCTTCTGTTTAACAACAACTTACTTGTCCTTCTTATTTTGACTCGTAAAATGAACAGCGTAAAATGAACATGATATTTGTTCTATACTCTCATAAGACAATATTATTGACCTCGTTAAACATTTTAAAGTTCTTCCTTATTTGAAAAGTATACATTTATCAAATCTAAGCTTCTTTAGTACTATACATTACAAAACATCCTGATAGTTTGTTGATCTCGAGTGAATGAAATATCGATGAAAGTTGAAATGATCTCTTGTTCACATCATCATGCTCTATCAAGTTAGCTGTTCATTTCAAGAATAAGTTGGAACATATAAGGCTTTTACCATTATGAAACAATTAAGCACACAATTTATAGATCTTGAATCGTTCTTCGGTTTTATAGGCTTTTTTTAACAATTATATCAAAAAATGATGTTAATGGTTAGTGTTTCACGATACCATTTTTCGGACTGGGAAATTTTGTTTTAAAAAAAAATATTCTGCACCAAATTGGGTAGTTATTCTGCTTCACCAATTTTTGACTCTGATCTTGAATTTGAATTATTCGAAAATTTTCCTGTTCTCTTATTGAAAAGCCTATATTTATCCCATTAAACAACATGATCTCGTTATTTGTACAAAAGCAAAATTCGCAGTGGAATTTTTCGAAATACCAGTTTCGCCAATGCTATTTGAATGGCCATGTGTACTTCAATAGTTTTTTTTTTTCATACAAAACTAATTTAGTACCTAATAAGATGCAGTAGTACCTGTTGGAGAATATTTATTCCTCACTACGCTTCGTCATCTTTCCCATGTATATTTCTGTGACAATTTTTAGTTTGAAAGATTGAAAAACGGTGGCTAGAGAGTGTAATGGATAAGGAAAGAATGATTTAAACTGTTATAGATTAGCCTTTCTTTTGTATCACTGTGACAAGCAGATCTCCAGGTAATTTGAGCAATAAACAAACGAGTGAATAAATAATAAACAAAAAAGAAGTAGGTGAAATTGTTTGTCTAGTGAACGCATTAGCAGTACAACAAACAGAGATGAGGTCGAGAATGCTTCGTTAATTTGTCGTTTTCAACGATATATCTATTTGATGTGTTATGAAGCATCCATTGATTTTACTCAATTCTATTCCAATCAATTCAATCCATCACAATTCTACCTTTTTGGTTTATTCAAGCATTTTCAAATCATTTCAACCTTCATCTTGCTACCGTCTCCTGCTGTGAAACCAATTGGAGCATCATTGGACATTTGCACCACCCACTTCTTTTAAATGTGCCCCGCCCCAAACGATACATGTTGTAATGAAGGCAATACGTTTCCTCAACAACCAATCATTGGACCATTTATGTTACATGTTTGTTGTATCTGTATGTATGTGTGTATATGTATGCGTATGTGTGTGTGTGTTTATGCATTTATATTCATACAGACGACACTCTGAAGTGCACACGCATACACACAGAGAGACTTGGAGGAGGACATAAATCTCTGTATGCTCGGAGTGATACCGTGCTGATTGTCGAGCTGTTTGTTTGTTTGTTTGCTTATTTACTACTGTTCTTCTTTGAAAAGTACTCACATTTCGTCCAGCTTTGTAATTCTCACAAACATAAGGCGAGTATTGCGCCACGGATGTCGAAATTTAAAATTTCGGAGCTATGCCCCGATCTTGTCGCAGAAAGGCCAGCATCATGTTCCAAGTGTAAGTTACTAACTGTTATTCGGTATTCAGCAACCAAATTGAAGGAATCTTCCTCATTTTAAAACTGATTTACTTTGTCACAGTCATTTGCTTACCAGATAAAGATAATGATAGATGTGTCATTTGCAGCATTTATTATGGAAGATAAAAGTAAAAACGAAGGTGCTGATGAAGGAATTGAAGAGAATGCGTCCGATGGCGGCTCCGACGGCAAAAAAGTAAATTTCAATTCCATTTCCAACTGCCATAAATTCGGTTGCCTATTAAGGTGTCTGCATGTGTAATCTCTCGCATTTTTCACCTCAATCTCTCTAATGTAAGCCTAATCATTTTATCTAAATTATTGTTAATATATTCTTGGATTATCCAAGTACTACCGCCATCTAATTTTATCGATAGCTTTGAAGAATAAATTTAATCCTCGATCCGTAATAGTTCTCCTTATAAGTTGCCTCCCCACCTTCCTTTTCAAAATCACTCTATTTCTTTTCCTTTTATCAATCATTGTTAAGTTATAACTAAATATTCATTTAAATTGATAATATTTTTCATTTCTGTTTGAAAAATTTCATATTCATCATATATCTTATTGCTTTTTGTCTTATAATAAATGCCACTTGTTTAATACCAAAACACTAATCCCATTAAAAAAATTAAAAAAGACTCTGATACATCAAGACTACTTCAGGCATACAATCCAGAGATTTAGAGAGAATATCGAATATCATTAAGCCAGAGGATTTAACCTTAAATAGTTCCTTAAATCACTAAGAATGATGTAATCCTTGATCATGTAAAACTGAATTTATTTATCATAAAGTAAAGAGCTTGTTTTTTTTTTAAGTCTTACACTGAAGATTTTTTACTTCATCGTTGTTTTCAAATATTAAAAGGTTTACATCATTCATAATTTGATTATGCTAGCTTTCTGAAAACTTTTGAAGAATAATGGTTATTTTCACCTCAACATTATAATTGAATGAGAAAAAGTAAAGTAAACCGAAAAGTAAAGCTGTTAGATCCTCTAAAATTACTGTTTAATTTTTCCACTGCTTTGCTGTAGATTACTATTTTTTATAACTTTGATGAGAACCTATTTAAAATCGTATTTTTTGATGTACGATAGCGTGATATGAGATAACATTATAGTCAGACGAAAATGGGAAGCCTCCATTCAGCTACAATGCATTGATAATGATGGCAATTCGAAGCAGTAAGGAGAAACGATTAACCCTTAGTGGGATTTACGATTATATTATGAAAAATTATCCATTTTATCGTGACAATAAACAAGGGTGGCAAAATTCGATCAGGCATAATTTGTCTCTCAATAAGTGCTTCGTCAAAGTACCGAGGAGTTATGATGACCCTGGAAAAGGTAGCATTATTCATTTTCGTCAGTCACAGGAACAGCATCATTTTATATTTATTCCCTATTAATAACTTGTCAATCGATGTTTTTCATAAATTATATTTTACATGGATTGTTTTGATATTTTTTTGATGAGGGCAGTGCAACAACAGGTAAGGTAGGATGTAGTGGTAGTAAATGCAAAGTGTCAATTCACTCCTTCCAACATTTTTGGCTGAATGATCTAAACTTCAGAGCATTATTATATTTGAAAGGTTAAGCTTCTGATCTGTTAAATTAATTCATAGCTACAGTATCACTGAAATATCATTAACCATGTTTCTTCTTTCTCAATCTAAAAACTAAAGAAAACGCAGTAAATGCTGCACATAGTATATTTCTGTCACTCTTTCAGTGCCTTTCGTATTTTCTTAATAAGTGATACTTTTCAGGTAATTACTGGATGTTAGATGCTTCCTGTGAAGATGAAGTATTTATTGGAGGATCAACGGGTAAGTTACGACGACGACCCTCCGCAACAACACGAGCCCGCCTTGATGCTTTTAAACAGTATGGTGCTGTAGCATCATCGTTATTTAATCCATTTTATCAGCAGGGTTCACGACTACCTCCATTCCTTGCTGCCCCTGGATATCCGCCATTAGCAGTTGGCATACCACGTACTTTACCGGGTACTTTTTTGTCAGATCATCCACGATTTTTAACAGCAGCTGCAGCGACGGTCCCTCGAGCACAACTGCCACAGCAGTTTGCACCAGCACCTGCCGTTGCAGCAACGGCAGTTGATCCATCAGCAGCTACAGCTACAGATGCGTCAGTAGTGGCTGCTAGTACTGTCGGCTTTCCGTATGTATCAAGCGGTGATTTAATGCGTTTCTACATTGCTCAACAGCAACATCAGCACAAGCAACAAGCTGTCGAATTAGTTAGCAGAAAAGTTATACTGTAAATGAACGATGTTATCAAAAGCATTTTTATATGATTCAGTCACTTTTTCACTATTTTTAAAATTGTTTCTCGCTCCTAATGTACATTCCTTGAAACCGATATTTTATAGTCCTTTCCTTACATGTGAAATGTTTCTCATATCCAAAAATTTTTGGATGTGCCATCCTTTCTATTTTTGAAGAGTCTATTCCCCGTCTTCCCGTTTAATTCATAATTTTGATTCTTTTCTGTTCTTCATAATTTCGATTCTTTTTATTTTCTAAAAAGTCTTCTTGAAACGGTTGTTATACCGTTCTATTTAATCACCAAATCTTTTCTATCGATGAGAATTATTTCTATTCTCTAGACTATTTTCATTAATTGACAACAAATTTAGAAAATTTTCTTTCTATTAATTTAAATGTATATCACATTATATTACCCTTTACATTCCTAATTTGTTGCAACAAATTACCGGTCTATACCTTAAATCAGATGTACATAAAGAAAATATTGCTCAATCATTATTCTAACCAATTTTGGTGCAATAAATTGAGCACTCGGTGCATTAATATTTTTATACAGTGTAGGCTCAAGCTGCTTTATGCTTTATTAAATTTGTAAAATAAATGTCTTGTTAAATTTTTCCATCTATCAGTATCTGTCCATCAGCAATGTTAAAGTTATTAATAGAAGATCACAAAAGTTTGTTTTTTATCTAAACTTTTTCTAACTAAGCTGTTGGAAAAAGATAATGTCTTTAAAGTAATTTGTTTCCACATCAATTTATATAATGTGCACATATCATTTCGAGGCCAGAGAACCAACATTTCCTGGAAACTTATTTTGCCATAGAGATTTTGGCAAATCAAAGCGACGAATGGAATTGACAGTAGAATAATATGATACCTTCAAATTCACTCTCTCAGATCTATATCAATGTTTTTTAAGGCTAAGGGGTCGCAAGCTTTTCTTTGGGTATCATTTGAACTGCCTTTTAAAGTTAGATTCTCCTGGTGTTGCATTGTTCGCTATCGTCAGTTATTTAAATTTTAGCAACTGCAAATTTTGTACCTCTGTTTTGTGTTATAGATTGATGACTTTTCATAAACTTTATGTATACTTATCTGTAATATATTTAGATGCCAATGAAATCATTTTAAACAATTTTTCAGTCACCAACATAAACTACCCCTAACATTTTGTTTTGAAATTAAAAATAGCTTATCGCGTAAATCAGATTCATGTTGTGTGCTTGATTTATCTGCAATATGAGAGCCACTTTACTTTTTCGACTAATTGTATGTGATGCTAGAAATGTTACTGGGAACATTCACGGCAAGCAAGAACAGTTGTTATTTAATATGAACTTGTCTCCAGCGTAATTATTTTTCTTCGCTTTTTACTGACCGCCTAACTAGTACCGTCAACGCAGGTATCGCATTTTAAAGGCGGTATACTTTTACTATGTCACTCAAAGATTGTTGCTGTACTTTTTACTGATTCGCATTCAAAGATTTTGATTGGTGTTCTGGCAGTATGTTTTCGATTCGATTATATTCATTTTTTATTGTATCTTAAAAATTTTCATCTTTTATTGTGTCTCAAAAATGTATTTAAACTTGATATTTGACTTTACTTCATTTTTCTAGAAATCGCTATTAACAATACAATTGGCTATTCTATCAGTTGATAAGACTCAGAAGCTTAAAACCTTTATCAGAATTGCAAGTAATGACTAAACTTTGTTCTTAAAAAGGAAAAGATTTAAATCAAACTGACAAGAAAAAAAAAAATGAAAAATCGGTCTGTTATCACTGATGAGCTCTACTTTACACTTTTTGTCCTATACGTAATACTTACTGACACCTTCCCATTCCGATACAATCAGCATTCTATTTCTCCTTCCAAATTCCTTTACAAACACTTTTCTTGCTAATTTTCTTTATTCTACTATGATTACTATTTGTTAATTATGAAAATTTCGTTTTAAAAGATGTCGTGACCTAGTTAAATCTAACTGAAACTGTTTTCGTTAATATAAATAATGTGATAGAACATTTGGCAAACAGATACCATCAATAACGCATGCTGTCTTCATCTTCTATTCTTCGAGAATAATTAGTGAGGTGAATGTTTTTAGGGAGTTATCATCCAGTAAAATTCACATGATTGAGTAAGCACAAGATATGCATTTTACTGGATATAATTTTACGGCATTAACTGCAGAAACTTATTGATTTAGAGCTCCTTGCAGCCTTTTTTTTTGAACAAAATTTATGAAAATCTTGCAGAAAATTATGTGCAGTTCGGAAACTAGCAGTACTAAACATAATCCTACAAAGTTTCAATAAGAGTGCACTTAGTACCGTTGTAGAGTAACCTAGCCTGTACTTGATCTGAAATCTGTAATATATTAGGATTACAGGCAATTAAATGACTATTCATGTAGGTTGAGAGGATTTGTTTAATGACTTCCTGCTCCTGCTTTCTACTATTATTACATATATTGTCTCTGATTCCTTTTGATAATTCATTATAGGGTTTCCATCTGTCTGTTTGTATGTCCACGTGTTTTTGTTTTTATAGTTTGTTATGGTCATCTGCCGCTCTCTACGGCGCTAATCCACTAAGAAGGGGACTGACAAGCCTATCATCCAACAATAATTTAACACTGTATTGCAGGGTCATTTGTTTTTGTGCAGACTAATTTTCTCGTCTTTTATCATTCCATTCTACAAATTTCATTTCATAATGTTTCATTTCGCTATCTTTTCTATTCCTCTTAACAAATCACCTGCAATATATTATACTGCAAAGAACTATCACACCATCACACCTATTTGCTGACACTACTTGTTTCGCACGAAATATCTGCAAAAGCGACTGGTCAGAGATGATTATGTATTCAATCAGCGATTAAGCGTACATTATTTCGTATAATATATTTGCAGTTATAAATTGTGATTTGTTTTGATTTCTGAATTGCAACAGTAAGCATTTCTTGGAATATGTTTGCGCTTGGAAAGAAAGTTGTCTTAAAAAATAAGTTTCATAGTTTGAAAATTAGTGTAAGTAGCAAACACAATATACCTCGCATTGATATTTGGGATAGAAGATGATAAAGTTACCAAACCTTTTTTAGTGACAGAATTTTTCTACTAGTGGCAAACTTTCCTACTACTAGCTTCTACTTCACTTATATTTTACTGTGTAGTGTACCTCTTTTGACTTTGTGAACTACATTCAACATAGATTTTTGACTGTTAATTTCTGAAATAAGTTCGACATTGAGGTTCCCAATTGTGACTTAGGTGTATAGGAGTTCGGTTAATCTTGTTGTTGTGCTGCAAGTGTCGTTGTCAAGGAGTACTGTCACCCCTACAATTATCATGTTAATCTTGATTCTCCCGATCTGCCATCTCCTCTATCGTCATGGAAAAACTCTCTAGCACTGACTCTATTCCAGCAATATTTTCCTGATAACCAAGCTACTGTATATTGATAACTATGTTCATTCATTTCTTTGCATGAAAAAGTATGTGTATCTATACGACAACTACAAGCAAACGAATCAATTAAAAAGAAATGTAAATGAAATATGGAACTGGTGAAATACTTGAGCACTGTTAAGCTTTTAAGTATTAGGAACAAGCTTAAAGTGTGTTTACAGATAATAGAATTAGTAATGGAGGACATCGATCCTGTCACATGAACTTTGCTTGTGCATTTTTAGTTTGCACTTCAAGAGAAGATAAGCTTACTAATTTGCTTAATTTGAGAGTATTTTCAAAAAATTTCAGAAATTTTTTTTGCCTGCAAAGATATGCAGCAGACGTTGTAATAAATAAAAATTTCGACCCTGACATTTTCACGTGTTATATATGAGCGTCGTAAAATGACGAAATACGTAGCATTGAGATGTAATGTTAATTAATTGAGAATAAGACAACTGTAATGATAATGAGTAATAAATTGGGAATATACTTGGCTGATTGTAAATCATATGAGTAGAACAACATCTTAATCATTTTACAATCTAAACGTTTAATTTACGGTATTCATAATTATATTGTGCTAATTAAGCTAACGATTCAAAACAAAAGATAGCAGTCGCTGTTTCTTCTCTTACCAGTCTTGTTCTGTCATGTTATTTTAATTTGAGTCATTTTAATTTGAATGTTAATCAGCTGTATTAATTTGAAACTGATTAATGCAAAACCTCCGGATACATGCATTATAGTTTTCGTCGGCATATTCTTTAATCCAGCTCCTGCTGTTCATTTTTGTTGCAATACTCGCTAAATACACTTCCACTGCCTATTATGGATGCTTGGGTTTTTTAGGATGCATGCACACCTTTTCATTTTTAAATTGGTTTTTTTTCTTTGGTTGTTCAACCAAATACCAATTTATCACTTAACTTTCCCAAAACACTGGGGATTTTTAAATTTCTCGACAAGAAATAATCAAATATAATAAAACTAGCTTCTAGCTTCATCATTTTTACTGAGGAAATAAAATATGACAAAAACTAAATCAGATAAAAAACATATCAGAGCGTTTTTGTTTTTCTAACATATAGTGCAATGAACGAACTTAGAAAATTCCGGCCAGTTGAAAAAATTGGAAAAAAATGAGTTGATAAAATCAAATATTTTAATACAGTGCAGTCTTATCTGTGATAACTTTAATAAGATACATTGTACCAAAGTTTCGAAAAATGAGTAGGCGTTATGTTTAGAAATACGGATCATAAACAAGCAAACAGTTGTTGGAAAATCGAAAAAGTCGTGTGGAGTAAAAAAGGAATGGAAATTCCAAAAGTTGTCAACACGTGAAAGCTTGTTGATAATCTTGGACGCTAGACAAACTGCATGCGTCTTTTCTACTGATTTCCTTACTTGTACTGCACTTCCTCTGACTGGCTTGATTGACGGTTTACATCACGAAGTCATGCCTAGCGGAAGAAAAGATGAGAACTTCATACTTCATGATAACTCTATTGTTCAATTTCATTTTCTAAGAAGATTTAGAAGATTTAACAAAGGGTTATGACCAAAAGATTATCTTCCAGTATCATATTTAAACAAAATTATGTTTCGATGTTCCATTTTCAAATAAAGCAGTTTATTGAAGTAGTTTTTTCGAATAGTAAAATTTCGTAGCTCTTATCGGATGGCAATAAATGAAGTGAGATTTGAAAAAACAATGAGTATGATTTTTAGAATCGCTTTTGTCCAGCCATTACCATATGATTTTTATTAGAACAGTTCAATCAACACATACACACATACGTGACTTATACGAACTGAAAGTGATAAATTCTAAAATTTTCTCAGATTTTGTGGAAATGATTACTGTAAAATTACCGTACACATAAGCCCATTGAAGTAGTTCGTTAATTAGAAGTGAAGTTGAGTAAGTCCCCTGCATATAGGAATAAAAGAAATTAACAAAACAAAAGAAGGTGCTATAAAATTATGCACAAACTTTCTCCAAATCAAATCTTAAGAATCGGTTCTAACTGATTTAGTATTTATTTGAAATAAAATAGACTTTACATTTTACAAGTTAGCAGATGAGCAAATTAGGAGATGAATATTGTCTGTTTTTTCCGTTGAAAGTTGTAGAAGAAAGGATGTTTGCATTCATGATAAAATATACTGCTGAAGTAAAAATAATCGGAAAAAGAGAATACATGTGGAAAGATAGAGAAAAGAAAGTCAACTGCTACAGCATTATATTTGATTGACAACTGTGAATGACAGATACGTCAGTGGGGGGATGTATTCTGACTCCAGTCTCATTACCACTATCAGCATTATTGCTATCAGCATTATCATTTGCAGCTTAGTTGTGCAGTAAGCAACGTCACTCGATTCAAAGATACTCGGAGTTTTGCTAATTTGTAAACTGCGTATATCACAGTCTTCGGAATAGTTTCCAATGAATGATTCTAACGAATAACGAAATAATATGTACCAGTTAGTATGATCAACACACTGATACTCCTCTCAGATAAGATAGCGATGTACGGTTTATTAAAAATGTTCGACAACAGTTTTTAAACTGATCTGTCCGCAACAGACTAGAGGTCTTCAAAAACGTTAGTGATACTTCAAGTATCTTAAAGAGATAGAGCATGTGAACTGTGCCAAGGAGATTATACCTTGCTTACAAATTTTATAATTTTCTTTATACAGTTCCTTGCATCCACCAATAAAACAATTTTCTTTTTAAGTCTGTAAAAACAAAAATAACACACTTTCTTACGTAATCATAAATTTATTGAAATGAAAGTTGAGTATTTCAAATATATAATTCACTACGAGGTGCCATACCTGCATAGAAAATACCAAGTGCGAGATTCGAACAACTAATTTTTATTTAATGTACCATAGAGGAAAAGGAATTAAAATCGTTCAAAGAAGAGATAGTTTTGATTTCGGATTAGCTCGTTTTAGGAGAAGTCATTAGACTGTGAGAAAGTGTATGACGATAACAGCGTTAACGCAGACAAATTGGCAACATGAACAGGAACACCGACTTCTATGGTGTTGCAAGGAGTAGACGACATGCTGTGCGATTTGCATACTAATATTAGTACCATTATCGCATTTTGTGTATCTATGTGCTACTCTTGCCGCCCTTTCATAATCTTCATCAAAAGTGCCTGAAAATTACAAAAGACAGTAAGTGTTACGACATACTTGTCTCTTGAGGACAACAATAAAAAAAACTGGTGGTCCTACTGCCGTCTTCATCTATAAGGTGACAATGATTAATGATGACAATGAAGCATGCATTCTTTCTGATCCACTAAATTTTTAGCATAACTACCCAAACACAGAAATGATGGGAATGAAACACGGAACGATTCAAATGCCCCGCAGTATTCCATAATATGTGGATGATTTATAAATGAGAAGCAATTAAAGCAACACAACTTATAGAACCATTTCTACTATTCACAAGCCAACAGTTCGGAAGCTCATTACTTCTACATCTAGTTCTTTTATAGGTTATTCCAAGTACTTCGCAAGGCTTTCTGTTACATGATAGTCTATAATTTACTTTATACATTTGCTCAGCTCCCATATTTTTAGCATACATTCCAATGTAAATAAAAAAAGCAAATTGAAACAAAAACTAACAAAAACTGTTCTTATACTACTATAATTTTAGTTTGAAAGTGACTATACAAATAAAATTACAATAAATCACATAAGTTAACAAAAATTTTATCAACAATACAGCTCTCACCAACAAGTGTACGAATAAAAGATGAATAACAAAGAAGCAATATTTATTCGAATCTGATCGGGATTAAAGGGAACTGCGCCAGTGATGGATTTGAAACATCGACGAGAAAACATAATAAACCACCAATACCTTCAAACAAACTGCATGGACTATCTGGTATTCGGGCATACTTCCTGAAATTCTGATCGCATGCAATTCGAGCAAAACATTGCGCATATTTGAAGTACTTCTGAAAAAAGAAATACGTTATTTGACAATACAAAACTTATTACATAATTAGAACATATGGAATCGCTGAGTGTCTCTTAAAAAAAAAAGAAAAAAAACTAATATGGAAGCGTTATAACGTACATACTGTCCTTTTTTAAGCAAGAATTTAATTTAATTAAATGTGCAGCTAAATATTTACCGCTTTCTGGGTTAGGCGGTAATAAAGAAGGAACGCATATCCACCACCTGCAACACCATGACAAATTCCTGGTCCCTTGCGTAGAACACCTTGTTCCCAAATAAGGTCAAGCGCTTTTTCAGCTGCCTGAAACACTCATACTGTAAAACAAGGAAACTAAAAGATAAGATGAATTAAATTCTCATTTATTTCCTGAACACTTTCCATTTTGAACTTATTTTTAAACAATTTCATGTTCCTAATAATACTAAAGCTTGAATTGAAATTTATGTTAAAATCTGTTTTCTGTGCCACCGTCACGTCGATAGGCCTAGTAGCTTTTCCGATAAAAATCCAAGTTTTCCTCGACAAACTTAATCTGCGAATATCAGCAATGTTGAAGAGGAACTTCAATTAATGAAAATCAGTTTCGTTAAGCGTGCATAAGAAGAGACATTTTAACTGATTAAGCATTGTTACTGTTGCTAAATGAACGAGTCTGTCTACTGAACAAATTGGAAATTGAAAAACAAAAAAATAAAAACTGGAAATGAGAATTTATAGAAAATCACAGTTGAAGGAAAGACCGTAAGTTACAAATCTAAGAAAATACATCATTTGCATCGTACCGCCCAAACTATTTAAAAAAAAAAAAAAAAAAAAAAAACAAGAAGCAAAAAGAAAGACAAATACCAGTAAAAATTTGGCTTTCCTTGTAGATAAATAAGCAACAATCATTAAATGAACAGCTCCAGTTGCGCCATGACACCAATGCAGAAGTTCATTGGATTCACGATTCATGCCAATTTCTTCAACACTTGAAGCAAAATTACCGTTTTTTGACTGTATTTCCAGAAGCCAATCCAGTGTACTTTCAATATCTCTTAATGCTGTACCATCCAGAAGATCATGAAAACTGTAATTATTATTTTGAGTAAGTTATCGAAAAAAAATTTTCTCCACTGGCAGAATATGTTGCAAAGAAATGATGGACATCAACAACAAATTCTCAGAAATTATGCTTTATTAAAAGAAAGGTCTTCTTTTTTTACCTGAGCAACATTTGTAAAATTCCCATCAAACCATGAGCAGCACCAAGGTACTCAACGTTATAATACTGATACATTAATGGTGCTCGAGATCTGTGCCGTTTAGCGTAACAACGGCCAGAATTGATTATGCAATCAATTACTTTCTTGACATGTGAATTAGATATGATTTCATGATGCAAACGCATTCTGCAAAAGAAAAAAATTTAAGTTATAAAACCAATATAGATCTATGAAAATTAAACGAAAAACGGAAATTTTTTACTTGAACATAATATTTTCACCCTAAATACTGAACGCACCAACCTTAAAGTTAAAATTGCTGCTAGAAAGCCAGCTCTACCAACAAGCATTTCATCTGCACCGTTCGGCAAATAATCTTTGGCACATATTACCTCAACCAAAGATTTTACTTTATCGATGACAGTTGTATTCACAAACTTCTTGATTTCGTAATCCAGTATGGCTTTAATGACGTATATTCCAAGTGTACCAAGCAAATACTGTCCTTCGTCTTTGCGACGTCCACTATGCTGCAGAAATCCTAATTAAAATAACTTTTCATGTATGAAAGAGTACCGAAAACTTTGTTATTGAGTAAAAGAAAAAATAAACTAAGATGGTAGTCTAAGAAGGCAGTCTCGCCTATCACTTCCATATAATGAATCATTTGAAATTGATCTAACGCAGTTTCCAAACTAACTCTTGATATTACTGCAAGCATATTAATAATCACACAATATATATGGACAACAAATAAATAACAAGAAGCAAATACTATCACTGAACTTCTCCACTGTGATAAAAAAATAAAACCTGGATTTGCTTTAACTGCTCCTCTACCATTTTATTACAGAAATTTGCGTACTGTTCTGTCTTTTCTGGTAAAAGTCGTGAGGCATACAGCACACTGTACCCGTTACCTGCAATTCCGACGTAGACACCTCCGTCATAATCGTCCATATTATATCTCCGTTCCATAATCTCTTCTACAAGATTTGCAGCTTCTTGTTTCAGGGTTTGTCTGGTCACCTTCAACACCAATTCTTTTAAGTTAATTGTTTAAGGTAACACCAATTCTTTTTAAGTTACGAAACAAAATGTAAGTGCAAAATCTAACAGGGAATTTCATTTAGGTGGGACAAAACCGAAAATCAGTATAGGTGCAATTTGCACCTATAAAAACAACTGCACAATTTTCAACTTGCATAATGGAAAATAGACAAGAAAAGACAACGCACTACAAACTTAAATACTCAGAGAAATTTAAATCATCACATGCATAGTGAATACCTTATCCGATTCAGCTTCACTAATAGTCAGATACGGATTGTCAAAATATCGTCTGTGCATCACACGAAACATGGCTTCCCGAAACTGTAAATATACGTGAGAATTATATTTTATCCTCAACGTGTCGTTAACAAATTCTTGATTGATTTTATTCAAAACACTTCGTTTATTCCACCTTCCAATTTTTTGCTTACTATATTAAAAAGCAGAAAATTACTGCGGTATTGTCGATGACGAAAAAACACCATAATGACGAAAAAAGTTACAAAGCAAAATTTATTTCTAACGGAAACAACTCATACAACATCGATAATACTTTTTCATTCTTGAACATTTCTTTGATATTCATAATTAGCGAAAAAGAAAAAACAATAACACACTGAATACAATTAGGAAAAAGGAATAGGTACAAGAGGAAATTGCGCCTTATCTGGTTCCAGTAAGTCACATATAAAACATAAAGCTCCACTTATCCCTTCGAATAAACTGTATGGTCGGTCAGGTGTCCGAGCTTTTCCTCTGAAGTCTTTACTACAAAAAGCTTTCGCAATACAGAGAGCACAATCCAGATACCGCTGAAAAAAAAAGGAACTAATATATTTCAGCACCGACAAATGTAAAGATTTGTGTGTCCAGGTCATTAATAGTTGCGCGTTCAGATCATTTAATAACATAATATCTTCTTTGTTATGTTACACCAACAATCTCTACTGGAAACGAGCCATCTATTTGCTGTGGTAATTCTCAGTCTAGAAATACACGGTCACTATAATTTTAGAAACGCCATTTAGTGACATAAAAACTCTTAACACGTAGTTCTTCGAAAACTGTGAACTTTCTCTTAATCATGTTTCCAATGGAAAAATAGAACCTGTTCATTGGTAAGTCGATGAAACAATAGAAAAGCATAACCACTGCCAGCAGCACCATGACATAACCCTGGTCCTTTCATCAAAATGCCCTTTTCCCAAATAAGATTTAGCGCTGCATCTGCACTCTAAAATTTCATTTCCAATTCGGAAAAAAATGTTGCATAGAAATATTTCCTGTTAAGAGAATGGCAAGTCCAATAACAATCAAGAACAAGTAGCAGCTATAGTTCGAAGAAAAATAACAATCAGTACATATCGTACATACCACTTGTTACCATGATGTTACAAAACATATTCGAAAGAAATGACCGCTGCTGAGACTACTAACCTTCACCATGCGTTTGAATAATAATATATAAGACACACAAGCCAAATACCTAAGTAAACTGACTTTTAGGTATTTCTTGTTATGAGTTCGTAAATACGCAACAATCATCAAGTGAACAGCACCAGTGGCACCATGGCACCAATGCACCAGTTCATTCTCACCTCGATCGACTTCTTCCTCTTCTACTTTCGATGGAATATTGCCATTTTTTAACTGTAGTGAGACAGTCCAATCCAATGTTTCCAAAACATCAGATTTTGCCTTCTCATCCAAAAATTCAACGAAGCTGCAAAGTACTCGCTTTTAAACAGTTGGAAGGAAGGTTTTAGAAATTATCATATGATCATTTTTCATGAACTTTCAAGTAAATACAAGCAATACTTAGGCTAATAACGGTTTAACCATGAGCTCAGTTCAAGTTCAAAAGAATACTGATAATGAACCAAAATAAATCGATGCCCAATCTGTCTAGTGTATAATTGTGTGAATATCAGGAAATGCATTGTCTCAAACAATCAAAAAGTTCTAATAACGGACAAGGGATTTAGTTAGATTTCAAATGGAGAAGTTCATACAAATTATACATTTAATTTTACCAAAGTAACATCTGCAGGATGCCCATAAGACCATGAGCAGCACCCAGATAATGACGTCCATGATATTGATACATTAACGGCACCTCAAACTGCTTTGAAGACGCGTAAGATCTACCAGAAGCGATTATTTTATTTACAACTTTTTTAACACAATTGTCAGGGATGGTTTTATGTGCCAAATGTTCCCTGGAAACCAAATAAAAATAAGCAATTTTAAACCAGAGAGATTAAAAGGTATAGGATAACTATTCAGCAGAAAAATATAAAAACCTAAGAGTCATGACAGCCGCCAAGAAACCGACACGTCCAGCAAGCAGCTCGTCATCTCCATCACCAAGTACATCACCACTCGCTATAAGATGACCAATTTCAGTAATACGATCAATCAACCGTTTGTTTCCTTCGTTTGTTTTTCCGTAAAGTATACACACCACGTAAATACTTAATGATCCCAACAAATAACATGTTTCTCGGTTTGATTCTTTCTGCAACCAGAGTTGGAAGTTGCAGAAAGCTTTCAAGAATCACCATTGGAAAATTAGAACCAAGCGCGTATCCAACAATTTCGTTAATATACTGAAGTTACAAGCTAGAGTTAAAAGCTACACTGAAGTAAATGCCAGTTAAAAAGGCAGTAGACAGGATGACTAGCCTCATATGACATCTCAGAGTTACTTATCCTTACTCATTCAGATCATTTTCAGTTTTTATTACTAAGCATGAAAGTCATACTTTCCCATTTTGATCCTTTAGAACCATCTACTGCATTCACAAGATCAATCGGTAGTATCCGAGCGCATGCTAAGTGACCGTTTTTTACAATAAACATTTAAAATGAACTTTTCTAACAGCTTCCAAATGTAGCATAAGTACGCGCTTTCCATATTTCGTAGATTCCTCTCGATCGTGGTTAAAGGACGATGAAGAAGCTTTTAACATAGCATAAGCAATACCGGCTCCACCGGTGTATGCGCCCCCATGCAAATCATCGTTACTCGGAGACCTGTTCATTATTTTCTTCAAAAGCTGCCTCGCTTCATTCTCTAGCCACGTTTTCGTAACCTAAAACAATGTCTTACTGAACTTAACTGCAAACAATCTTCTTTCAGCATTTCTTTCTTAACACAATGAAATGGTCCGCGTTCATTCGTTGCAATTCATTAACAGCTGAGGTCATTTTCAGAATGACGATGTTTTGCTCTTATTATTTCCCTCTCACTTCCGTATAAATTATGGTGTTATTTTTCAGGAATGTCAAATACGCCACTAACTATGTGTAATGAATATATTGTTCAGGTCACAGTATACCCAATAAATACCAGTGCTCTGTTTGGTGAAATGATACACATTTGCGATTTCCTTTTTTAAATTACTTATGATTGCACAAAAAAACTGTTAAGGACTACTTTTTCTTACATATTGCAAGCAAACAGTATGATCAGCAACGCTTACAGATTCAGCTCCTTTTTTTGCATTCTTCTGGAAGGGATTTTCCATGTACCGCGGCAACCATTTTGAGAACATACTTTCCTTATTGGAGTCTAAAATTTATACATCTTTATAGAAGTATTCGGGACATCAGCTTTCTTCTCGCTTTTGATTTGAACCCTAATTTTGTCATTTATCGTTGACTGGCGTTCGTATGTCTCTCGAGTCCCCTCATTCTTCCTGGCATTCTTCCACGTGTCCTTTTACTCAAACCCACCCCTACAAACTGAACAACATCGTGACAAACATTGCAACTCTGTCGCATGCCACGAAGTTTGAAATTCTTATTTTCATGTGTCATCAAACGACTACAATTTGCGCTATTTTGCATGTGGGACAAACAATCTTATTTAAGCATTTTCTTCTTGACACAATGAAGCAATGAAATGGTACACGTTGATTCGTTGGAATTAATTAACAGCTGAGGTCGTTTTCTGAGTGATGATGTTTGCTTTTATTATTTCCCTGTTATTTGATTTCTTTCGTATAAATTATAGTGCTATTTTGCAGGAATGTTGAAGACGTCTTGTAGAAATTTGCTTAGATTATCATCACTTGGCATGTCTGTTACAAGGATTGAAAGTGGCATTCCATCGTTGAATGAGATAAAAAAATCAGAGGATGATTATCACCCATCGAAATATACGATTTTGGGTTGAGCTTTATCCTATATTTTCTGATTGATTTTTGGCTTCATGATTCACGCAGTTCTTTCTTATAAACTTTAGTGTTTTTTTTTCTCATAAAAATCTCTATAAATAATTTTTGAAGTGAAGAAATCTTATGCAGGCAACAAACGAAAGGATCCAATGCATTATACCGACAGAAAAGTAGGTCGAGGTTACTGGCATTTCTCGAATACTATTTTTCACTCACGTCCAAAGATCCATCCAAAAACATCGAAAGGGATAAAGCTGAATTTTTATTTAATTTTTATTCTTCTACTTGGTTTGTGCATAGATTACGATTGGTACGTTATTTCCATTCTTGTGAATAAATTAGTTATAACGTTCGTCAGCGTTGACTGCTTATTGTTTTTTACGGCAAAAGAAATTGATTGGTTTTTTTTATACTTCAAATAAAGCGTAAAGATATTCTCAGAGTAACCTCCGCTAATCAGAATTGAACCCCAAAAAAGACAATTTATCCTAATATTATACAAGTATGTGCTTTTTCAACATAAATTTTCGGATTATAATTTTTTGTAGCCCAATTGAGGTTTTTGTTCCAATTTTATGTAAAAGAAGATTTAGTAATAATTATTATCTTTCGTTAAGGCTTGGATATCAAATCAAGAAATTCGAAATCACAAATTTTTGTCCAGAAGTTGCTGATTGCAACCCACGAGAGACCAAGAGTACTAACCGCCAAATTAAAACGACCAATTAAACAATATAGATAATAATGAAACTATGAAAATTGCATCCAAAAATACTCCGCAGATAGGTTTTTCAGTATTTCGCTTTTTTGGACGTTTTTATGTTTTTTCAAGTTCTCTGAAATCATATTTGTTCTTGTTTCCATGGAGGACAGGGTTTTCAATTTCTATTCTTTTTCTGCAGTTTTATCGGTACGTCTTTCTATAAAGAAAATGTAAATAGTAAAAGTAATAGCTTTACTGTTTGAGGATTGATTCATCCTAGTGTAGCCTATCGTAAATTTCATGTTGAATTTTTAAATTAATTCTCGTGTTAGAAATCTATTTCCAAATCTTTTCATTTCTTTATGTACTTATAAGGTATATGAAATATCTCTTGTACATTAGACAGTGAATGATGGAGCATTTCGAACATTTGTGATTTATACGATACCTAAAGATTTCTTTACCTTCTTTTAGCCATACGATTTAGAACTTGATGCATTTCTAACTTATGAGCCAGATGTACGTCCTTAACTTTTTAAATTTTAAACATGCATTTAACGACTCGGAGTATCTTTGTAGAAAATGAAAGTTGTAAATTTAAGAAAGACATTCGGAATTTCTTTGCTTCTTCTTTGATGATATTATTATTTTGTTTCTATTCAAGATGATGTTGTTTGCAAAGTTGGGTGAGGATAGCCTAATAAATTTTAGCGGTTACTTGTTTTTGGTAATCATGCTTTTCAATAAATCAGAAAATTTATTCCAGTCGCGTTTTGTTTATGTGATGTATTTGTTTCTTTCACGTGATTTTGATACTTCTTGGCTTGTTGCAGCTGGTTTTCGTTATTTTTTTTTTTGTATCTACGACTTTTACTTTGGCCTTTTGGGTATTTGATATCAGTGGTAGTGAAGTTTTTTGAGGCTTTTATTTTTTTGGGACGTCTATACAGAAACATTTTAAGAATCGAAATCGACCTTTGATATGACAAACTTATTTTTCAGACTAATGTTTTACTATTACTAATAGTAGTAGTAATAGTAAATACTTTTCTATTTTTCTTTTCAGATATTATTTGATATTTCAGAAAAATTTTGTGGTTCAAGTGTTTCTTCTTTCTTTGTTTGCTGTTTATAAAAGTCTTATTTGATTTTATGAGTACTGGCTCAATAATATTGCGCTTTCTGATTTGTGCGGGATTACTGCTATTTATCTCACTACGAATATGTGAAAACGATTGTCCACTCTTAAGAGTGTATATCATAAAGTGATGGGATATCAGACTGGATTTACATTTAAAAAAGATGAAGTTTTTTTTCTGTATTTCGCCCATGAAACTTAACTGTATATTCTTAATGTCCAATCTAGAGATTTTTCCAAAATTTAAAAATCGCATTAAGAGAAGTTTTTGGGAAAGAGTTAATGATGACGCTGTTGATTTTAAGGAATTATCTCATTATGTCCACCGAAGGCTCATATTTTTTCGATGCCGTGGAAAACTTGGTCATTAAATTTTATCTATTTGAATAAGGCTCTCGAATTCTTTCTATTTATTCAATTTGTAATATCTTTCAGAAAGGAGAAATATTGTAAAATGTATTGAATAAAAGTGAGTGAAAAGTGACCGAGAAATATTGGTTTTCTAGTTATTGAATACGACGCCACGAAAGATTGGTTTTATAAATGCTGTAATTTCGTTAGCGTAGTCAAAGATTTACTAGCTGGCTTTTTTGACGTGGTTTTATAAACTTCTACATGCCAGCATTAATAGCATTTTTCCAAAGTTCGATGTGTTGCATATTGTACGCTTTTTGTGCATATGCAAATAAAGAGCATATTTTTTATACATTCTCCAACATCCTACTTTTTCATTTCTGTATTGACTATGTGCAGTCTCTTTCCAAATCTATTGGCAGACAATGCTGAATTCTAATCAGCAAAATTTCGTGTTCGCGTTTTTCGAAACCTTTTTCCTTTACGGAGCAAAAAAAAAATTGCGATACTAGAAGTGGTAAACAATTTTTCCCTCCATACGTACGCTTGAGTTACCCGTTATACATTGCTAATAATTTTAGGATTCTCTCTTTTTGCCGATTGTTTGCTGGAAAAGAAAGCATCATATTAGAAGAGTTGCAGTAAATTAAGTTCACAATACAGTCTGAGTAAGATACTGTCAAATTCAGCGAGTTTAAACTACTCCACTGGAGAATTTCAACGACTACTGCAATGACATACGAGGGGTTGCAGAGATGAGTAAGTGGATGAGAAAGAGTGATTCAGGGAGTGGAGATCAAAGAACACGATACGGGTAGCGAGCAATTGATGTTTGTTGACCTTTTCTGCTCGGTTTTTAATCAACGGTTTGACAAATCTATGAATGCAAAAGGAATACCGATGAAGGGTAGTGTGGCATGTGCGACTGCAACACGGACGGTGACAATGATTACATCCCAAGTAAGTACTATTTGCTGTTTGCTAACTGCTAATTAAATGTGTGATAGAATTTTATTTGGGTATTTCATTTGATATAAGACTTTATCTCTGTCATAGGATCTGTTAACGAAATTTGGCAACTGTTTACTCTTTTGGTAGTTGCTCGGTTCAGTTTGGTAGTTGTTCTCGTCCAATTGAATATCTCTTTTTTATCAAGTTAGGATGGAAGTTTGCATTTTTTGTTATTAGGTTAAGCGAATATTGCAAATTATACACACGTGGCGCGTGGTGTTCCGTACTGTTTCCTTTTTTGTGTTCGGTTTATGCAAGCGCTTTCAGAAATGTAGAGTGCTTAACTATATGGAATTTTCTGAAATTCTACTGCGCACAAGTCATTGAAGGTGTAGAATAAAGCACAATTGATATAGAAGTCACTGTTAAAATTAATGATTAGCTAACGCAACCGAATTTGCATTACTTAGTCCTGTACAGTTATGCTGGAGTAATTTCGAGTTGTGGGACCAATTAGTTCTGCTAGGTTGTCTGTTCGAATCGATGAAGTTTTTGACAGTGAACTTCTCTGTTATCGTTTTAGCAAGTTATGAGAAAAACTGCCACATTGTTGTTAATTTAAATTGTCTGATCCTTATAATTTGCATCCAAGTTGCATCCAAATTTGCATCCTCCTGAAATACACTTTTCATAGTGTATTGAAGCACACAAAATAATTTGATAGTGTTATTTTCCAAAGTTTGTTTTGTCAGCAGACTGCATAATGGCTATTGCATCTTGAGGACTGTCGAGCGTTCATATGCGTTCAGGAAGAGAAATATATTGTAATAAACTATTGTAAATCTTTATACTAAAAAAAATTTTAAGTGAATTAAACTGTAAAACTTTTGTATCCTCTAACACCGAAGAATAGGCGGTAATATGTTGATTCAAAATATATATTTGAGAAAAATCTTCAAGAAAAGCGAGTAGATTTATGCAGAAATTTGATATGAAAGTATAATGAATCTATATGCGCACTTTTTATTGCAAACTTTTCAGTGAGACCTGCCACTTTTCAGCTTCAGAGCATCAATTTTTTTAGGACGTAAAAATAAGTTGTGGGATAGTTAAGGCTGTGTTTGTTGAGCTTTCCAGCTTTTCATTTTCATTTTATCACCAGTAAATAAAATAAAGCTGTTGTTTTGTTATGACTACATCAGATGTGCAGTAATAAGTCTTTGTACAAAAAAATCTACTGCAAAATTTTAAAGTCTTTGTTTTCTCTTTTTACTCAAGTATAAATAATTCCCAAATTATGTTATTCATTTTGTTATAATGAATATTATCTAAAGTGAAAGTACGCCACATTCAGATAAGGAGATTTGCAGTAGCTTCCTGAAGAGGAATTAACTTTTTTATGACATTGGACGCATCAATGAACACTAAATACACTTATTAAAAATGGAGTGCATTACTTTCATTAGTCAATCTTTTGAGTGCTTTAATGGCTTGTTATTCTTCAATTTTTTTTTTTTTTAAGCGACCAAAACCGAATTTGCCGTCGTTTGAAGAAATAAAACGTGCCGTACCGTCATCATGTTTCGAAAGGTCGCTGTTCAAATCATTGTTTTATCTAGTTCTCGACTTCATGATTCTGTACGGTTTGTACAGATTTGTTGGTGTATTCGAGTCATTTGGAATTTTTGGGCTGTTTATATGGTAAGATAAGTTCACATTTGCTTCATGATTCTAATATAGCAATGTATGGTTTGCTACAAAAAGTCGATCTATTGATGTTGGACACTCTTTCGAATTTAAAAATAGGTTGTGTGCTGAAATGTGTACTTTAAGCTAACTTCAGGTATTGTTGTATGGGAATGTTCGGATCGTCACTGTTTGTGGTTGGTCATGACTGCGGTCATGGTACCTTTTCCGAATATACTTGGGTCAATGACCTCTTTGGACATATCGCTCACGCTCCACTTTTGGCACCGTATTGGCCCTGGCAGAAGTCACATCGACGACATCATCAGTACACTTCTCATATTGACAATGACATGGTCTGTTTGCTCTCTTCTGTGTGATAGTATTCTAATCAGTAATACATTAACTCTTCTAATTTTTATTAATGTTAGAAGTCGATTGTTTCAAATTTATTTTCAATTTAGGGACATCCCTGGGTGATCGAGAAAGATTTCATGACGCGTGGTTGGATAATGCGCAACTTTTCAAAGATTCCACTTTCTGGTTTTATTCGGTTAGTTTGATGTTGTATTTCTAGATTTGGCTGATGGACGATATTAAAATAAATATGGGAATTCCCTTTAAACCAGCTTCCCTTGATATTGAAATCCTCTGCTTTTTATCTACTGATGAATGTACATGAGTGACTAAGCTGTTTTTACCTTAACGAGAGATATTAGTTTAATATAACGTTGTATTTCTTCAACAAAGCATTTATAGGTGGAGTCCGATATATACGATGGTCGGACTACCAGATGGTAGCCACTTTTGGCCTTATAGTAAGCTTTTTAACAGCAATCGGGAACGAGTGGAATGTGTTATTAGTGGTTTGGCATGTTTATTTTGTGTTGTGGTTAGTTTATTAGTGCTAAGAAATAGTGACAAATACATCTAAAACAAACTTAAAAGTGATTATACATGCAGGATATGTGAAATTTGTATCGTTTTTGAATTTAGTATATCAAAAACTTAATAAATATTGCTGTCAGCAGCTTAATAAATATTCCAGGTGGCCTTCGTTATATGTAATTATAGCTGGTTCACATTCATCAAATATTATTACATTTCGTTGTTGTTTCAAGGTTATTGGCTTGTTATCATAACTTATCTCCAGCACAACGATTACAGTATAGAGGTGTGTCTTAGACATTTTTTAGCCTTATTTTTTTCGCTGCATAAAATTGAAAATTATCGTAAGATAGATATCCGTATAATTGTGTTTGTTTTTTTGAATCTATGAAATGAATGTATTTTATCGAGTGATATTTCCTGTTGCTTGGTGAATGAGAATTTAACATCTTGGGCTATTTCAGTATGGTGTTTAGCTTTCTGCTTTTTTACGTATTTTTCATTCTTTATATTTTTATACTCACGAAAATGGTCAGTGTATTTAACGGAGCTGTTACAGGAAATTTGAAGCCTTAGTTTAAATGGGTCCTATACGAAAACGTTTTTAATTGTATTTTATTTTATTGAACAAGAAAATGTTTTAAAATTTTCTTGTTCAATAAAAAACTGAAGAAGATATGAAAGTGAAGAATTTATAAGCGGATTTAGTGATGTAGTTGTAGAGTGGATCATAAGTAGACTATCCAATATTACGCACTTAAATCGTTTCAATGCCACTGTATGGTGAGTCATTTAAAGTTGACGAGACTTCTCTTGTTTTGTGTTTGTTTAGGTTTACGAAGAAGGCTATTGGAGTTATGTAATGGGGCAAGTGCAAACCATTGATCGAGTGTACGGTTTTGGTATTGATACGCTGCTGCATCATATTACCGATGGTATCAATTTTTAATGTTGATCTTTAGATAAAAGAAACTAATGAAAGAAAGTGAACTAGTCAGTGGATGTTACAATTACATCATATATTTTCAGAATTAATTCTTTCCTCAGTGAGTGCAGATTTAAATTCTTCAAAGTTTTAGAGGAAAGCTAGCGGAATTTTCTGTTTTAAATCATAAGTTCATAATTTATTTGTATATTTCATATCAGCATTAATAATTTATCACTTTAGGACACGTGGCCCATCATTTCTTCTTCACAAAAATTCCTCATTACCATTTGATGGAAGCAACAACAGCTATTAAAAGTGTTCTGGAGCCTTATAAGGCATATCGATGTAAAAGCAATGCCGATTTTTTGTTAGACTATTTGACGCTTAATATAAAACTAGAATACCTTATTGGCAGAGGAACTGGTATCCTCACTTATGCTGGACAACAAAAAGAGGAATGATTTGTTGAGCTTGTAATAACAATGAATTTTGATTTCTATCACTTCGATTTTTTAAAAAGTGATGTTAATATAATTGATATGAGTCTGCTATACTGACAACAAAAATTCAGTAAAGTTCTTTGTTAATAATATTGGTGTGTTTCACTGACAAACGTCTTTAAGTTAATTCTAAAGAAAATTTCAAAACTTTGTCTTAAAGGTTTAGGAAAAGTTTTTGGTTTTGAGTTAATATTTGTCTTGAAGAAAAAATTATTGAAAGAAAGAGGAAAAGAACCGAACAGAGAAGTGTCAGAATAATGCTGATTAAAAAAGTGTACAGTGCAGTAAGCCAGCCCATTCCGGTATTGTTTTATCGTTAAGGTTGAACGAAACATTTGGTTGTTCGCATGCTTTTCTGCGTTCTATTCGACCTATGATCTTCTGTCCGCTTGAAAATTCTGTTTTTTAAACACCGGTTTGACTTCTGGGAAATGAAGCTAACTTATAAATACGTTATTCAGAAACTAGTGGTAACTTACCACACAAATCGCGCAATAGAGAGTTGGTTACCTGTTTGCGGATAAGTATGTGAGTTGTAGAAGTAGAGTGTTTTAGTTTTCGTGTGAAACTGCCTTAAAACTAGTTGTGTGGAACTGGGCTGAATGAGTTCTTTGCGAAGTGCGGACATGGCTTGTATGGTTTATGTTTAAAATTTAAAAAACTGGGTGGCGTACATTATCCTGTTTTGATTCAGTCCGATGTGGATCCATAATATAAATTGGAATCGATTAAATCCCAAATCGACTCAAGATTACACTCAGCGTGGAGGATTTTACATATGACTAATACGTTTGTTGGAATCGAGTAAACCGGTATGTAATATTTGGGAAGATTCATATTGTACAAATCGACTGTTTCAGAGAGGATGTTGAACTGTTTCGGAAAGTTTTGCTGAGTAAATGAATAGTGTCATAATTGCATATATCTGGCAAAAAATAAACAAGGAAACAGGACAATAAACTTGACATGTTTAAATTTCTAATTGCGAAAAACGTGTAACCGTAGAAATAGAAATCCTTATGTGTTTCATCAACATGCCGAACAAGACACTTTAAAGTTCTAATTAAGGCCGATGAAATAATTGTTCAGCTATTCCTGTTGAAAAAAATAGCACATCTAAGCATTCTAGAAATAACCGGTTTCATACCAGTTTTTCGAATTATCCAGTTCCAGTCTACATATCGTATTTTGAGATTCTTCATTTTTTCCGAATTTTAGTTTAAATTGATTTACTTTATCATAATTAGCATCCTTTAAAAATCTACGAATTATTCCTCTGTCAGTTAAAAATGAAGTTAAAAAAGAAAATGAATTTTGTAACTATGCTAAAAATTTTTAAAGCGTGTTTTCCGGAAATCTTTCCTTTGATTCAACATCATATTTTTGAATTTAGAGCTCTCCCGTCCAGAATGCCTATGAAATGCATGGCATATGCTATTTAGTAGGCATCAATTCAAAATATGTGCTTTACAGGCGAATTTCATCAGCATACGCAAAAAAATTGGTAACACTAGTGGATTGAATATAAATAACGTCATATGATTATTTTATATTTTATTCCTCATCCAAAAAAAATTTGTCCTCTTAATGATTACGAACTATGATCTACACCGTCTCTACATTGATGTGCAAATTATATTCGAAATTATTTGTTATGAACACATTTCAAAGTTTCTAAATAACAACACGTACAGTCCGTTTTCTGTAGACTAATTGAGAAAGACCAGATTAAAAGTTGCTGGCATTTTTAATGCTCTCTTTTAATCTCTTCAAATACAGAAACCTTTCTCACTCACTCCATTACATACAAGTTGAAATTTTCAGAGATCTGAACTTCGAAATAGGATGCAAACCAATCAGAAGATATACTGATTTGAAATTATTAAGAAGACCTATTAAAAGTGACATAAAAATTAAAACGTTCAATTATTGATCATAACTCTAAAATCTGGAAGACTGAGCGCTTACTGAGAGCAAATTTGAGGTGAAAAAGTGTGCATCTACGCTTGTACGACACTAACTTGAAGTGAGTGTGTCATGTTTGAAAAGGAAAAAAAATTGTGGGATGAGTAATACTTACAAGTTATCGTTTTATTGAAATGAAAGTTGTTTTTACAATGAATCATGTGATGTTGTACTACAATGCAAATCAAAGAGAAGACACAGCACTTTTTTTTTGCTGGAATGATTGTTATAGACAATACGATATATAAGAAATGCGTAGATGTTGCAGGGAAAGTGAATGAATGATATAGAGGGAGTTATTAATCAAGTGAGGTAATGAATGAACTGAATGAATCCGGCCAGGATGATAATCTGTCTAGTAAAAATGAAGAGAAAACATGAAAAGGGTGGATAATATGAAGCCATTGAGTGTACATATATTCATATCAAAAAAAAGAAAATTCTAGTTTTGTGTGGCTTTCCCTCATTCCTACAAATAGGTAAAAGGTATGAGACTCGCGCCCAGTTTTTAATTCATTCCTTGTCCATTCTGTTCTGTTCTTACTCTCCTACTGCCTTATTCTCATTGTTATTTCATTTACAATATGCAGCTTATCACTCTTCTTACCAGCTCATTTTCTATCTACTTCGGTATGTCCCTCTTCATCAGTCTCCAAATATAGATTTCCTGGATCGATACAGCATATCTTCAACAGTTATTGGTACTCGTTTAAACTGAGAGTATTTCTTAGTGTAATAAAACGTGAAGTAGACCAAATGTCAGAAAAGACAAGGTCTTAATCGAAAAACAACATTATTAATATTATACAAGTGATATCTGTAACTGAATATGTATTTGTGTAGCTATAATTGCAAATTACTTGTTTCAGCACAATGCGACAAGAAGTCAATAGAAAATAGCAGAGACAATAGTGGAGATAATGGCATCATCTCTTCAGTGATTTGGCGTAGTATTATCGGTGATATTTGCCAGTTATCATCTTTTCCACGTCCAACAACTGATCCAAACAAATATGTCGAGTGCGTATTCCAAGCCGAAAATGCTGGAAATCGGTTAGATAATGGATTTTTAAAATTCGAAAATAGCTTTTAAAATTCGAAAAATTCAGCTGTTGAAAAAATGCAAGGCTTTGTTTTGGTACTGTTTTAGTAGTGATCTTGGTATCTGGGCATCAAAGAACTGCCCGACTGGATATCAGTTTCTAGCATCAGCTCGAGAATGTAAAGTCACTGGATTCATTAAGGCCCGACAGCAGTTGTGCGAAGGCTCCAATGCTGAAAAACATAAATTCTGTCCTCAGTTAAGAAATGGTCCAAAGGTTAGGTTGTGAATTAAATAGAAAATCCTGTTCCACTTCCTAAACTAGAAAATAATGATATTTGATTGCAGTTCATGGTGAAAAGAGTGGAGCAACAAAAGGAACAATGCCTATGTGTCGTGGATGAAGAGAATTGTGATTGCCCAAAAGTTGTAATCATCGAGCTTGTCACATATGATAAAATTATGAATGAAAGGAACATATCAAAGGTATAGGCTGGAATTGTTTTCATATTCCAAATAAGGAAGGTAAAGGTAGAAATGATACTCTCCTCTCAAGATTTTTTGGAATGAGAGGATCTCAGAAGATGTTTAACACTACTTCCATTTTGAAATTGAGTAATGTAAACTGTTTCCATATTCCAGGCCCGTCAAGCTCGTCATGCGCCCTGCCAGAATCAACAAAGATGCATAATATCTGTAAGCCATATTTCTTGCTATTTTGTTGCAGTTAAGATTGTTTACCAAAAATGATTGGACAGTATTGCAAGAATCTCGAAAAACTCTCGTAGAGAAGTTATGGAACTGTAATTTTGATGCAATGTGAAATATTTAAATACATGAGATATGATTTAGGATGATAATTGCGATATCTGTTCGAATTCAGAGAGCTTATGTACCTGTGGTCCATCAGGTCCAACTAACTTTTCCGCTGTCAATAAACTTCCAGTAGGAATTTGATTTAATTTGGCTTAATTTATGTCCTAAACTCAGTTTAATTATTTTTTTCAACAATTTGAATAGAAATATCTTCTGATTTGTAATGTGATGTATTATTTTCAGAATAAGCAAATCCCGGAAGGCTGCCAACTTTTAAATAACGGACAACAGTACTGTACTCAGATGCAGGGGAAGACAGGGAAACAGCAATATTCAGCTATTATTGCGCCGCAACCATGTCCTACAGGTTTGGATCGGCCAAGTGAAATGCAAACACAAATGCTAATGGATTTCTTAAGAGAGAGAGGGAGGGCGAGATGTAGAGAGGGACTGACTGATCTTTGTTCAAACCACATATTTCTCTATGACTTTCCGATCCCACATTTTTTCGTTTAGGTATAGAATGAAAAGTGGAATGATCGGTCAATCATTGCACCGCATTAACACTAAATTCTCATCAGTGAAGTCAAAATTTAAAACAGTTTTTCAGAACCTATCTTATCAGTTGGGGCCATATTTTAGGACACAAAATAAGTATAAGTAGTATAGGTGATAGTTTCGAACATCAGAGTGATGAAACTTTTTTTCAGCTAATCACGAATAATTCTTATTTACAGCAGCTGGACAAAGTGTTGAGGGTTCTAGATATCAGAAAATTTGTTCATGGATGATCGAATCGCTTGTTGCTGATCCAGAAAGTCCATCACATTTTCTGCAGTGTCAGCCAGCACCGAACAGTTTGTATTGTGGAAGATGGCAACGTATGCCTTGCGAACCAGGCCTTATCTTTAATGCTCTCCTGCAGGTTTGCGTATGGAATCCTAGTAAGTTTTTGTTTGTTTTTTACGTATTTTGTATTCTTGTTCAATCCAATTTTTGTTACGTCTTAAAAGATACTGTTAGCATATTGTCCAACGTTCTCATCTTTTCATCTTATCACATTATAAATTAAAAAATCCTAAAAAAGAGGTCGAATGGTGAAGGAGAAGATTTTTGTGGTCCTGATAAAAGATGTAAAATATAATTGAATGTTATGTTATACCAAATTAATGAAATTTAATTTTCTTATCGAATTATGGACTTAAGGCATGCAACCAGAGAAAATTCCAATAATTAGCCCAAGTGTTACTGCAACGTATCCGTCAATAGCTCAGCTATCGTCGCATGCTTCAAGTGGATACCTGATTTCCCCTATTCCGGTGATCCCTGGATATGATGCAAATACACGATGCACTTGTCATGTTGGTGTGCATATTGGTTTTTGTGGTCCTGACGGTCAGTGCCCAGGCCAGTCTATCTGCAAAAGCAATGAATTAGCTGGACAGGGATCTGTAAGCAATTTCCAGTTTCTTGACGAAGTGAATTTTTCGAAAAGTTACGTATTTGTCAAAGGCGTACTTCCTTTTCTAACCTTAAAGTATCACTAACTGTGTTTCATCTATTTTTTTCTGCTTTCATTATGAGTAGTTTTGATGACATACAAAGTATCACAGAATATAAGAATCGAAATCAAGGGCGTTGAAAAAATCTAAAAAAAGTCATGTAAAATTTTGAAGAGTTTGTAGTTTATATTTCAGTGTCTGCTGTGTTGTTACTACAACGAAAGAACTGTGTAGAGAATCGCAACAAGGACTTCATTTCATATCCGTTCATCCCCTGATATTCAGAACTGCTAATTGAAGTAATATATCGATAATGTCCACTTTGAAGAGTTTATAATTACATAATAATCATACTGTCATCTATAACTCTATAGTTAAATCAAAATGTAGATTTTTGTTGGTTTTTGTCATTTTCTATTTATAATTTATAACTGCACTTCTTTTCTCATGTTTCCCACTAAGTACACATTCCTTAAGAGCTTTTTAATCTACAGCTTCGCGCTAAATTTTATAAAATATAAAACTGTTTTCAGCTTTAAAAATAAAGCTCAGACTTTGTTGTATAACTGTCATAAGGTACACTTATTTATTGCATTTTAAAATAAAGATACTCAATGGATGATTATCAAAATTTGCTCTAAAGGGGAACAAAGTACTGTTCATCTTTGAAACAATTTGTAGACGTCTGAGGTTTCCAACTTCTTGATTGATAACTAACTGTCATGAGGATTAACAACTATAAAAAAAGTTTAAGTCCATCTATTTCATAAACAAAGAAACCGCTTCAATTTTTTGACGGTTGGAACGCAATTTATGCAAAGACGATATCAACTGCAACTATGATAATCCGTTTGCAACTCATTTATGGAAGTTAGGCAACACCTCCGAAATACGCTTAAGCTAGTAGAACAATGTAGATGTGATTAAGATGTTTGTAATACACTGCAAGTTTTCAAAACATTTCATTCGTCGGTGCACTTTAAATATTCTTCATTCTATTTATAAGTAATACAACAAGCTATCACGTACTCTTAAATTTTTATCTAGTTCAGAGACCTCCTTTTTATCTCCCAGTTGTAACATTTGTCTATTCGATTTCAATTACATCGCTTCAACCCATTAACAAAAAAGTAACAAAGCCTGCAACTTGAACTTATTACAGAATTATGAAATTAAGGTTCCAGTTTTTCTCTGTGAAGATATTATTGCAAGTTTCAAACACGAAAAAACCAACCCAATTTTCCCCAAGAATAGCTATGCCCACTAAAGAACTTCACAATCCCACCTCGTCTCATAAATTGAAAGTCATGCTTGTACAGGAATAAACTGATGAATCAAAAAATGTTTCATTTTCGGAAAGTCACTAGGTGGTAACAATTTTCCCTGCAATTACGGTGGTCTGATCCCTTAGATGCTATCAGTGGTGAAAATAATTGGATAGAAGACTAATTATCTACTTGGTAATCCTACACACTTCTAAAAAGTCCTTGGCAGCGTTTTGAATTTCTAGATTATAGAGGTAAAAAGGATCAATACTGAAAATTTTCAAACAATCAACAGACGATAACTCATTATTTTCTTGAATATGTTTGGGACAAAATAACCCACCTTAAAAGTTAAACACTTGTTCGATGAATATAAATTTCAAATGAGTAGGACTACCTACTACAAAAATCAATATTTTGGGTTTTCTCTAGACATTTGCAACATCTTTAAAAGTCAGGTTTATTTTAAATATATGGATCACAATTAAATTACGGTTTGAAGATTACTGAAACTGAAAACATAGCAAGGGTTGTTACTCATACCGATCAAAAGATTTTATTAGTAAATCAAATAAAATTGTTTTTCTTGCAAATACTGTGGAAATACTAAAACAAAGCATTCACTGCTGATGAAGCAATTCATAAAACCCAGAACTACAAGGAAACCTTTAAAAACCATATAGTTTTATTTAACTAGTCGTCTTATATTTACAATTTATCAAAAATCCGTGAAAATGTCAAAATATGTCCAATGAAATGCTTGGCTGAAAATCATAGGGGGATTGAATGGCTTTACAGATAATAAAAATATGTTGGACAACTTTTTTCACAAAAAATTAGTTAGAACTCTACTGCTTCTCACATTAGGCACCATCTGTTGGACATCCATGGCTACGTTCACCAGGTTGACACTTACAATCCCGATCTTTCATTCGTCGTTCCGTGATATCTCGCCCGTCTTGATCTTTTCCGATCACGCACAAACATCCTTGAATTTCCAGAATTAACAAAATTAACATTTGCATCGAAATTTGTGACCATGTCGTTGTGATTAAACTGGAGAGTTAGACGAACAAAGCAAATTGCTAATCGTTTTACAAGCATTAATTGGTTTAACCAAATATGTTTTCATCTGATTAAAACTTATTTTTTGGAAGTCTGAAGTTGAATTGTACTTACCTTTAGGTCTCGGAAAGCATCCTTCTTTGAGTCCTTTGAATTTTTCATTTAACTCATTAATGACGGCACGATAATTTGCTTGAGCCCGTTCTCGAATTGGATCACGAGCATTTTGTGGTGGCTGTTCGTTAGCTGTTCTTTTATTCTTCTAATAAACAACAAAATACATAAGAGTTCAATGTGGAGAGTTAAGTATTAGTTGTTGGAATTAAAGATTTGAATTTAAGATCTGGTTAAAGTCCTGAAGATTTTTGTTGCAATATCGAAATAAGGAACTTAGTGTTTATTGTAAACTCTCAAGACAACTTTAAATCTGATGATCGGAAGCAGCGGTGAAATTTCAGAAAATAGTCTCAAAGATATTTCGATTAAATAGATGAATATGCATAAATTTTAAGACAAATGAGGCATATAAAGATGTAGGAAAAGGATTTAGTGTAATTAGTGTGTATTACGTTTTTAGCAATTGAATAGTTATCGAATGAAAACTAATTGCAGATCAGCTTGCTGGTAAGGAGGAATACAAATCAAAAAATAAAAATAGTAGTGGCGACTCACATCCTGTAGACATTTTTAATAGAATTACATTGTATGCATTGAAAATGATAAAAATATGGTATGAAGTGTTAGCGAAATATCTGAACCGTTAAAAAAAGAGATGAATATTCGCGACCTACATGGTCGTTCTGTCAGTTGTGCTTATAGGATCAAGAACTATTAATTGAAATACTTTTTAGAATTTGGGAACTTTCGCTAGAACTGTGCGTGTTGCAGCTTGCGTGGAAGGTACTTTTAAAAAGAAACTTTAATAGTATAATAATATAAAACGGTAATGAATGCAAACTGCGAATTGTTTAAAAATGAATAATCTTTCCAAACCTATTTTTTAATTTAACATAAACATCCTTTATCAAAGCCAATAATTGAGATAGATTAATAGAATGATAAATTTGGTCTAGCCACAAATGTCTGTTATTAGTAGATAAGGATTATAATTTAAACATATAGCAAACAAATAGAACTCTTGTTATTGTTCAAATTTGCACTTTTCTAGAGAAATACAAACAGCTGTCGCAACTTTGAGATTTTCGGAATGCATTCGGAAATTCCATAGAGATATCTTTACTGACTCCCACTATAATTTCAGCTTCAATAAGAAGTTTGTAGCATACCTGCGAAAATTTGCAATGCGCTCCGTCATCATATTTCTTCACCACTTCATTACCAACTTCATCTCTTTCACTGCACTTACAACCCCCAGATGGTAACAGGAAGCAGTCTTGCTTGTAATTACCATATCGATCCTTGATCTCCTTATTCAGTTGTTTTTTATTATGCACTGTTTGTGCTAAAATTTGATTTTCTAAAAGTTCAGGAAATTCAAGCTTTGATGCTTCTCAACGACTCAATTAACTGATAACTGGATCAGACAACTTGCAAAAGACGGTTGATTATGCAGTTTTTGATAAAATTTATCATAACTATGCTTAAACAATATTTCATCAATTGCTTGTCCATTATTGATAAAGAACAAGTGATGAACCAAATTCCGAACCTAACAGGAGGTTTAATTTAGATGTCAATGAAATCTTGAATCATAGGATACTAAATTCGGGCAGATTATTCAATGTTTTGTCAATTTTAGAGTCTGCTTTTTTTGTCATAGCAGTGATTTTATATAGCCAGAAAATATAATACGATTTTCCCATGATTGTTTTTTACACTTTTCCTTTTAAAAAGATGAAAGAAGAATGCAACGTCCTGCAGAATGCATACAACTGCAAACTAATTTACGAAATGTATAAAGATGATATTTTATATTGTATCATTTCCTACCATACACAAACTAGTGTTGGTCTATGGAGACTTGAAAATCATATCAAAATAAGTCACAAATAAGCTAGAATTACACTGAGTTAGAAATGATTCAAATCACTATCTCAATCGAAGCAGGTGCCGGATGTATGCAGGATATGCTTAACATATTAACTTCCTGTTGTGTATCACACTATTTGGACTGAATTGTAATGTTTGATATCATTTTAGTTGTTGCTGTTGTAATGTTTATCTCGACAAGGTTATTTAAAGAGTTCCGCCAAAAAGCTAATGTAAGCACTTCCTGTTAATTAATTGGCTCATAAATCCTCAGTCGAAACTTTCTGAATCTTCATTACACTGCTAATGACTTCACCAACTTCGAAACTTCTAAAAATGTCTGGAAAAAAACAGTACTCAGCCAATTTTTCAAAGCGAATGGATGGCTCTCAGAATTTCCCCGAAGATTTCAAATATTCCATAGCCAATATTACCTGCAATATCCAACCTGCACTGTTCATTGGAATCGTAATTTTCGACGGTTTCTACACCGTCTCCTTGTTTAACAATACATGCACATCCACCACTTGGTCGTGGGAAACAGTTCTCCCGCAAATTGTTGTGCATTTTTCGTAATATTGCTGCCGTATCACGTTTTATGACTCTTACACTTGTTATCTCAAAAAATAGTTCTGTCAAGAGAGAGAGAGAGGGAGGGAGGATATTATAGAAGTATAATTTCTGTCAATAGATATTTCTAATAATGACTATTAAGCCTCAGTTTATTCACTGCTTACCAATTTGTTTATAACAGGAAGAAAACAATTGAGACTACTACCTTTCTGATTTCTAGTAATCTATATTTAATTGACAAATAGTAAATTTAGAATCGGCAAAAGTAGCGAACCGTTGGTAGAGCATAAATGAAGGAACAAAAGATGAGTGCGGAAAGAAACATCGTGCTGAGAATTGAAGGCATTTTTGCATCCTTTGAGTTTCTTTTATAAAAATTGAAAGCATTGGGAGGAGAAAGATGCTGTCAGCATTGCACCAACTGTCCTCCAGTTGTTCTTACAATGAGTGCTGATGATTGCATCCCCGTTTATTTTCCACACTGAACTTTCAGATCAAATTCGATATGAGAATAAAATCCGTAAGCAGCTTCTGAGCTTCTGCTCCCATAGTTCACTTTGTTCAATTCATAAACAGCTAATTTATCTTTCAAACTTCAAGAAACTACGTGACAGTCACACAACAGAATATCATCAGTAACACCATTAGTATGACTCATTACTAATTTCAAATAACACTATTACTGCTAGTCTCTTTCTCGAAATCTAACATTTGATTTCTGTTGCACACCGCTGATAATGCAACTTCGTTGTAGGCTTGTCGCAAAAGTGCAATCTAATGACGACGATATCACAGACGACTCAAAAAAAAACACTGCTTCGAAAGTAACTCACAGTTTAAGGAAATCCTACCTTGAACTGGTTCTTCGTTCAATGTGTGGAGATTACTGGATCCTTTTTAAATGACCTGAAAACTTTTATAAAATTTAAATTTCGCATCTAAATAGTTGTGATTTCGACCATGGTCGAAAATAATGATTCGAGTTTCATAGCTGCTCCCAGCAGGGTTTTATTCAAACTCCACGGCTACTTTTATTATCATCTTTCGACAGGTGAACCAATCCTAGCAAACTTTCAGCCTTATTGAAGAAATTAGCCGGTAGCCTAGGCAACTTAATATTCAAAAAGTAAGGTCAGTTGCATACCTTTTGGACCTTAATCGAACCGCTATTATTTTCAGACGTGTTCCATGGCAAGAAGTGCTCTAAATTTTTGGGAAAAAAGAAATCAAATCCAATGAAATAAGCTTGCTTCTAGACTAATAAGCATTCTGTCTACTCACTTTACTGTTAGTTAATTACCAATAACTTATTTCCTTAATATCAAAACTTCAATTAACCTCTGTGAACAATGAAAGGATACTTTTTAAATAGTTGTACTACAGAGGTACTTTATCTGTTAATTAAGAATGTTACATAAATTCCTACAACATCAGTATTATAAATTCCTACAACAGTCTTAAAATGAAATCCGACAACTGGTAAATTCATGTTAAATGTTAATTCCCCACAATTTTCAATCGAATCAATCCTTATGATAAAGATACTGATGTTCTGCGATCAATTTGAATAAAATTGCTTAACTGTTGTATGCAGAAAATTTGTGCTACAAATGGGGAGATTGTAAACAAAGGCGGTGGAGGGAGTGATCGTCGGTATAAAATGATTATTGAGCATAGAAAGTATTTATTTGTTTAGAAAAAAGTGATAAAGTATAGAGAAATTTGGTAGTGCGTCTGTGAAGTATTGGAGATGAAGTCTTCAGATCTTGGAGAATTTCTGATGGTGAATTCCAGTTAATGAAACGTAAGTAATTAACTACTCGAGCATGAAAAGAAAAAGACACGATGCTGTCTGAAGTTGCAACGGATGCACAGCTTGAAACAAAAATGCTCAATTAATAGAAAGTGCGAGAATGACCTGCAGCATGCTGCCCGCCTAATATTAAAGATACATGCATTACTTGCATGTACTTCTGCTTCTTCTTCTTTAATTTTGTTCATCCTCCATGTCCATATCACCGTGCCGGCTATTATAAGCCCTTTCTGTGTTTTTATCCCTACCCCACCTTTATTCGAATATTTCGGTATGCGCTCGTCACACTTCATAGTCATACAGCATTCTCTTTCTATCTCTTCTTTTCTCTCTTTTTTCCTCTTCCTCCTTATGTGTCAATAGGATAGTTATCGAAACCAGGATTTCTCTATACATGTAAAAACAACGTGCTGAAGTGAGAACGTAAGAGATGTGCAGTGCAGCGGGGACGGAAGGTCACTTGGAAGCCAATCGTTCCCTCGTGTAGCGCTTCATGACCACTGTGCATTCACTTGCTTACACGTACGACAAACCTCTTAGTGACTTGTTGATTCATGAAGTGAACTGTTGCTTCCTCCATCGTCCGTTGTTGTTGTTTGTCACTTGTTATTTGTTGTTTGTTGTTTTTTATTAGATTATTTTATTATCACTGCTACTACGTGATACTATATTCACCGTGTCCGCGGATACATTTGTCTATCCATGAGGCAACCAACCACTTCCAGACTTGTCATTAAACACTCATTACACATTTATATCACTCTGTGTTCTGCTCGTTGTGTTTGTTGCTAGTTCAAAGGCCATCCATTACCTACTTACCAACTTATTTCTACAGATATAAACCAAACCACCCCACTGAGTCATCGTCCTTTGTTTTTGTTTCCTACTGTATTTGACTTTTTGACTTCCTTATTCGTATTGTAGAAATCATCGCTGTTATATCATCATGAGTTACAATTATTTATTCAAAATCGTTATTGTTGGCGACCATAACTGTGGAAAGTCATGTATTTTGCTACGCTTTGCTGAAAATTCATTTCGCCAGGATCACATTACTACGCTTGGTGTTGATTTCAAACTGAAAACAGTCAAACTTGGTCGTGATAAAATCCGGCTAGAGTTATGGGATACAGCTGGTACTATATTGTCATATTCTCATTTCATTCACCTAATTTAGCATTTCTTTTCACGCGGTAATTAAGCAACTGCAATTCACATCTTTACTGCATTGTCAGTATCGCATTCACTAAATGAGAATAGAAACGGTTTTCGGTTCAACCAACCTAATTCAAGCATTGAGTGATATCGTGTAGAAAAAGACTGCTTGACATGATTCCTGATTGATTAAAAACTTTAAAAGAATTAAAAAATTTTCCTCTTTCAATATATATGTACACCGATTTTAGATTTATGCTTCAAGTTCTTTGCATGCTGAATTGAACAGAGTAAGCTGATAAAAATGATATATATGACAGAAATAGGAGGTAACTAGCGTAGAATTATTGTTTGCATACTTCTTACGACTCTTATAACTTAAAATTCTTCTTACAGTGATCTTCCTCTCCTTCAAATATGGTTTTATTCACCGTGTTCTCACATCGTTGACAATACATACGCACTGAATAACCAAACACTTGTGGTGATTACAAAAACTAAGATTAAACGATTGGAATTAAACTCTAGTGAGAAAGAAATACTTCTAAAAATAATTGGCTGTTTTGAAATTTTTTCAGGAATGGAACGGTATAGAACAATTTATAACTCATACTATCATTCAGCACATGGAGTAATGTGTGTTTATGATTTGACAGACGAACGATCCTTTGATAATTTGCGTAATTATTGGTTAAAGGTAAACTTTATGGAGGAAAATAGTTTGGTGAATCATTTTCCACAAACAAATGTATTATAAATCTTTCTGAAGTCGAGTTTTCTTATGTGGAAACTTTTTTATTTAATGATTCCCTAGTTGAATTTAGAAGTTTCCAAGAAAATTGTTCGACTGTCAGTATTCTTCCAAAGTAATTTTTGTAAAGACGTCGATAAAAATCAAATGTCACGTGATTCCGCTATTAATATTTCCTCAGTTTTACATGACGTATGTTGGCAATTGAATTCTCGTTTTATATTCACTTGATTTTACGGTTTCTATGTCAGCGAAGTTCCATTACTGACTGCTATGTCGTTTGTTCTAGTAGTTAAGAAAAAGCATTTAATGGGATTTCTGTTCTGTAGTTATTACGGAAAAACAACGGAAGAAGTTTGTCATTTGTTTTGCTCATTGAAATATTATAGGAAATTCGACTGCATGCGCCATCAAATGCTGTGCTAATGCTAATTGGAAACAAAGCCGATTTAGAAGACAAAAGAATGGTTAATTTTGAACGCGCTGAACGCTTAGCTAACCAGCTTGGAGTCTCTCTTTACGAAGTTGTTCTTTTTTAATAGATTTATTGATAAGCTGATGGAAACTCTAGTTCGTGCACGAAATAACTATTAGCTAGTAAATGAAGATTTCAATTTCTTTATGCCACTTTCGGACGATCAAATGTTAGGGGCATGAGCGGTAGGAAACGAGAAATGCAAACTGTGGATAGAAAGTAGTAACTGCTTGTTCTTTTATGTGCTAATTCTATGTATGCATTGAGATAACATTCTTTGGGAAATATTAAAATATGGCCTAGGACAGGTTCTGAAATAACTCTGCGTGACATGCGTTAGTGTTCCAATGAGACTGAGAAAAATATAAGACCAGATCATTCATTAGCGCGGTAGATAGTGGATTCAGTTTCCTTTGCTAGTGTTCCCTTTCAAGCAACCATTAAACGCTGAACTAGTAAGGCGAGAAATATTCGGGAATGCAAGCACTTAGAGCTAATAATTTACAGGTGAGCGCGAAGACAGGTATTAACTGTGATGATGCATTCTATAATTTGGCAGCAGCAATGCGCGACCGCCTTTCGGTATCCAGCATGCATTCCGATTCAGAAGATAGCGACCATCTTGGTTCTGCTTTTCATGTTGATGGTGTCACTCTTCCCGACAAGAACTCATCATTTTTGCCATCATGTTGTTCTTCGGTAGCACAGCCAACATTTGTTTAATTAGTTTCCGTTATACCATCTATTCATATTGTTACCGGAATGTTTATGTTAGTGGCATTCTCTGTCCTCTTAACTCACGTTTATCAGGAGGAAACTTCAGTGTAATAAGAAATCAAGCAAACAGTTCTTTAGTTTGGTACACCTCCATCACCCAGAATCTGTAGAAAAATCACTTGGTGGGATTTCATAATCTGTAGTTACGTTTATAAAAATGATGATTTTGTATATACTGCTGAAAAGGAGGAAAGGAAGAGAAAAGACACTGCATGCATAGCAAGCAAAAGTTTGTAAAATCCGTTTTATTACGGAACGATTATTTTTGCTCAGACTTTGATAAATGCTCCAACACGTTTTTTTCTTTTTTCCTGCTTTGTTTAAATATCATTTACAACTAATTACTTACAGAAGGATAGTCATAGCTCTGAAAGGAACACATTACGAATGATGTTTTAATAAGTATTATTATGGAAAGCACAGTATTAATGCATTCAGTATTTTTATTCAATACTGTGATGTAAATGTGCTCAGCACTGATACTTTGACGGAAGTGCATTGATTGGACATGACAGTCATATCGATTTTGGAAGATAAACTGCGTGAATTTGCATGAGATACGTTAGGGTATATACAGAATGAAACGGCTTGCACGATACTTTTATTGTACTTGTAGCCCAATGTTCAACTGCTGGACCTGCTCAGAAGTGTGTACTTTTCTGGTTTTGAAGGTGAGTGGAGGCCAAGAAGTGCTGAGCGTTCGTTAAACAACCAATGAACTGCAGCTTATTTATATATAACAGTGCTTATTAAGCTGTAACTTATTGTTAGGAGTTCCAGAAACTGAAGTTACACCATCAACGCTTTACATTTTACGAGAAAATAATTTAATAAGCAGCACTGCACAGAGATAGAAATTTGCATCCTTTCAAAATTACAGACAAATGACGGGAGATGTCGCTTTCTGTGACTGGCTATGGAATCCATTTTGAGAATTATAGTATGATGCATAAGGGGTGACTGACTAATGCTGAAACACACATTTAAAGCAAGTCTGGAAACCGTTAGGGCAGAGGCCATTCGGACGTGCAAGCTGAAATCGGGTCTCTTTACCACATGGAGTGCACTTTGAAAACGTTAGTTCCTGTCTGTATTCCCTCACAGACGATCATATTCTCCGATATGGATTGAGTCTATGCTGCCAGGGCCGCATGAAAGTATGATAAACCGGGTGATGTGGGCTAGGGTAGGGTTTGTTCGGTTTTAAGTTGCTGGCTGGTTACATGTCGGAAAGGACAGATTTTGCGAAAGTTTGGCTTCGGTCCGATGTAAAAATAGCGTGGTATTTTGTATTATACGTAGAAACTAAAGGAAAAACTCAGAAGTAAGCTGGGTGATTACAGTGTCTGCCAGATTTTTATAACTTGAAGGGATTGCAATGTGAAGAGCATTTGTTTTCGTAAACTGCTTGGTTGGTAATTTGTTGACCGTTTTATTTGAGGTTTTCGAAAGTCTCCTACATTTTATTTAAAATTATGGTAGTCGTTGGTATTTGCCAACCTTGATACCACATAATATTGAACCTTTCATAGCCGAACGAATTTCAGATTGCTTGAAATTTGCTTCCACTGATGGGTGAGTTCTTTTTCACGTTATGTTTATCGTCTTCTCATACATACAAGTTGTAGTAATTGAAGCGGTGAGGATAAAACCTTACTGAAGTACACTCAAAGTACAACAGCTGTTTAGTTATTTTAGGCGGAGTGTTGAGCTATTTCCGTAGCTTATTTGGACAGAAAGAGTTGAGAATTTTGATATTGGGTCTAGATGGCGCAGGAAAAACAACTATACTGTATAGACTTCAGGTATTTTTATTTCCATTTTGGCTTTTAATTCCATTATTCATAATAAAATCATTGTTCATAACAAAGATTTGGTGCTTTGAGAATCGAAGTTATTTGGTATATTTTTCGGAACATATTAGTTGTTTGTTATTTAATATTTGCAGGTAGGCGAGGTTGTGACGACGATCCCAACTATAGGTTTCAATGTGGAACAAGTTATTTATAAGAATCTTAAATTTCAGGTACATTCTTTGAAGGAATACAATTTTTTGTAACACTCCGTATTAAAATCAAGCATTAGTAGCGATTACATGTTCTGCTTTTCACTTATCCGAGTTCCAGTTTTAAATGGCGGTTCTACTGTATTTAGGAAAACTGCTTTGGGATATATACTACAGTAAGCTGAAATCTAAACTGAGGGATAACAGTTGAATGTTCCTCAGAATTTCATTGATTTATCTGTTCTGCCTGATAAAATTAATCTAGGTGCGTTTAGCAAAAATTTATTACGTTCAGGACAGGGAGCACTCACATAACAGCAGTGCATTACAGGTGTGGGATCTTGGTGGTCAGACATCAATTCGTCCATATTGGAGGTGTTATTATTCGAACACCGATGCTATAATATATGTTGTCGATTCAGCAGATAAAGATAGAATCGGCATTTCGAAGCAGGAACTGGTATCAATGTTAGAGGTCTGAGATGTTTAACCTTGGCATCGCACGAAGTACACCACGGGTGTTCAAATGAAGGTTTCCCTTAACCCTTTGATTGGGAAAACCGAGTGAGCCCCAACACAGAACGTGCCGGATGCTGAAATCTTGAAATTAAATTTAAAATATGTGAGCCATAAACCGTAAATGGTTTTCACCATGCTGACTCTAACTTCTGTTCTACGAATTAGACTCTTTTTGAAGCCTGGTATATTTATGTTTTCAAATGCTTCCACTGTAATCACAGAACTGAAAGTACAAAATTCCTGTTGTGTTGCAGGAAGAAGAATTGAAAAGTGCTGTCCTAATGGTTCTAGCAAATAAGCAGGATATCCCTAACTGTCTTTCTTTGACTGATGTGCATCGTAGCTTAGGACTGGATGCTCTTCGAACGAGAACCTTCCAAATTTTCAAAACGTCAGCGACAAAAGGCGAAGGACTGGATGAGGCAATGGAATGGTATGGAACATTTTTATTTCGAACAGAGACTGACAAACATAAACTAAGCAGTCAATGCAAACATTTTAAGACATAATAAATAATATATTGCTTTAAGAATTCTTGCAGGTTATCGAACAACTTGCAGCAGAGGAAATAGGAAGACAATTAACAGGCAACATGCACATGTTATGCTAGTTTGGTTATGCTAGTTTGTCTTCGTTGAGTATCCTGTTTTTTGATTTTGTTCTTGTAAATGTAGTCACTAATACTAACAACAAAACTGCCACTGTTATATACAAAAGTTCAATCGAAATGCTGACAACTATAACTAATCTAACTGATTCTCTTCTTCGCAAGAAGCAATGGCACCTCCGCAACAGAAGTTGTATAAATTCTGTAGCATTCCTTTCCTGAAATAACAGGAGTTATAAAATTGCTGCCATATTGGTTCACATTCCATGCTTTGCTTTTTTTCCTTACTCTTTTTTCAGAATTAATAGATTCTTAATTGTACGAAGTTTTGTAACGTTTCTTTCTGAACCAAATTCATACTAAATCACTCACGAAAACGGGCTCTTTATTCTTAAGTGGTCATTGGTTGAGTGAAAATGTTCATATCTATAAGCGTTAAGTCTTTCGTTTGTTGTCATTTCGCAGAGTATCTGCAATTTGTGGACTTTTATAAGCTTTGAACAGGGTGTCTACGTTCATATTTGTTCGCATCTTTCCCTTGAAAGGAAAAAAATACTGACCTCAATTATGCCTCTCATCAAACTACAAACTGAAGTATGGAGTACAAAACATTGCCTCGCGGTTCGTGGAAGACTTGTTACATTTAAAGCAGTTGCAGGTATTCATAAGTAATTCCGCAATCTAACAGAATGAAGTGAAACATGTAATTCTTCATATGCTTAATAAGTTTGCTCTCACCTGATACATTTGAAATATAAACATCGCACTTGTCCATATAAAATGATAGAGAGCTATAACAAAGACATAGGTCACCCAGGGATTACAGTATGTAATATTTGCTTGAGAGATCTCACCACATGAATCGCGCCAATCTTAAAATCATGTAATTAATCACAAACTCTTGAAACATTCATGTTTATCTTGATTTGTATCATATAAAAATTGAATGCATTGGGTTTCATATGAATTTTACGGACAGTTCGTTTGAGATTTTTCGAAACGTTTGTGATTTGTAAAAATAACGTTTAACACCGGCTTCTAAATTGAAATATGTAGAAGGTGTTTCATTGCTAATTTCTACGCATGCTGCACTCTAGTTCAGTGACTACATCAGAGTTCCATGTCTTGGCTTCTCGATTACTTAATCGATAAAATGTTTAGCATACAACGTTCTATTGTCTTATGGCTAAAAAACTAATAGGGATAGTGACAATGCATTCTTTGGAATTGCTAGAAGGATGTCATTCAGTATCGTGCACCGCTATCGTTTGTTCGTATTGTTTGAGTGCTGGGGAAAGTCGATATTCCTTATATTTCGTCCAGTCCATGAGTTGATAAGGTTCGTATAGTCCAAGTAGCTTTAATTCGGAATATGAAAAGTCTGTTAAGCATGTTGAAATAAGACAGCTTACAATGGAAAGTTGCGACGAGAAACTGTAGTGAAGAAGCAATCACAATACCGAGATAAAAAACAAAGTGCAAATGATTTTTTTCTCCAATGCAATTCAGGACCCAAGGACAGTGGTGATCAAATCTGCAATTTCTTGACAACAGTGAAGTTTGATATAACAAAATGAACGAGGTCAAGGTTGCTACTGTATTCCAGTGGAAAATGCTGACGTCGTGAGCGATTCCATTTCGGTTTTTTATAAAAAATTTCGAAGATAACCTTGCCTTTTGTAACGGTTCAAAATGAAATGGAAGTATGGTCTCTATAATCAACAGCCGTAACAACAGCAGACTCTCCGCATTTTGTGTTCAAGACTTAATTCACAAGCAAAAAGTCAAGAATCGGGGACGAAATCACAGCGTTATACCAAAGAACACGCATCTGAATCTAGCAAGCTGGGAAAGACTAAGTGCTAAGAAACTGAGAAAAATTATCTACATTTCATGTAAAGAAATCAGCAACTATCAAAAGGACAGGGTATATGAACAGTATTCAGGATAAAATGGAAAAGAAAAGGAACAGTCTTGTTTCCTTGAAGCAGAACTTTGCCTCATCTCCGTACGGACCGTAACTAAACAAAAATAACCTTTTGACGCAGCGATCACACACTGAGCAATGCTTTGACCTTGGTGGCCTTTTTAATAAGCATGTGCTACAAAATGAGACTGCTTGTTGGCTTTCTTTTTCCCACATATCACGTATCATTTCGCACCGTTCCTGGAAGTACAATATAAATAGACCTACCGAGTTTCGAAGACCAAAAAACCAATATCAACAACAGTTTTGAAATGTCACAAGGTGGAAATTCGAAATGAGGATGTAACAATTGAGTTTCGAATACGATTTTGACGATATATTCCATTTAATATTCTACCAAGTATAAAAAATAAAAAAAAAACTCAAATTTTCAGAAAAATAGTATTTATGCTGAAACAGTTAAAATAAAGAAATCTACAGATTGTCCAAAACAATTTCTGAAAAATTATGGGAGAAAATGTGCGCCAAAGCAGTCACTTTATGAGATACGGTGATGATACCAGGATCGGAAAAAACAATCCATAAAAATAATACTGGTGCAAGTGTTACAAATATGAAGAAACTAATTTGCCAATACCACCCGGCAAAGGCATGCAGATAGAGTAGCCAAGTTACTGCCAAAACAATCTTTGACGCAATTGCTGCGCCTAAAGGTATGATGTAGAAACTTCGGTCTGTTGCAAGTGACCTGAAAACAAGCCTCTTGAAACGATTGTCTTGGAAAACTTTTGTGAACTGAGATCAAAAATAGTATGAACAAGTACCTGTAAACAATTCGTCCAAAAACACCAACTAATAATAGCAATAAAGCTTTGACCATATACGACAAAATAACGTGCAAGATTAAACCCACAGCTACCATAATACACACCGGTAGAAAAAACATTATTCGTGATATTAATATCTATAAAAGATAGCCAAATCGAAAAAGGTGGTTTAAATATTAAATAAATTGGAAAGGTTCAAAAAATAAAATAAACAGTTGAATTTCATGAACAAACATCATTTTCTTTCACATATTGGATAAAAGTTGAAGAGATCAGTCGTTTTCTGCGTTCAGCCCTTTCCAAAATCCGTGCGCTAATGACATCTCCTCGTCGTATTGCAATGTCACGGGGAGTTTCATTATCACGATTGCGAAGCACTAATTCCGCATTATATTTTATCAGAACATTAATTGCTGAATGATTGCCCTGTATAACAGCCCAGTGCAAAGCTGTATTTGCATAAGTTGTATCGGTACAAGACAAATCAGCACCCATCGTTATTAACATCTGTAGAGGATCGCGACTGAAAACCTGAAAACGCAATACATCAAGTCATCTAAATCAAGTAAATTAAGAGTAATAAAAAATACAAAGGCAGTTTATGAAACCACACCTCATCAGGTTAGAACAGTATTTCTTTTAGAATTATTTTAAACCTTATATGCTGCCCACATTGCCGGTGTCATCATTGTTTCATCCCTTTCATCGGGAGACTGTCCTGCGGCGATCAAATATGCAGCTGTTGACGTTCTTCCAAACTGTACAGCAACATGAAGAGGAGTAAAACCTGCAACGTCAAGTTGACGTACCTTAATTTGAGGTATTAATAAAACAGTTTCCGCATTATTATTTGTACTTCTGGCTCAGCTGAGATACTGCCACAATACAGTACCATGAAACTTGCACTTAAGTTTCTCTTGAATTATATTTTACCTATCTGACTATACAACAGTTGCAAAGAGCATTAATAAAAGTTCACGTGGCTATAAAATTCAATTTTCTGTGTTCTATTTTAAACAGCGCTCAATTAAGCATATCCAATAGTGACAAATACAAATAAAAATATTAGTGGATGATTTCAGGAAACGAGCAATTTAAAAATACCTTCAACATCATTTAGATGAAGATCAGCTCCATGAGCAACCAATAGAGCAACCATATGAGTGTGGCCGTGTCGTGCTGCCCAGTGGAGTGGTGTTGAAGCAAGCACGCCACCGACTGCGTTGACATTGCAACCACGATCGATTAATATTCGAGTTATCGGTAAGCTAAAAAATCGCAAAATAAAACTTGTTATACGGAATATCTGTTGAAGGAATTTTAACTAAAATTTACTGCAATACTCCTTATATGCAATATTCGAAATGTGTTGGTAGAACTCAGAAACACACATAAAAAAAAAATTTACCGATTATTAATTGCGGCCCAATGTAGCAAAGAGCAGTCATCAGCATCCAGCGTATCCGGTGTACATTCTCCAGAAGCTAATAACTCCTGCAGTCTTGATACATTACCAAATTGCGCAGCTTGCCGTGCATCCATCAAGTCGTTCGTGTTGAGCTGTAGACAGTATTCGCAGAATTCGCTCCAAGTCAGTGGTAGCAATCAGAACCGTTTGTACCGATGAAAGTATTTCTCACAAAGGATGGTGTATAGTGAATGTTGAAAAAAAGGCTGACGGCCACGACAGATACATAGCCCAGATAGGTACTAAATGTTCGAAATTTATTTTACGATGAAGTTCGAATATGTATTATCAAGAAAGGAGTTCCAGAACACAACAACGAACCATACAGTAGCTAGTTGCAGCAAACTAGCCTCTCGATCATACTAGCAAATCTATGAATTCAGTAAACTGCACATTAAATACTAGAATCGGCAAAAAACTAGAGAGTGAATAATAACCAAAAAAACATCAGTACACTCGCAGTCCAATCTACAAAGTATTGCGAGAGATGTTGTATTTCTTGCATGAAAAGGAGAAAAAGACAAATCGGTAGTGAGATATGGAAGGTTCCAGGATGATACACCCGGCCTCCTGCTTCCTCCCATATGGACTGATTTTCCAAAACAGCGACTGATACAACAGCCCTTAATAGTAAATACTTTATTTGTCTTTGTGTAGATTCGCTGTAACATTCATATCCTGTACCATCCCTAAGTCTGTCGATATTGCAGATGGAAGGGGTTACTGAGTGAACGATAACCAGACCAGTACATAGTGCTTCATCAGTTAGATTTAGAACATCATCTCCAACAAACAGAAAACACTGTGTCATGTCATTACCAATAAGTCTATACTTACCTCAATGTTTATTTTACTGATTTAAACGGCACAACCAAAACTGATAAGATCGTTTGATGCAGACACTCCACACAACCGCAAGCCTTCAGTTCCTTCCCGTATCCATTACGTACGGATCGATTAGTGATGCATGCTGTTTTGTCACATGCCACTCTGCGCATCACTTGTCATCCCTTCTAAACTACGATACCCGGGCCCTGTCATGTCGCACACGTCAGGACATCGCGGTTCACATTCAGCATGTACAAATGTGTTGCTGTATGTCTCATCTCGCAATTAAGCTTCATGTTCCAGCGAACCGAGCAAGTGGGTTTTCTGAGATATTGTTGATGTGAGACAGTGTTTTTCCTAACGGACCAGTCACAGTATCACAAAACCTTCAAGAGTTTGTAGACTGTGCTTAACTCCCGTGAATAATGAGCACGGTGTTGGCTGTGGTAGTACTGGTCGTTACACACGAGGGTAAGTGGGTGGCTAAGTTTTGGTTCTTCAGGAAGTCAGGTTGTGTATTCTTAATATTTTTTGTATCATTCGTACCATAATGAACTCAAGGTAGCTCAAAACATAGTTTGGATCAACTAAGGTAAGAGATTTGATTTTCTTTTTAAAAGCTGATTCCCGCATTTGATTTGTATTTGAAGACGTTTATAATAAGTTTGCTAATATAAAATTTCGAAATGTTTCACGCAACATTCTCTTCTTCCTGTTATGTTGGTCCCTTATGCAATCTAGATGTGTCAATTAAATGTATCAGAAGTCCGTCAGAACAATCAAAACAGTGAACCAAGAGAAATATGACAAGTTGAATTGTTCTAGTACTTCATGTTGTCGTTGCGTCTTTTTTCTGAAGGTTTGTGAAGGTTTTCTGAACTTGTTACTTTTTCTTTCTTTCAGGAGTAACGAATGCACCAATTATCTTATTCATCGTGATGCGTCGATAAAGTGAGTGTTATTTTCAGAATTATTTGGGTTTTAACTTACTTGTGTTTTCAATTCTCGGAGTAATAAGTAAATGCTTGTTGCTTTTGCTCGATCACAGATTATTAAACATGTGTGGATTCCATCTGTAGGTTGCGAACCGTTCATGTCCTTGGTGTCAGAGAGCTCGGGGCGACGTTCTTCGTCACATCGTAACTTACGAATGATTCGGAATTTATCACGTGGATGTGCTGGTTCAGTGGATGTTGGTACCTCCTTCATTCCCAGTTTTTCGGCTGCTGCAAGTGAGGTATTTTTTTTGAAATGCTGCCTCCATTTTTCAAGCGCTTTCCAATATCCAGCCTTCAAATTTTGTTTTTTTTTCTTTATTTTTATATGATTATACATGTAGGGCATGAAACTGACGGCCGATGATGATAACTGGGCAGAAAATACCACGGTCATAACTGGCACTACGAGTGAACACTCATATAGCGGTCTCGCTGAAAGAGCACTTGTGGCTCCTGTTGGACGTGTTGTTGCCAGGAGATGTTCTCGGATATTCTGGCTTTTCAGTGCTTCGCTTATTTCATTTGTAGCTCTTATTTCTCCTTCTTTTATGGTTGTTTTACCAATTATTTTGTACCAAGTTGGATTCGGCTGGCCTGAGGTTCTTTTTTCTGTAATCTTTTTTTCATGTCAAAAAGTCTGATAAGTTAGGGAAATATCTGATCCGAAAATGCATTACTCGATGCAGTGCTTTATTTAAACTACATTAGGTCATCGTTTTAGAACTGCAGCCATTGATACCAGAATAAACCAGGTTAAAATAGCGCTATCCTTGGCATATGATGCAGTTTGAGATGCTTTGCTGTGATTTCGAAATCTGCAGGTATTGTGTGGTGCTGACTGCCAAGGTCTGATGTTAAATTTGGCAGTAAAGACAATGCTATTATTAGGCGCACTTTGGGCGATGTATTTTCGGCATGCTTCAGCGGATATGCCACGTCTTTTTTTTCATCGTACTGCATTGACACTCTTAGCTTTATTTATTCTTTTTGCCTTCTGGTTGTTCTATTCTGTCCGTATATTATTCGAGAAAGAAAGCAGTTGTAATGTGATTATCGGTTTTGCTCTTTCATTGCTCGATGCAATGCTTTATTTACACTACATTACGGTCATCGTTTTGGAGCTGCGAGCATTGAAGCCAGAATTCATTGTTAGTGTTGTAAGAGATCCAGATGGAGAAAGTCGAACTTTTAGTCTTGGTCTAATGAGTATCCAAGAAGCTGCTGTCCACGTTCTTAGGATGTATTATTCTACTTTCCCGTCTTACAATCCCTATATGGATAAATCGTTCAACGGAGGTTCGATGCATTTTCGGTCTGGCAAGTTATTCTCATGTTATACTTTGCTGTTACTACCGTTAAGATAATTTCTAATACAAAAAATCATTTTTTTGCTATTCAGCATCTTGTTTTTGTTTTATTTTCTATTATTTAATTATTTTTCCTGGATTATATGGTTGAAGCTTCGTCTTATGGCATTCATTTGGATTCCTGTACTTCATTAATATTATAAATACCAGTGGAATGTGGCGTAATAAGTAGAATGAGCATTACTTGGAATTTAATTTCTGTACAGCGTACCAAGCTGACCTTAGAAATTCTATTGTAATAGCAGTAATTCTCTTTCTAAAAATTTTCACACAGTGCACTCATGGTTATTACGATTACTTAGTACTGCATCCTTTTTGAAACAACTGCATTTCCAGTGATGGGAAAGTGTGAATGTCAGGAGATCTTTCGTTTAATTTGTAAATAAATAGTTTAGGTGCGTCACAACCAACTGGTGGTTTCAAGATGTATGATATCGAAGGTTTGGGTAACGAATGTACTATAACAGAGGTTAACGCTCGTGCAATTATGGAGGCTGCTGCGAAAAGACGAGTTGGTGGACACAATGAACGTTACCATGAGATAATAGAGTGGGAACGACGAGTTCAAAAACGAAAATATCGCTTGATTAGTACTACTGAAGAGGCGTTTGCAAGTGTTCAAAGCGTGACGGCCAACAATCAAAATAAGGTGTACTTTTTGAAGGAGGTTTTTTCTTTAAGTTTCGCCCTGTTGAAATTGTTAGAGTTATCTAATTTACAAAGCCACATAATCACGGTTTTGTACAGATTTTTGGAGAGCCTATGGAAGCACTTGGGGCAGCTCAAGCAGTGTTCTCTGCAATTGCAAGGCCACTGAATAAGTATTTGAAACTTACTCGACAACAACCTCGTCATACAGCTGATCAAGTTGTTGCTCATCTTGCTCGTTGTCTCTCACTTCGTTTTACTGCTGCTACTTTTTTGCAGAGATTCTTCTCTTCCAAATTTCCTTTTCCAGTTAGTTTTTTTGGTTCAACTTTATTATTTTTAATCGGAACTGAAAATTTTATGTGGGAAATGAATCTTTAATTTGGTTTATAACTGTTGCTAAATGTTTTGTACATTCATCAACACTTTTCTACTGAACGCACTTTTGATTATGCATGCATCAGTGAATGGATGATTTGTATTAATCCTGTTAATGTATAATGACTAATGTTTTTAAGGAACATGTGAGGGAAACAAAATGGTCAATTGTATGCAATGTGCAAGCATCTGCCGGTATTAGGCATGGCACAGTGTTTGTATTGCGTTGTCACGAACGTGATGATGATGCTGGAGTACAGTTGCTTTGTTCACTTCATTCATTTCCTTTTTTTAATCTAACCGAACAGCAGTCGTTGACATCAAAATTTGCCTTAAAAATAACTCCGGAATCAAATGTTTAGCCATAATTTGATATCTTTTTCGTTGGTTAAGTTATATATTAATTGCATATTGGTTTGTTCGGTCATCTGCTACGTCGGGGTATCTGTGCATCATTCGGTTTCCATTTGCATATTGCAGATTTTTTACATGGCAAATTATTTTCTGCTTTTGTCATAAATTAATATGGATTTGATTTGAAAAATCTGTATTCGAATGTGAGTATATAGCCTTCAGAATCCAAGTTTTGAGCACAGAATACTCATCTGATCTCAGTGGCATCTGCAGATGCCAATATTAGGCACGGTTCTTTGTTTTAGGTTTATCATGTTTATGAATTAGTTTAAAAGTGCACCCAGCATTTCATTGGTTGGTTCACTCGATTCAAAGCATGCGTAATGTTGAGTATTCTTGTTTTCATAATTGGTGCTTATCTTCGAATTTGAGAAATATTTCATCAGACCGTTACAACATTGCTATGAAGAGACTTCCCACATTTCTGATGTATTACCCACTGTTGCTTAATATTTTCTACATGGACTAAACAGTCATACATTTCATATCTGTACCTAAATGAATAGGTATTTCCTGCGTTGCACATCATGCTCATCAGTATTCCTTTATACAATACAGTAGTCATTTTGAATTGTGCATATACTGCCATGTCATCGTGATTTTGTACCCGTTCACTGGATTTTATTACGTTCTTCGTAATTACTTATGCTGCTGTTATTATCATTAATGCTGTGCTTCATAAATGGCAAGATATACAAGTCTAGATGAATCATGTGAGGAAGTAAATTTCGTCTAGTAAAACAGCATTTAGGAAAGTGGTTATCACTACAGTTTTTTGTGTGCTTTTGGATTTTTACATGCCAGATGATATGAAGATAGAAGCATAAGTCATTAAAAGTAATGGAAGTAATGAGAGTTTTTCACCTTTATTAGCAGCATTAGGTTGGAGTATTGTGGTGTTGTTTGTTGCATCCATGCTGTGTGGGTAACTCATCAACGATAATTTGGTGTCAAACGGACGCAGAAAAGGTCGCATTTTTACGGGTCGGTTTGCTGCCATGGATGTGTATGCGAAATGGGGGATAAGCAGAGGTGATTCTTGAAGTGTTGTGGTGGCACCATCAGGAGGTGTGCTTCGGTCGATCAAAATATATTCTGAATGATTCCGAGGATTGCGTCTACTAAGACGGAGAATAGATGTAGAGTCTATCGAATCTTTAGGGAAAGGGCATTTGTGTAATTGATGAGCATCGGTGGGTATTTTTTGCGGTAGGAATACAACAAGACAGAAGGAATGGCTACGTACTTGGAAGTACTACCGAGAACTTTCCTGAATTTATTCTGACTTCCGTAACATTCATTTTGCCCTAAGTATTTCCCCTTTCTCTCCTTCTCTGACACATAAGCTGTTCTATTCTGTTCGAGTCTTGAAACGAAACTCGCCGCTACAGTACTTTTCAGTATATGACTGTTGCAGCTTAAGAAGCGGTCGTGAAGTATTGGTGCGTGTTATTGTAGGGCTGGAGGTTGTCGGGGAAGGCGAGTGAGCGTGTGCGTTGCATTCGAGACGGTTCTGTTGGGTGTGGCAGTCGGTGGTAAGCGCGTTTTCTGGATCTGTGTATTTATCAAGCGAGCTCATTATAAACGGCACTGTAATACCGTAGCACCCGAAGTATTTGAAAGTAAATTAGGAGTATAGTTAAAATACAGGAGAATTTTTTTATCTTTTGGATTTAATGAGATCTTGGACTGTAGATTTCTTCCATTTTATCACTGCAGATTCTTACAAAAACTTTTATTTTTTGCAATTAGCATACGAAGCGTTGAGAAGTTAGGCAATCTGGATCACTTTATTCCAAGAGAAATATTTGTTCTTTCTTTTTTTAGATGACAAACGATCTTGGGAGCGGACAGCGTGGACGGGAAATGAAAAACAGTGATACAGATGACGATGCCGACAATGGAGTCCCATTCGCTGAAGAAGTGAGTTCTTACTCTCTGTACCTTCGTTGGAAACATCACTTTCTTTCCCGTCTTGTTCATTAACATTTTCCTCACATGTATTATTAATGTGGATATATGGTAATTGAAATGTGGACAGAATTTATGCTTTGTAGGGTTTACATCTTTTTTGATTGTTTTGGTGATAACCCAAGATTATTCATCCGCTGGCATATTTGTAGCATGAAAATAAAGAAAATGCTCGTGGGAGAGTAACTTTTCTTAAAGCATCAGCGCAGCACAACAATCAGGAAGATGCTATGGATACAGCCTATGTTAATGAAGGTGAGTATGAGTACGATTTTCGCATTCTCTATGTGGAAATCTTAATGAAGGGCCTTTGTTGACGTGAAATGGAAAATGAATTTTGTTATAAAGAAGCAAGGTCATCTTTCAAAACGTAAGAATGGGTAGTCCACTTTACTTGGAATGGACATATGCAAACTAATTCTGTTCCAGTGATTATTTTTTACTTCTCAATATCTTAAAATTATGCGTGTATTGTTGGCTATGACGACAGCTCTACTTTGTTGTCCGCTGATTTATGGTCTAACCTTTATTATTTTCAGGACGCGGTTCTCCATTATCCGGAGACTGTGAAGAGGATGGTATGAATTTTGTCCGATCTTTTAAAGTCTAGTTTTGTATATCGGTTTAACATAAAACTATTATTGTCCATCGTTTTGTTTAAATACGTTAATACTGAAGTTCGGAGCAGCTCATTACTGTTCATAAACTGCTCATTTTATTACACAATATGAAATTGAATGTTATAATTGAAAAATAATCCCATTCAATTCGCAGTCAACATTTGTAGCATTTATTTGATTTTTTTTCGTCTTTTTCCATGTGGATTCTTAACTCTGTCATTTCACATTTCTTAAATGAAGTTTTCCACGTTCATGGTTTATCCACTTTTGTTTTCTTTCTAGATTCTTCCATTCTTAATTGCAGATCCATATAAACCAGAAGGAATTTTACGCATGGATATTGACCACTTCAGTGACTTTGCTCGTGGCTCATCTGAAACGCATCAGAAATTGAGTGAACCGATATTTGTTAGAGGTTTACCATGGAGGATTTTAGCAATGCCGCGAGAGCAGAATAGAGTTCGTTTTTTTTCCTTTTTTCTGTTAGATTTGAATGTGGTTGGGCAGGATTTTCTCTTATGTTGGATTTTGAATGTCAAGTTGCAGTTTCAAAGTGAGCGCCGCTCAGCTGGGCGTGCGTTTGGCTTCTTTTTGCAATGTAATGGAGAAGCAGAAGCGATTTCTTGGTCATGTACTGCAAGTGCTATCCTCACTGTCTTGTCACAGAAACCCGGAGTTGAGAACCATGTGCGAAGAATCAATCATACTTTCTATCAAAAGGAGAACGATTGGGGTTATTCACAGTTCCTTCCGTGTGAAGTAAATTGTTTCTTGTTATTTGCAAAGTGTACGCTTATTTTGTAGCTTTGCTATTCCAAGTACATGATTTAGATATCAGCATTTTCGTTTTAATCTTATTGTGTTAGTCTTTCTGTAGAATTATGATGAGTATCATCATTAGAAGTTTAGCAGAAAACGGTTATTTACAGACGCTTCTGAACCCTGAAAGCGGTTACATTAAAGATGATACTATCAAGCTGGAAGTGTTAGTTATGGCTGATGCTCCTCATGGCGTGCAGTTTGTTTTCACTTTTTTTGACCCCCTTTCTACTATTATATAAAGTTTTACACATAGTGTGATTACATGTTTGACTTTTCCCATCGAAAAGTCATTGGAATCCCAATGTTTTTTTTTGATTTTAAAAGAGATTTTCTGTTTAGATGGGATAGCAAGAAACATGCTGGCTTTATTGGTCTTAAAAATCAGGGTGCAACATGTTACATGAATTCGATATTGCAGACTTTCTTCTTTACCAATCAGCTGAGGAAGGTTAGCTACAGATTTCAGGATTTATTCACTCACTACGTAGAAAAACAGCTCTTATAGAACTTTTTATTCTCACTATTTTCAGGCCGTGTATCAAATGCCAACTGAAAATGATGATCCAGAGACCTCGGTAGCTTTAGCTATGCAGCGTGTTTTTTATGAATTACAAAATTCGGACAAACCTGTTGGCACGAAAAAGTTGACAAAATCATTCGGGTGGGATAGTGTCGAATCATTTCATCAGCATGATGTACAGGAGTTGTGCCGTGTACTGCTAGATAACTTAGAAAATAAGATGTCTGGAACGAAGGTGTTTTTTTCAATTCTCTGATGTTTAGTATAATCCACATCTTTTTTAAGCATTCTTCTGTGCAATGCTTAGGTAGTAATATGGTTGCAGTAGTGTTTGATTCCTACATGTAAAACTATTGCTTTCCTTAATGAAATCTTTTGATTTTGACGAAAATAACATTCAAATTGTTTTCGAAACACATTTGACTCATTTAAGAACTTATTTTAGTACCTTTTTAAGCATTTTTCTGTGCAACACTTAGTAATATGAAGTCTATATTATAAAAAGTCTATATTTTAGGTAAAAAATACCATCCCTTCTTTGTTTGAAGGGAAAATGAAGTCATACGTCCGCTGTAAAAATGTATGTTTTGAATCAAATCGGGTTGAATCATTCTATGATCTTCAGCTTAACATCAAAGGCAAAGCAAATGGTATGATTCTTGATATGATCTGTGTCTATGTCAATCCAACTTCTAATCTGTATGGATTAAGTTATGCAAATATATTAAAAAGCAAAAGCGAAAATTCAGTTATTCATGTAAGTGGTTTTCAGTTCTAGAATCCTTCTCTGATTATACGGCTGCAGAAATACTTGATGGTGATAATAAATACGACGCTGGAGAATTCGGTTTACAACCAGCTGTTAAAGGCGTCAAATTCATTTCATTTCCACCGATTTTACATTTGCAGTTGATGCGTTTCCAGTATGACGCATTACAGGATGCAAACGTGAAAATTAATGACCGGTACACTCCATATTGCTTCAATTTATCACCGGCTTCGAGTAAAACTCGACTTTACTATTTTTTTTTTACAGGTTCGAGTTCCCTGCACTTTTAAATTTGAATGCGTTCATAGAAGAGGGTGACAAGAAAGAACCTCAGGACTTTTTGCTTCATGCTGTCCTAGTACATTCAGGTGATTTCCATGGCGGTCATTATGTAGTTTTTATCAACACAAATTTGGGTGGACCACCTAAGGTGCGTTTTTTTTTTTTTTTTTTTTTCACTATTATAAATTGGTTTTCCTTAAGTATGCACTGGTTGTCTTATACTGATTTATTTTGTATTGTTTGATTTCTGTCCTCTTTTGATATTTTATTTGTTTCATAAGTATATTTTTAAGTTTCCAGCAGAATATGAATACTTCTCATTTCCAGTGGTGCAAATTTGATGATGATGTTGTTTCTCGAGCTTCTGTTCGTGATGCTATAGAGGCAAATTATGGTGGCGATGATCCCGATCTCCCAGGCAAATCATTTACCAATGCCTATATGCTTGTTTATATAAAGAAAAGTTGTATAAGTGAGTTTTCTTTTTCAGTTATTTCCCCTCTTTTAAACATAAGTATTTTTACTTTTTAAATACTTTTTATTTTTGAACTTGTTTGTACGCAGAGTTTTATCTTAATCAAAATTTTTTCTTTATGTTATTGTTCTTACGTTTGTAGATGACGTTTTGTGCCCGGTGGCGGAAGAAGATATTCCGCGACATTTGCGACTGCGATTTGAAGAGGAAAAATCAGCCGATGCCAAAAAGAAGAAAGAGAAACTCGAAGCCCATCTTTTTACAGAACTTATTGTAAGTTTGGTTTTATTATAATCGCCATATCTTTGTTTCTTAAGCTTCATGGTTTTCCTAACTAATGGTTATTTAGGTCATATTAGAGGAGCATATGTACAGCTATTCGGGATTTGATTTATTCGATCCGAAGATACTGGATGAAGCTCGTCGACTAAAGGTTGAGAAGAAGATGACTATTGATCAGCTATATACACTATTTGCAGAAGAGTTTGTAAGTTGATTTCAAAATTCTTCAATATATAATTGTATTTTTTTTTAAACTGACTTAGTAAGTAATGTTGTCACTATCAAAATTATTTAATTTTTTAGCATCTTAGCGAAAATAACTTCCGCCTGTGGCAAGTACATGAAAATACAATTCGGGATGAAAGGAATAATGCACTTTCTCTGAATCGTCTTCGCCCATCGACGTTACTGAAACGTGATGGTGAGCGGCCGCACTCAAGTCGTGTTGATATGGCCCTTGAAGGTGATCGCAACATTGTTTTTCTCGAAACCGCACAAGATTCGGGGAATTCTCTCAATGGTTTGCCGCCATACAATGAATCAAGTTAGTTTTTTATAAATTTTTAAAATATTTAAATATGACCATTGCATCATTCTTTCTACTACGCTTATATGTGAATGCAAGACTCATATTTTTTGCAGATGATATGATGTTTTTCTTAAAATATTACGATGCTGATGAGAAGATGACTTTCTTTTGTGGCCACATAATGATCAATTATAAATCGATGATTCGAAATTATTTGCCACAAATTTTACAAAAAGCTCGTCTGCCTCCAGGAACAGAATTGAAATTTTATGAGGTATAAGATTTACTGATAGTAACATTTGCATAATCTTTAACAAAATGACGGAGTAAAAAGCAGGAAGTTATGCTGCGAATTATTTCCATATAAAAGTGATTAAATTACTGACAGTTTTGTCACTCATCTTTTAACCTCGCAGATTTGACGGGAATTTTTGGTGTATGACTTGCACCACTGAAACTATTTTTTCATCTTTTTGTGTGTATAAGGTAGATATATCATATGGAAAACCAGTTTTTGAACTTGTTACTTTATCACATATATTACAGGAATTATATTTAATGTGTAATAATGAGATTTAATATATACAAGTACTGATTTCTCCTACTGAACATTTTTTGTGATTTTTGTGAAACAAATGTTCAGCCTTGCTCAAGAAGGACGCGCAGATTTAATTCGTGAAGGGATAATGGTTAAATTTTTCTATTCGGTAATAGGTTATTTAAAAGTTTTAGGAAATCGCACCAGATCGAATGCGTCCCTTATGCATAGACGATATGATATCACAAGATCACGCATTGGTGGACTTGGTCGATGGTACTTTGTTGGTATTCGAAAGAACCGATAAATCAACTACAGAAAATAACGCTCATTTGTATTATACAACAAAATATAATGCTATGCAAGTTGAGGCATTGCAAAATCCGGAAGGTTTTGGAACACCTTTAAATGAACAATTTGAACCAATTTTGGGAGAAATAAGTCAGGTTATCACTTTTAAGTTCTGATATTTTTCATAAATATTTTAAAATTCTTTTTAGCATTATATAAAGTGTATTTTACAGACATGGACTATGGGACAGCTGATGCAATGGATCGCTAATGGTATTGAATGTTCGGCAGATCATATCCTCTTGTGGAAGGTAATTTGTATTACTGGGCGCGTTTCAAACAAGATTTAGGTTGAAAATTTGTTCTCTGTTATTACTAATAAAAATGGATTGGCCTTGTGCTTTGCAAGGATTGCAGTAAGTCCTTTCGGTTTAAGCTTTACAGACATATTCATTTCCATCATGGGACTAGGTGCAGCAAAACTTCCTTGTGGGTTAAAAAGCACGTAGGACAAGATTTTCAGAAACTTTTCGTTTCGTTTTTTTTATATATGGATGACTATGTTTAGATATTCTTTATCCACCCTGTTGAAAGAACTGTGAAGGTCATGTCTTCCGTACCATATTTTCTTTGGTTGCAGAAAATTGTGAATAAGCGCGATATTTGTTGTGCTATTTATGACAAGAATATTTTAACGAATTAGCTGCAGGTAAGTCAGTACAACGAGAAACCAACCAACAATCATTTGAACGAACATGAGTTACGGGTTTATTCAGTGAAAGATCTTCTTGGATTGACAAGTCCACATAAACACGACCCTCGGCGACAGAAACGCTATCGTGTTTATTATACAAAGATGCCCATTTCTGTGAGCGATCTCGAACGACGTTATAAAATGAGAGTGCAGATGATGGATGAAAAAATGCAAATTACGGTAAGGTTGCTTTTTTGAAGGAATCCTCCACACATTCTTATGCGAAAGCAGAGTGGCACTCAGTTTGAGAGCAGTGTATTCTATCAGTTTCAGGAAACTACTGTCTTTCCCGAGAAAACAGGAACAGTTCAATCAATTTTAGATGAGGCGCAGAGGGAATTCCGTTTTTCAGCTAACGGAACTAAATTATTGAGGTGATTTCAAATTCGTTATTTGTTGGTTTTCTAGTTTTCGAAGGAAACTTCGTTTGAATTTTGTTTCTGTTATTATCACAATAAATCGTTGTTAAATCTTACAGGCTTGTTTACGTAGGTCAGGCATCACACTGTTTACGGGCTTACCATGTTTTCACTAATGATACACTTGCCAGTGAAATTTATACGAAGATTGGCAATACATCTTACGCAGTCAGTTTGCCATCTCATTCAGTATGAATTTGCAAGTATTTCGACTTCTGTGGTTGTGCCTTTATTACATACTATAATATGGAGCATATTATTACTATAATATATAATATGGAATGTACATTTTTAAAACTTTAGTATTTGATTATAGTGTTACATATTTCCATTTTTCGCGAGATGTTATTACGCTAAAACAAATGAACTCTTATAAAAGACATTTTTTAGTGACTTTTGTTCGAAGTATCATTAATTAAGCGGAAATTGATCTAGTGTTTTCTTTTTTTGATTTCTAAAATATTTATTTGAATGAACTGACATGCTTTTTCTTGAAAAAGAAATTCCGAAACTGTTTTAGGTACGGGTTGAAGAGATACCGGAGGATGAAGTTACTGTTAGGCCTGGCGAACATCTCTTACCTGTTGGTCATTTCGATAAAGTAAGTTCAAATTTTCCCTACTGTTATAGTGATGTAGTTTTTATGCAGTATTTACTAGATATTAGATTAGAATATTTCTTAACTGATTATTTTATAAAAACTTTTCTAGGATCCGACACGTATGTTCGGCATCCCTTTTTTCATTAAAGTTACAAATGGCGAGACACTGGAAAGTGTGAGCGAGCGAATTAGAAAGAAGTTGGATGTAACTGTTAAGGAATTTGAAAAGGTTTGGAAAGAATATTTTTCGAAAATTGAAGTCTATGGGTTGAATTTTAATTCATGTTTAAATTATCAATTATTCGGAAATTAAATTGGGTTTTATTGCAGTATAAGTTTGCAATAATTGTCAATAATCGAGTGAGTAAATATTTGGACAAGGACAACGTGGTTAATCTCAATGAACTTTCTCATACACATATTACAGGTTTCCTTATTTTGCTCATATTTTTTCTTTTAGATATCGCAACACTTTTTAGTTCTATTTGGTGTCGATGTGCATAGCGAGTCGTAATGTTTCAGAGTAAATGTGGTAGAAATGTATTAACTTCAAGTTGTGAAAGTTCGATGGCATAACCTGAACTGAAGGAGCATTTCTTTTACAGGTTACGCATCCGCACCTTGGCTTGGATTGGATCATATGAACAAAAGTCGTGGTACGCGTGGTTCACACACAACTGAAAAAGCGATCGTTATTCATAACTGATGCTTTCGATGCTATTTTTTAATAATGTAGTTACGCTTCCTTACGGCGTATCTGAGCAATTATTTCTTGTGAACAATAACGCGGCATGGTGCTTAATAATTACTATTGTTCTCTGAGATTTCTGGAGAAATGCGAAATTGCAAATTATTAAATTTCGTGAAAGCCATTCAGTAGTATATTTAGTTGCGGTGATTTTATTTGTTCATTATGAGGAAAAACATTCTTCAGTTTATCATGCTGTTGCTCTTGCTTCTCAATTCTTAAGTAAAGTTTCAGTTTTCTTCTGCATCTGTGATGCCAATTGCTGTCTGATGTCTTTTTTGCATCTAAGCTCTGTTTATCTTTTGCAACAGTGTTACATTACTGGAGTGAAATAGTTGTAAATTTGTGCAAGGTGGTATCAGTGGGCACATATTTGTGCGTTTGAACCAATGTTGTATCATAATCGTCATCCCGTTTTCCCAGGCTACGTAATCCTTCAATCACTGGAGATTTCTCTCATTAGTAGTGCCAAGCTTCATTCGATTTGGTCTAAGCTTTTCCGACTTTGTACTGTCTGTTATTTTTCTCTTTTGTTCTGTTTTCATTATTTCATACTAATGTGGTTTATTATTTGAGAGAATTTTTTTAACCATAAGCTGTAAGTGTCCATTTCACTGCGTGTAAAATAACATCCGTATTAGAGAGAAGTATCTTTTTTCCCACTTTTCCTATTATTGTGAGTGCACTTTTATCTAATGAGTTAGACTTATTTCCTATGTTGGACACAAAACTGTGCGTGGTATTTCGAATCTTCTCAACTGGAGAGGAATCGTTTTTAGCAGTGAACTGTCTGATTTAGTATATGAATTTCTTGCTTTGTTTTCAAACTATTTTCTTGTTCCTCCGTTTCTGATTGTCGTGTTATTTATGTTTTATTGCGTACATAAGCAAACTCGAGACGTTTCATCATAGTTCGTCTCCATACGCACATCCTGAATTTGTTAATAAATTTTTTTGTCTCTTAGAATTGTTATCACGAATGAAGGCAGATAAACTATTATTGTTCGTTTTGCATATTCCAAAAAAAAAATGCTTATTCGACTACTTTAATTTCGATAGTTTTATCGAGTGGGTTTGTCTTTTGGGTTGTGTGTTTTGGTGATTTTGAGTAATTCCAGTTTAGTTGTTAGATTGTTAATAAGGACAATTTCAAGAGTGGAATTCCTGAGTAGGGAGGACAGATTTGAGGATGAAGAGAGTGGGAATTGAAGTTGGGTTTACTAAGAAATAACTGTAGGGCATGGTCGACACTGTAGGACGTGAGCAGAGACACGTACCACAGGATTTGTTATCTTTGCCCGAATATATAAAAGATTTTGCCGATGTAGCCAAGTGTTGTGTTTGGTAGTTTTTATTTGGGTCATTTCAATACGAACCATTCCCGCACGCAAAATGAGAAGTATCATTGTCGTGCTCTAGTTGGTATTCTTCCCATTGCCCTTGACATAATTAAGTTTCTGCCTTTTAGAAATTCATATACAATCACCGACAGCTGCTCCTTGTACCTTTTTACAATTGCAGTGAAGCACAGTTCCAAATAATACTCTCTTTTCAATTTTTGTATTCCATAACTTTGTTCATTTTATGTGCTTGGTATGCTGTATAACACTGAAGTTGATAAACTGCTGATTGTTGGAGTAATTTCATGGTAAGCTTTCAAGTGAAATGACACTATTTCAACCATCATCGCGCTATCATTTTCAATTTGTCTATTAAAAAGATTATTCAGTTAATCAACTACACTGATGTTTCACTGACTTGTAGTACTGATGGGCGGTCATATTAATGTATAAAACATTAATTGTTACTGCGTGTAGAACAGTCCATATTAAATGTGGATAGTTTTAATTTCACTTTTTATTGTATATGATTTAGGAGTTTGTGACGTGACCAAAATAAAGGATAGATTCTTACATTAACTGTTATTTATTTTTTTTACAACTGTCCGTTGGAAATTTTGATTACTCCATGTGTTACAGTGACGACACTTTGAAGAAAGTCCTATCATACTATCTATTTCTGTGAATAACTGGAAGAATTGTACAGTCCCTGTTTTTTAAAGAGATAACTTTCATTCCCCGTAAGCAGTGAGCCATCATAATGATTACCAGATCGTATCCATCCATACACACCCATAACATACATACATAACACATTCATCCAGCACACATCGTAGTGCTGATCCAGCTCACTCCTTCACTATAGAGATTTCGTTTTAACGCCCCAGTTTTGATATTCAAATTTCAAAATGTCGAGTGAAAACATTTTGATCCAAATTTGATTGCAAAGAAGTCATATTAGTCGAGAGTACCACCAGTTATGTTTCACTTCCTTTTAAGCTTAAAATTTAAATAGATTTGGACAGAAATTAACTAGATTCAATTTAAACTAGTTAGCAAAAAAAAGTCTGTTCGGTAATAAATTCAAGATTTAGGAGAGAGTTATTATTGTTATTCACCGTATCACAATGATTATGTTGAATAATTATTTACTATGGGAAATGAAAGTCACTTTGGAAATTCGAGTGTCTGCTTTGTTATCGTCTTCATGATATTCGCAAAATTGCAAATTTGTAGCTCCATTGTTTTAGATGTTATGCACAGGTGGCGAAGCCTTGAACTAGGTATTTCTGACGTTAGCTTCTTTTTAGACGAAGGAAACAATGATTATGAGGATAGTTAGTGTACTGCTAATTGCTACTGGTGTAACACATGCAGATATCAGTGAACAACCGATAACAATTAGACTAGCTCCACACAATGGAAAACCAAATTTTATGAAGGAAATAGTACCACCACGTGCTATACAATCGTCATCAACACAAACTGCATCGGCTAATCGTTCTCAAAAGCCACATATAGGAAATCGCCCTTTATTGACCCCCGCTGCGCAACTTCCCGTTATACCACCGGCAAGTTTACATGCGAAATATTTTAATAAGTAATTTATATTTTGCTGCGACAAAATTCTCTAAATGGTTTTGAAGCTTAAGTTTTTGCTGATTATCTGGATTTGTGTTTCCATGTTGAGTTGTTGTACCTCCGTTCATACGTCTCCTACTTACGATATGAAGAGAAAATAAAGTTGGAAAAAGTAAACATTTCTGAACACTACCGTAAAAGTATATTATAAGTGGACTCCATGAAACTTTTTAGCAGGAACAATATAAGAGCGTAAGAAACTTCAAGCAGTCTGTACTGCCCCACTGCTTCTATAACTTCATTGTTACTTTCAATTTAAAAAAAACCCGTCGAATGAGTGCAACCATCTCATGAATTGTCCGATTTCAACAGTTTAAGGTAAAAAGAAGAACAACGGGGTCTCAACTTTACTTTGAATGAACGTACATGACTGGTATTATAATAGACGTCTGAAATTTCCTTACATGATTCAAATTTCGCAGTTCTTTTATATTTGACAATTTAATATAAATTTTGTGAAATCATAGTGAAACATTTAAAACTGTAATCTGCTTCTCTAAAATAAGAAAAATCATAAAATGAAATATTTAGTCACCAGTTACGGAGCAACAGTTTGTACCGCGTCCCATAACAACACCACCACCACCACCTCCGATAAATATACCACCAGATGTACAAAACCAACTCATCAAATTTTTCGGTCTCGACAGTTTCGGCATACCTGGTTTGACTGGTAATCATCCGGATGGTTTCGCAGGCGCTATCCAGGTTCCTTCTCGTATATAAAGGAAAGATATAAATTTTAGCATCAGAAATAATTGCCAAAAATGCTTCAATTTAAAATTTTAGGAATTGAGAGCTGCAGGAATACCTGTACAAGGTTTGCCACTGGAGCATATTTCCGGAAATCTGTCACCCTCAACTTCACCGAATGGTTCGTATATATTCAGTGAAATTTATAAAGCTAATTGTAATTTGAATACAAATCAACTTGATTTACAGATGTATTATCACAAGCAAATCCAGCATTTGGAAATCAGCTGAACCAGTTGTACAACGAAGCAACAGGTCCCACGCATTATCGCGGAACAGGCAGTATCCCCTTACCTGATGCTACTCCTGGGGAGAATGGCCTTATTGGCTTGCTATCAAGTTCAATAAGGAAGCTGGTTCAAGACAGTAAGTTGTTTTACAAATTATTGATTTGGAGACTTTTAAATATAAAACCCTTTTATCTTAACAGTAAATTATCTTTTTTCTTTATTGGCATGTTTTTGTCAGAAGTTCTCATTTTAGAGTTCTGTTTTCAGGCTCTTGAATGTGACCTAGTTTTCGACAAATCATTAAGACTAAAAGTTCCATTATAGCTGGTGTAGCTGATGCCCTATCACAGGGCATTCCTAGTGTATTGGGAACAAGTGGTTCCGGTGATACAGCTATTTCATACTCAACGGATGCTGAAGCTGAAGCTATAGCACAGAGTACCTCTCGTTCCGGAATTCGTCGGCAACAGAATGCTGCGCAGCGAGTACTTTCTGGAGTAGCGGCAGCGCTTGGTGCTGGTGGTGCACGTGGACCAGCTCACGCGGGACTGCCACGAATACCTGGCTTCCCACTGTTACCGGGTGGCATACCTCGTAATGAACAGGGTCAAATAGATGTTGTCCAACTTATTGGTCTGTTTTCGGTTTCACGTAACAATTCATGAAAGACCTTGTGTTGCAATATGGACAATATTTCCCACATATACTGCATGCATAATATTTAAATGTAGGTTCAATAACACGCCGTATTTCGAATGGCACAACACTGGCTGATGTGATACCACCGGAGCAGTTGCAGACTCTTGCCGATAACGTCACTGATGCACTTTTACCACCAACACCTGAAGATTTCGACTTGCACAAATTTATGGGAAGATGGTTTGAAGGTATCAACAGTCCACGCGCTACTGAACAACGTTGTGTTGTACATCACTGTTCGTTTATCATTCTTCCATTCTTTTTTTTTTTTTTTTTGGTGTTAACAATGAAATTAGATTACTTGAAATGATTTTGCATAAAATGTGAATATATTTCAACCAATAATCTTGAGGTTATTTCCTATAGTGCAGTCTATTTAGTGGTATGAAGCCATAAAAAGCAAGGATTTAATAACTGAGCTTATTTTTACTGTTTTGATTAATAACCAAAACACAAAAAATCACGTCGAAGATAATTAGTGCCATAATAAGTAGCCCTCAAGCTAAACTGATTAAAATTTTTTGATACAGATGGTGGTTTAACAAAGAACGATAAGACCGCTACTTTCACTGCACTGAAAATTTACCGCGAGGGGAGTGAATTTGGTCCCGTACGTTATTCAATCGGTTATGCCTTTCGAGGAGGTAATAAAGATGCCATGCTGCAATTACACAGCTCAGAAACTCCTGATGCACAACCATGTTAGTTAGTCTGATCACTTTTTTTATTTTATTATCATCTTAATGTTTGTCAGACTCAAGTTATGTCCTAATCCGACTCATCTCATTTTTCTGTTACATTCTCAGAATACGTAATTCTTTGTTCACCTGGATGGAGCTAAAACACAGTTGATTCTGGAGGATAGGATAAGGCCGATCGATTGAGAGCAAGGATGAAATTTGTCTTGCTGCTTCAAAAACAACTGAATAACAGCTTATTTTAAAATTTGGGGCCAAATCTTAATTTTGGTAATTATAGTTTCCTAAAGTCTTTTTTTTTGTGTATCATCTTTCAAGTAGTGCCTTTTTTATGAACTGATAAAGGTAACAAAAGTTCTGTTATGAATATTTGCAGTTTGGATTTACAAGTTGGGTCCAGAAGGAACGGATCCATTTGGCAATCCACAGTATGAATGGGCAGTCGTGTCAAATTGGGTGAAATATCCAGTAACAGTGTTAGTTCGAGATCCGGATAAATTTAAAGCGAAATACGAACAAGAAGTGCTGCGGTGGTTAGAAGATCAAGGTTTTATTAATGGTTTCATTAGAGCTTTTAATATGCTACAACCAGCTAGCTATAGCTCTTGTCAGTATGCCGACAGTACTTTCGAAGTATTTGGACCTAGTAAACGTTTAACTTGAACTTTGTTACTTATCAAGACGAATTTATTTTCTATCGGCTTTATTTGGTTTGTTTACTTTTTTTAATATTTTTTGATCTATCTTTCGAAACGTCGAAGAGCGAGCAAAACTCTATTTGAGAAATCAAAAAAAAAATCGGCACTTCTTGTTTTTTGCTGTTTGATAAAATCGAACTGAATTCTGAACAGAATTGTAAAGCGACCAAACAGGAATTTAATGGACTTTGTTTACATCATTCACAAATTTATTATAATTCTTCCGTTATTTTAATCCCAACCACATCGTGCAGGTGATTTGAAATTTTAACCAAAATTTATTTTGATGATAAAATCAAACTGAATTCTTTTGGTTAAGAAAAACATGAACTAGTAATGCCGTCACTTTCAATCATAGTAAGAATCAGAATTAAAAAAAAAAAGAAACTACCTAACAAGCAAGGATTTAATATTATTTTCGATATGGTTTCAAGATATTCAGATATATCTAAATTATACGCTTCAAAATACTGCTTACTAGGCAAGTTACGAATGTCCAATAAATGTTTATTAGTTAAAGCAGTCAGTTGTATCTGACTTCGCCCTGTGTTTTTTGCACTTTTTTAACATGCAAAAAACATGTTAAATAATGCAACTATCTTCTGGGTATTACTTACGTGGTTGATGACTTGCTAAAACTTTTGAATTGTTAGCTGAAATTTTTGTTTGATTATCAAACTGTAATTAATGTGAAACATTAGGGATATATCAAAGAACCACTGATGTAATATGTTTTTAATTTGTTTTCATTGAATTATGGACAATCTTTTTTCTTACTGAAAGTTCTGTGATATAATTTTCACTGTCTATTAAAATATTTCAAAATTTATTTTGATGCATTTAGAACGCCTACACTGAACTTACCTTTCAAATGCTGAACTGTTGCTGTTAACACAAGAAAAGATCCTACTTTCATGTCTCCTACATGCAGTACAGCTTCTTGTCATTTGAAATTGCAAAGGTGCAGAAAGCCACCTCGAAAAATTGTAAAATACATCTAAGTGATTATATTAAGTGAAAACTGATACAGTTATTCAAAATCATCGTTCTTATGCCACTGAGAAAATTAAATTTGTGAGATAATTCCAACTTCCTAAAAAGGGAAAATTTGGTTTGACTCTATTACTTTAGAACTGTTAATTTATATCGGTAGTTTAAATGTCACTTAAAAGAGATATGAATGATCAAGGATAATTTTTGCCCTCACACGTCAATTACATCATAAGGATGAAATTCGAATTTGAAAACGATTCTCTCTGTAACAACCACGTCTTCCTAGGTTTTGAAAGTTTCTCTGAAATTTTTACTGGTATTCAGTAATCGTTAATTCGTAAAAAATAATAGCTACTAAATCGATTCACTTTATAGGTGACATGGAAGAACGCTTATCACTGATTTCATTGGCATGTAAAAATAACTCCTTTCTATATTGAAAAAAAGGTATTGATATTTATTGACGAAATATAATAATAAAGGTAAATTGATGCAGGCCAAGGGGATGCAGATAAAATCTTGCATTGGATGATATATTTCTTACATACAAAAGAAAAAAAAAATTCGAACAAATGTAAGGTGGACATAAAATGCGGTAATCTTGGTGTATTCCTTTATTCCTTTAGAAACAGCAGAAGTTGAAATATAATGGTACTGAGCATTTATACATACATTGTTTGTGGGTGCTATCCCATAAGAAAACAAAAAGTGGTTCTTGTAAAAAGGAATGATGGAAGTAATATTAACCTATATTCAACATTATAAATTTCAAGATCAGTGAACAGATGAATGAAGTTTAATTCGTAGGTCAACAACCTCATCCCATTGAGCAGCCCCACACAACATAATATTAGTGCTCAATTCACTGTACAACAACCCACAATCGACTTCTTTCGATACAATGATAGTACTGCTATTCTCGTTACCTATTCTTATGGTAAGCTATGTTGAAGCCATCGGTGAAAATCCGGTAAGTCGATTTACAGTTTTTCAAAATTATATGAGTTGAGAATTTGCCGAATAATTCCTGGAAGTATGTATTTATTAACCACTTTTGAAATGGTCATTTGAAGATCTATCCATTTTGGAAAACTGTCATTGAGAAATCACCATTAGCAAAATGGTTAAAATTCTGAAGTTCAAAATATATAACGATTTTTTGACATATTTAAATGAAATAGAATATTGTTCATAACTTAAATTTTTCATACTTCATACTATTAGTGATAACTAATTATTATCGTATTTCTCTTTTAAAATCAACATTTTATTAATGCACTTAAATTTTTGTCTATTTCTTCACATTCTAATAATAAGCTATCAGGATCACTGCACTGTAACCTGCAAAAGCAAACTTGACTAGATATCAAGAGAAATGACGAAATTTCGCCCTTACTCTATCAATTCCGAAATAAACAGCTCTTTAGATGGATATCAATGCCTTAGCTGGCATCATTGGTGGTATAAGCAATATGATGCAAAATAATGTTGAAACTATTGATGTGCCATCTTCACAAATTATGGGTCGATGGTATCAGGTTGTCATCTTTATATTTGCATCAAAATAGTAATATCTCTATGCTTCTCTTTGATGTCGTGCCTCTCCAGCTACAACAATTTAATTTCAAAAGTCAAGAATAATTAATTAATTAGATTTAAATAACGAAGATTTCAAGTGACATGAAATGGTTTGTGTGCGTGTATGTGTGTGTATGAAGGAATTTTTGTGTAAATATTATTATGCTGTTGTAATTGTTCATTAACTGTACTAACTATCATTAACTATATTAAACAGTGACGTATTGTTTTGAATTCAAAACCGCTTTAAATTTTTGTGTGTAATGCAGCAGTTGTTTTATTCGTTTAGTTTTTTTTTGTATTACAGGTGTACAAAGCAGCGATAAGTTTCGATGTGCACAGAACGGACATGTTTTGTCCAGTTGCATATTGTGAGTTTTTTCGATTTATTAATTTAATGGCGATATGGTAGCAGACATCTCTACAACATTCTGTTTTCCCAGTACTTCGATCTTAGCATATATTACTAGTGAAACTTTTTTAATAAAGACTCTTGCATTCTGCTATACTTTGAATAAGTTTTTCAGTTAATTAGTTTCAGTTAGTTTTTCAATCAAGTATAAGGTAGAATTTTGTGCTCAGTCAGTACTATTTGTTATTTAAATGACTGAGAGCAGTTGAATAATATTTAAACTTGCAGTCAAGCCGAATTCGGTAATGGGTGAGGATGGGTTTTCGATCGAAGAAGCTTATCGAGTAATAACAAAAAATGGTCCAATTGAGACTTACAAAAGAGATCTGAATAAAGTTGGTGCTGGGCAGTACTGGATGTATACTGAGGAATATTTTTATCCTCGACAATGTGAATAACGTTTGTATCTGAAATTTAAATTAAAAAGCATTCATATATTATTATACAACCAGACATCGATATTCCATTATTGAAATAGTGTTATTAAAGCTTGCTGAGAATTTCAGTTAATATAATTAGTGTCGGGCCAAATTATACGAATACATCAGATGTAGAGGAAAAGGAAAAACTATATCAATACATGGTTATAACTGATGCAAACAGGCTATCGTTAAGTGTATATGCTCGCCATCCAATGATGTTTTACCAAGTAACCTGATTACTTATTCATTCTTGTTTTATCATTTTGTATAAATTGAATCTTTAAATCTGAATGAAATAATCTTGTAATTCCAGAAATATAACGAAGAAGTCGTGAAATTTCTTGAAAATGCTGGATTCGGTGGGAAAGTTTTTTGGAATTCCCCGAGACCTATTTATCAAGGTGCTGATTGTGAGTGGCCATCGGAGAAAGAAGTGTTTGCACGACGGTATGTCTCAACAACGATTAAAATGATATATTTTTAAAAAATAACTATTTGCAAACTCTTAATTACAATTCTGAAATTCATTTAAATCTAACCAGGAATTTTATTGCATTTGTAAACTTTTATCGGTGAGCTAACAAAAAAGAAACGTTAATTTCTTGTCTGATGTTTAAATCACGATCTCATGAAATAATTGGTTGAGTCACTAAGCAATGGAGGTCAAGCTTTTCGCGTTCTTCGAATCCGCAGTTTTTTTTTTTACTTAATTTATGACTTATGAGGCGTTCCTTTCTACTTGAATGATTCAGGGAATAAAAAAAGTTGCAGGACAAAAGCAACCAAGAGCTCTTTTTTCACATTTTCACTCTTTCCTGACTCTCTATTGTTCCACCTGATCTTCTAGTACATTCACAAAAATTCCGCAACATAGATTTTAGTTGCTAGTACAAATTTGAAGTCGACGCTTTTCAAAGTAGAGCTCAGTAAGTAACGGTCTAGAAAGATGCCCATTTCCACTAGCAGCTTGCTAATACAGTTTCAGTGTAAGACATTCTTATGCACTTTAATTTCGCTGATAGATTTTTATATTTAATGTATTGTTTGCTTTACTGAAACTGGAGAAACTATTCATCTAAAAACAATAACTATTTTGTGATATTATTAATAAATTAAAATAATGAAATATACTATAAATACAATGAGTTCTAATTTAAAATGAATTTTATTTCTTTAACCCATTTTTTATATTTTTAAAAATACATGCAAATAATTTTATCCATAAAATTACTTCCAGTTTATGAAATTGCAGCAAGTTTTTAGCAGCACCACTTCCATTGTTACGAAATTTGCGCCGAAAAAGTACAGTTTTTTTTTTTTGAAAATTAGATTCAAAGATCAATCGTTTTATAGGGTCTTGAAAAATCAGGAAACAGCGAAAAACTCCGAATTGGAAACAGCGACTAAATCCGGATTATTCGGTTCCTCATTTGGAGCAGATGGCCGTAGTCCAATAAGGGAAGTGCTTCAGAATCCGCAACTGGCACTACAGAAACTAGTGCAAGGGCACTGACCCTATTAATGTTGACATACACACACACGCCCACACACATACAAATTGCTATCACAGTCGAACCACTAAGCGAGCATTCTTGCGCCGTTCAACTCTGACATATTTCGGCCTTTGGCGTATCTTCTAGCTGTTTGGTACACTTCTATTAGATCGGTCCACTTGCTGTCGATCTTTTTGTGTGTGGGTGTGTCCGTCAGTCCGTTCGTCTGTTTGTCTGTCTTCTGTATTTCTCTGTTGTGTGGATTACGGCTGAACTTATAATGGCAATGTATTATGCGTGTTCAATAAACGTGTCACTGAAGGGCAATGGCCTAATGTGCTAGTTTGAAGTGATGCACAAATATGCGGCAACTACAGCTACCATCTAGCGTTTCCTTCTTTCCATTTATTTTCCGATTGGGGGTCACTTGCTGGGTCTCTCCGTTCTTCCGGCTTTTCGATTTTGTTTCCTCTCTAGGTCATTTACCACTTTTAGATCAAAAAATTTTAAAAAGATTTGCGAAGATGTAGTTCTCAGTAATAGCTTACGCTATCTTTCTTAGTCTCCAACATATCGTCAGGATCATCTCTAATTTAATGAACACAACTACTTTCTATCACAAAGAGTTCAAGATGTCAGGCATCAAACATTTTCTTTAATCAAGGACTGCTTGCGATTAACTTATGAGATCCATTTGTGCAACTTTAGAAAGCGGTATAATATCGTTGGTGTTTGAACTGTTCTGTCTGATCAAATAGAAATAGTCGTTTCTTTTGAATTCGTATATAAACGGCACTCATATCAGTTCCCGAATCGATATGAGAAATTTTGAACAGTTTAGATTGATGGGACAGATGAGACACCTTTACAGTTGATGGATTTACAGAAAGCATCATCAGTAAATACATGGGAACTAACATGAATATGACACTTTTCTTATTAATTTTGACGATCCATGTGATGCCACTGACTGCTGCCCAGCTCGATGTATTCGCTTTACCGCAAGCTCCGCGTTATGCAGCAAAACCAACTGTACCACCCGAATACAAGAAATATTTTGAGTTAGAAGATCATGCACGTGGCCTTGTCGAAAGTGTTATTGGTCCAAGACCAGGTGGCTTTTTCCCACCAAAAAGTTATGAAATAGGTCGTCCAGCACGAGACAACTCAGAGAATAATAACGCTCCATTGAATGAAGTTGAACGTTCCCTGGAACAGTTTCTCAGTGCACCATCAGGATTTTCTCAACAACTACCACCCGGTTTCAATCAGGGTTTCTCGGTTGCTAACAGTGGTAGCCCAATTGCATCATTTTCAAATGTCCGCAAACACCCAGTACGTCAAAATTTCATACTTCCTTTTTCACCTGCTTCACAAACAATTCACAATACTTTCATGGTTTCATATGTTAGCTTCTGTAGAATTTAGTTGCCTTAGATTCCCGATTTTTTCACATTATGTTCAAATGATGCAACTGATGCAATCGCAGGCAATGCAACCGAAAGGGATAATAGATGATGAAATTGAGGGATCAGGTGATCATGCGCATTCATCTATTCGTGGTATACCCAACGTTTTTCCTGATTTAGCCAGACCACCGGTTGAGCTAATGCGTCCTCCTTTACGACAGATAGCTACAGAACAGGTACTAAGTTTCAGTTATGTTTATGACAATATTTTTCCTTTTTTTTTTTATTCTAAGAGCAAAATTAACTAGAAAAAAGAAACAGATGAGAGTGAGCTAAGTGCTGATGTGTAAACAATGAATTAGATTGGAAAAAAGGGTGGATTGTCGAATTTGAAATCAGATAACTCAATAAATGATGATTGCATTAGATGGCAGCAATACCAAAGATTGATTCACAACCCGAGGTTCCTGATGGAGGTTTTGGACCTAACGAGATTGAAATCCGTCGTGCTTCACTCTCAGACAAAGAAAGTAATGATGAAGGCATCGAAAGTGAAGAAGTTTGTACAGGAAATTATTTGTTCTAGTCGTTTGGAAATTTTTCGCAAAAATTTAGACTTGCGGAATGACTTCAAAATTATTGAAAGTTAATGAATTTATTTCTGATAGAAGTTTTCAACTTACAAGCCTTGTTTAAGTATGGTGCATTAACGGACGATTCTTCATCATCGGGTGGCCTAATTGGTACAATAATTAGTTTAATCGGTTTGAGCAACAAAAAAAGTAAGCTTGAACCTGACACACGAAGTTTAACGAAAGCAGTTGGTAATTTGATTGGGGGTGAGAACAGCCCAATTCCAGCCAAAAACGTGATCGCCGATGTTCTCTACAAAGCACTCACTAGTGGATCTATTCAGGTGATTATTTTTGGTTCCGTGATTCTTGCTTGAAAAATCCATGTCTTAGAAATTTGAAATTGTTGGTAATTTGTTCTAAGTCTTAATATTTTAAGTAATAAGTCTGGGTTAGCTAAATTCGGTATCATTAAAAAACATTTTTGCGTTAATTTTACAGAAGCATATTTCAAATTTGTAGTCAACTGCACAAGAAGGAATTAAGAATTTTAGATCGTCTCAAGTTTTGAAAGATAACAGTATGACAGTGTTTACTTCTTAAATCCAAATGATTGAAAGTACTTTTCATCAGTGCTTTAAGATAATTTATTCATGGATTTACTTTATGCATGAAAAGTTTTAGACAAATGGAAGTAATGAAAATCCTGATGCTAAGTCACTGACACTTACCCCTGCACAGCAAGCTGTGATAGGCGAAAATTTGGAAATGATTCAAAACCTAATAACTCAACCATCATCTCCACTTTGTAATCCAAAACCAGTTCCTATTGAAGAATTTGATGTTGATGCATTCATGGGTCAGTGGTATCAGGTTAGTTAGAATTAAAGTTTAGACGGAGAGTGGTGAAAAATTTGAGAGGGTGTTGGTATCTCCTACTTTAGCTTGAATTAATAGCTGTTTTAAACAAGTTTGAGACGGAAAGGAAAACTGATGTTTGTTCAAACGTGTGCAAATTCTTTTTAATTCAGACATTTTAAGCTGAATTCAAACTTTGAAAAGATTTTTGGCATCTTTAGGTCATGTATAGTCCACCATTGGCAACAGGACCGTGTAGTATGGTTGCTTATAAGAAGTTAGCAGATGTGAATGATGGCGGGGTTGGTACTATATTTGAAGTGTTTGAATATACAACCGATGGTACACCATACGTTAAACCACGTATCAGTTCTGGCTATGCTATTGTTAAACAAGCTGGAGAATTAATTTATCGTACAACTAGTTATCAAGATGATGTCAGCGGTAAGTATTTACCGCTGGTATTTAAAAGGAATATTGTAGTCTTTTTATTGATCATGGAAATAGCTTCTTTGAAAATTCATTTGATTTTATCTGGGAAATTAAACAACTCAACTTCTTTTATTGTATGAAAATTTTAGTTCATATAATTCACGCGGGTCCGTTGAATGAAGCCGGACAATACAGCTTCACAATACTTTCAACGAATTGCAATTATCCATTGTATGTATTTGCACGCGATCCTGTCGTTTACAAGCAGGTCACTATTTTATATTTAAATTGCTGCTATATGATATCTTTAAAAATGTATGCTGCTGTAGAATACCAATAGTCAAACAAAGGTAGAATATGATAATTTTTGAGAATCAGAATTTTCTAATTCACAGATGTTCAAATTAAAATTGTTTTTTTTTTCCTTTTTTTTTGCAGTGAGTGAACTTCTGTGAATGTGTTGCATGACAAAAAATGATAATTAAAAAGTTAGTTCAAAATAAACTGCAACATCTCTGGTTTTGAATAAGGTAATATAGTGAAGTATTGTCATCGTTTTATAAGTTCATTAAATAGGAGCATTCTCATTTTCAGAATTCTGGAATTTTAATCATTTTTCCATTATTATAGCGTTATGAAACCACTGTAAATCAAATCCTTGAACAGAAAGGGTTAATTAATGGATTTTCCCGCTTGTTGAACATTGTTGCACCCGTGGATAATTCGGTGTGCACATTTCCACCGAGTCTGTTCAACGTTCATGCATAATGCATTTTCAACACTGTTATCTTAAATGGCATAGTATTAATGAATTCTGCTGCAATAAATTATCTAATTTCGTTCTCGTTATTTCTTCATTATTTCTTCAGTTCTCTTTTGTTTAATGGTAGAGATTAGCACCTCAAAAATACTAGTTGAGAGTGCTACTGGTTTTGTAGTTAAAATCAAAAGTAACAGAGAAACAGTTTAAAAGGATGCTTGCCATATTCGATCTCTTTCTAATGAAGTTAAATTTAAAATTCATGTTTCGCTTCACATTGATTACATTAATCTTTTTTTTTTTTTGAAACTACAGCAGTCTTTTTTTTGCACTACTGTACTTACGATGACAGATTAGCATTTCCAAAATTATTAATGTAATCTATTAAATTCAAATTTTCTACCGGGTATTTCTTTTCTGTCATCAGTAGTTCTTTCCAAACACCTGGTTTTCTTTGTGTACACCGAAAATACAAATAAATAGTATATAGGCCAGCTCAAATTATATTTTTCGTTTTATTTCCTCAAATTGGCATTGTTTCCTTATTTTATAGCAAAAAATGCCATTTTCCCAAGGTTTCGAAAAATTTTTCCTGAACGTTGTTAGATTTACCAGGCCGAAAATATGTGCATTAACACTGTACATAATGCTTCGAACTGAAAGTTCAGCATACATCTCCACACTTTATTTTTTGCTGTAATACATTTATTCAACAGAGGTGCAAAAGATGTGCAAATTCTGGATTTTGCGTATAAATCTATGTTTTACATTGCGCTGATTGTTATATTCACTCCAGTTTAAGAATAATAAATAATTGGGATAAGTCTTCTGAATACACTTAACTTGATTCTTCAAATGATACAAATAAAGCTTAGCCGTTTTTATGATCATGATAATTGTTATGCAACTCTGAACAATGACTTTTTGAGTCATCAAAATGAAGTGACGAGAGGTGATAACTAAATTTTCATGTCAGTGAGTTTGGAAAACTATTTAAATTCCGATGAAAATTGTAGAGAAAAAGTGTCTATTATCCATTGTTCTGGATTGAAAATCCTTGAAGGGGGAGTGATTTTTCATTGTTTGTTGTCATCTACAATTTCATACTTGAAGCAGAAGCGTTCATCTCTATGTTGCATCATTTCTTGCGTCAGACTGCTGCTTATTTTCTTGCAATCGTGAAAAAAGCGCTTCAGGACCATTTGACCGATAATAGATGATGTTGTATGTAATTCTTGCAACTACGTTTTATTATGTTCATATTACTGCGATGATATAGCTATGTACTGATATCGAAATAATGAGTAACAGAGTCATTCCTTCCATTGAGTTCAAAATTTCCGTTCCCATCATCATTTAGATTGTCCGCTACTTTGTTGATCCCTACAAATTTTCGAGAAAAAATGCAGAAATTCGAACTCATTTTTTTCCCCGTTTCCAAGAAATCACGCGTTTACTGAAGTCACAGCATAAGTTGAAAGTGGTCAAATATCCTATGTCCGTTCAGTTTCGTTCAACGAAGGCAGAAGACTAACATTAATTAATCATGAAGCAGCAAATGTGTAGAGCGGGAAGTAATATGTGGGTCATTTGTAATTCAAATTCTATTTATCAAAGTATTGAAAAAGATATGTAAAACATGTACATCTCTTATTAAAAGTTATCCAGGAGAAAAATTTTTTAGATCACCGTGATGAGTATGGAAAGTGACAGTACTTTCGAGCTAAATAAAGTGTTGAAATGGTGGCGAACTAGTAAATCCTTGAAAATGATGAAATAATAGAAAAAAAAAGAGCACTGAAATATGTGGATACTGAGCTCTTAAAATGACAGGAATAGGCAAGAAGAAGAGGCGAAAAGGGACATAGACCCCAAAATAACCCTCTTTTGGAGGGCGTAATAGTACGTGTCAGTGTAGGAAGAGGAAGACACAGACTGCTGCTGATTATGTACCAATGACCTAGTTCAAAACATTTCAAACATTGATGATCCAAATGACTGCTTCTTCTTTAGGTCGTTCCTCTACAGTCCGTACTATTTTTATTTTAATCTTTAGCTTCATTTCCTGGATTAGCTTACCTTTGTCCCACTCACAGTTAATCCACAATGATTTCCAACAACTTCCTTCAGTTAATACTGAAGGCTTATTCTCGCTAAGACCATCTTCGAAAATTTTTCGAGATAGCAAACAAAATAATTCTACATCACAGTTATTTGGCAAAAATATTGTACTTACCAAACAGGTTTGTTCGTTAAATTTAATAGTGGTATGGTGATAATACTGTTTATCAAAATAGACTTCATATTTTTAGTTGATATAATTAAGTATCAGTTAATTAAATCATTTTGCAGTTAGAATGCAAGAGCATAAGCCATGTAAAATTTTTTGGAGAGGAAAGTCAGGAACTTCAGCCAACACTCCAACATCTCATTTAATTATTGCATACTGCTTAGATTTAAATGGTGATCTCAAGGCTCTGCGATTATTTCATCCAACTTTCATGTGATATACTTTTGCATACTTTTGCAACTGGTAGTGCAAAAACAATGTCAAGATTGAGAAATTACAAGAAGAAAATTATAAAGTTAAACATTAAAAAAATTGACACCATACCAGTTCCATAAATTGTACTTTATAGGATAAAATTGCACTAGCAAAAGTAAGCGAAATAGCGGATAGCATTTTGAATCAGTTAGGGCTATCATCTGATTTCAATGGTCGAAGATATAAGCCACTAGTGGCATCTAGCTCCTTTCAAAATGATGATATAAATTCGGTGATAGCTGAAGCAAATCAGAACCGTATCGATTTGCAAGGTATTGCTAGTGGACAAATTCCTGGTTTGGCTCCAATACCAGTACCAGCTTTTCCTGGACCGCAGGATGTGCCAGCTATACCAGGCGTGAACACTATTCCTGGTCTTAGCAATTTCAACTATCTGGTCTGTTTTCTTTTTTCTATTCAAATTTCAGAATAATATAAACTAAATTTTTAAAAAATTTTTTTTCCTAAATTCAAAACTAATTTATAATTGAATTGAATATTCGGAATACTCATGCTAACATTTTTCATGGTGTCTTTGGCTATATGCTAAGAGAGTTGTAGTTGTATTACAAGTGTTAATATTAGAGAATATTTTCCATCCTCACTTGCAAGGTAACCATATTTTGTTTAGATAAGTCAGTTATTTCCACAAATGATCCCACCTACAAATACCCTTTTGGGTTCATCGATCAGCCGATTAGTACCAAAAGGTTACGCTAAAAATTTGGCAAAAGATGTCTTTCGAGCTGTTCACCCAGCAGCTGAGAATGTTGATGTCGCCCGCATGACGGGTCGTTGGTTCCAAGTATGCGTTTTCCACTTTTGATCAGTTAGACAATTTTCATTAACAGTATTTTCATCTAATTCAAATTTTAGGTAATCAACAGTCCCCATGTTATCCGTGAAGCATGCACAGTGTCGCACTGTATGTTCTGTTTGTTTTAGTTGTCAACAAACAATTTTTATTCCTATCGATAAAAATATTATAATAGCCTTGGTTATCGATATTCTGCTTTCTTTACTTTCCTAAAATAAATTTCATAACATAATATGAAATTCTTCTAGTATCAGTTAAACTAATAAAACTAAAAAATAGTCTGGCAAGTCACTCGCGCAGAAAAAAAAGGAAAATACAAAATTACATCAAGAAAAATCAGTCTTAAATAATTTGAAAATTTTGTTAAAACTCGAAATTAATCTTTTATAGTTGGTGCGCTAACGAACAATACATATAGCGCGACCTTTACAATCCTGAAATTTTATCGTGAGGGGAATGCTAATGGCCCACCACGTTTCTCACTTGGTTACGGATTCAAATCAGGTGATACTGGGCAGTTCGTTCTCCACAATAGCAATTCGCCGGATTCGGAACCATGTAATCAGTTTATGTAGTCAGAAAAATGTATACCTGCATAATAGTATTGTTATATGCAAGGCTGCAGTGCCTCAAATTCAGAATGTTTGGACATTGAAGGTCAACTGATTTAGGTCAGAACAAGATGTAGTTCTTAAGTCCAACATTCAAGCTTGATTTTTTCATTATCTGAAGAAGTTATTCGAGTTTATTTCATTGTTCACATTTTTAAATGAAACTTAGACTTCGTATCATTGGTCTAATAGCAATCCAATTTGTGTTCAAGACATTTTCGAAAGTTTTAATTACAGAAAATTTCAAGAAAAAATCATAAAAATTCGAGTTCTCTTTTTAAACTTCATGTATTTTCATATTTATAAACAACCTATCAAGAGTGCCATTATATTTCTTGATCAAAATCCAGTAAAATTTTTCACATTGCAGTTTGGGTAATAAAAAAGGGTCCATTAAACGAATACAACCAGTATGATTATGTGATAGTATCGAACTGGGTCCGATTTCCTGTATTTGTGATTGCCAGAGACCCAGAAAGATTCCGCAACGAACATATGCGAAATGTATTACAATTTTTGGAAGATAATAGTAAGTTACTTGCTTTGAAGGAACATTATTGATCAATTATAGGGATTTAAAAAACTTCAAAAATGATGAAAACACATCGATTTTTGAAATGAGTAAATTATGGCTTAAAAACAACGGATAGAACAGGAACAAATAATTAAGTTGATCATATAGTTACTGAAAACTTGGTGATCTATGAAAGTTGTATCACTTCTGGTTGTGTTTTCTGGGTTCAAATCTCATCAAATTAAAAATTAATGAACAAAATACTTTCCAGACTACATAAACGTGATGACAAAAGCTTTCAACATGATCTCTCCCGTGGATTACAGCCAATGTCAGTACACGCCGACATTTTCTGGAGCAGGGCGTTAGCTACTATTTTCATTTTCACTGGTTGCAGTAATTTATTTGCGTCCTAATTTTTTATAACTGTTTCATTGACCAATTAAGGTAGTATGGCTGCATGCTGCGGAAATTATTGTGAATAGTAAATTTTACGACAAGTACTTTCTACTGTACAAATAATTTTTTTTTTTCTTTTTTGTCTCTCATCATTAAGGAATCTGTTAGGAAGATGAATAGTGTTATGAAATGGTATTGACGTCTAAACTTCTAAAAAACAGAGTAAAACGAAAATGGCAAAATCTAATAGATTAACGGAAACACTGGATATTCGACTGATCATATTTGTTTAATCAGTTGGTAATTTCATCTGAAAAAGAGTTTCAAATACTGCTAAAACTTTATTTGACATTTGTCAATTGAACGGTACTGTAATGATTTTATTTGAAACGAAATGTGTTGCATATCAATTCGAAACAAAAAAACTGATGCTATCAAAAATTGCATTTCCGGTGTGGTTAAAATAAAGTTACGAATGGTTTCCTAATTTCAATTTTTCTCTTCTTTGATGGCATGACTACTAATTTTCTATCCGCCAACGTTTCACGTTGTTTATCTTTCTCTCACTTTTCATTTTCTGGTCTTTGTTTTTTTGTTTTATTCATTTTTGCCAAACTATTTTTTAAGGTTTTATATATTTAATTAAGCAGTTTAGCTCCCTCCCGGTTTTATACAATACACCTAAAAGCGTGAGGGATGATGGTATAGGAGGCAAGAATGTGCCCGATATATTCGTTAATCAGTCTTTCAAACATTTCACATATCACAAGTTGCTTTCTGTTGGATTACTACAGCTATTGTCGTAAAATACGGTCTGATTCAGGTAGACTGTAGACCCGAATAGGGAATGCTTTGCAAAGAAGGAAATGTTGACCAGTCTTTATTTTATTGAGATAAAGATTATCATTGAACGAGGCTACTGAACAATATTAAAAAATTTAAGGAAATAGATCTGGAGGGGCGCAGAAAGCGCATTATGTTCGGAGCGGTGCTCGCCAGCCAACCTATTACCTCCTTTAATCTGTTCATAGAATAGGAGTGTTTACAACCAACCGTATGATTACTGTGAGTAAACAGCTGTCCCTAATCAGTTGCTCATGGTAGTAGTTGAAGTAAAGAACTGGTAACTTGTTAACAGTCAAATCTGAGTTTGGCTTTCAGGCTTGATAATAAGTAATGCACATATTCTTTGTTGACAAACTGTGGAACTACAGACAATTCAGATGAGTATTGCATAACGGATTTCTTGATTGAAACATTT
>SSBO01000012.1:5029045-5192612 GCA_005281725.1 Wuchereria bancrofti | reverse complement strand
TCAAGGTCAATTTGAGTTAATCCACAGACCGTTTCTGATGTTTATAACTCCAAATACGTTCAAAACTTATGCAGAACTAAAAGAATCCTCAAAATTTTAATAAAACAACTTTCTAGTTCTTGAATCAGTAGTTGAAAGTGAATTCCTGTTCCATAATTCTTAAAGGATTAAATCATTTGGATACAATCTGTGAATTATTGCTATAAAGTCATTATAATATTTATTTCTTACAACTCATGCAACTCATATTTAAAATATGCCGTCATGAAGCAGCAAACATGAAATGTACAGCTAACGCGATAATTTTGTTGCCTTTAGGAAATGTTAATTTGAAATTGTTTTGGAAACACCAGAAAAGAGAGGAAACAAAGTGCTACTTCTGCTTCAGTATACTAAAGAATTTGTTGCCAAAATAATTTAAGTCAATGAGGTAAGCATTAAAAAAGTCCACAATTTATGGAATTTTTTAAATGAAACAATAAAACTTTTAGCTAGGATTAAGCTGATGAATATACTGATTGTTTTTCAGAATGTTTATTTTATGCTTTCCATGATTACTGGAAATGTGGATTAAAAAAGAAAACCTATATTCCTTATTGCTGGAATTTTAATAGATACTACAGGATAGGTCGAAAAAAAAAATGATTCAAGAATTTAAAATATACAAAAAGCTCATAATTTTTCAGTTATTACATCGATTCTTCTACATAAATGATTTAACTTTTTCTTTAAGCTACCTTGATGCCTATTATGCATTCTTAGGTTTCACCGAAGTGCTATTTGCAAAATATACCGATTTATCCGATTGCGCTGTTCGAAAGCATGGAGTGATGATGGTGATGTCAACGGAGCAATACAGAACTTATTGGTCAGTAGTAGATAATTCAATTCTACTTCAAAAAAAAGAAAAAAAAAATTGTAGAGCATTAAGTTTGTCCAGTGGCAAAAATCTCAATCCTTGCATAATAATTCTACCAGAAAAATAACAAAGTGTTTACGGTGCTCAAATCATTTCTAAATCAGTTTTTCGCACCAACCAGTTTTTGACAAATGTCAATCATTAAATTTTTGTACAGAAAGCGCTTTTTGCAACGTCGCTTTTGCTAATGTACTACAGCAGTAGAATTATTAAATGAATGTTGGACAATGGCAAATTCGAGCAGCCTGTCACGTTATTCGCTTTTTAAGACATAAACACATGAGTTCATAGGGATTTGTCTGAGTGTTTCATAAACAACGTTAAAACAGCAATAACTCTCTTACTAGCATAATTGGAAATTGTTGGATCTTACTGGCATAATTGGAAATTGGGCACACATACTTGTATATCATTATATTCCAAGACGTCATGCAATATTCTACTGTTACTGATAGTCATAAAACATAATAAGGATAAATGCCTAACGAAAACTATGAAGTCAAAAATTAGATCTGAGTGAGCGCTAAAGAAACACTGGCAAATTTGAGTGGATTAATGTCTAACTTGGAAGTAATGATCATGTTTTGTTAAGTTTTGTATACAGCAAACAATATAACGTAACTAAACTTATGAGCGACTGCTTATAATCCGAAATTTCTTTCACACCTCTTAAAAAGCACCAGATAGCTATCGTACAAAACTGAAGTAAGATTCTACGATTCTGTGAAAAATTTATTTCTGCGCTTTTTAGAGAGCGAATCAGCAAAGAAACAAGAGAAACAAGCGGGTTCATTTGCTGCATTAGAAACTACCTTGAGAACTGATAATGGGCACTGTCCAAAACCTTTTAGCAGTGCTGATAACTAATTTCCCATGTTTGCGGTAAAAGTGCAGCTGCGTGCAAGATTCATAGCTTTCATTTCATAATAGCTAAGGATCTAGGATAAAACCTGTTCATAAATCTAAGTGCCAATGACTGCCGGTTAAAATTTTCGTTGTAAATATTTAAAATTACAGTGTCTTTTTCCGTTTCCTTTTCATTCAAGTACGTATGTTATTGCTATTTTTGTGTTCTGCAACTAGCAATTCTATCCTTAGTAAATTCCCAGTCCTCGAATAAGTATCAATCCTTTTGATTCTGCCATTTAGATCACGTGCTCAACCCTCCTTCTCGATTGTTTAGTAACAACTTTATTTATTGAGTAACTATTACGGAGCGTTCTGATTACTTAATCTAAAAAAAATAATCATCTTCAGATGTTGGTTTCTCGATACTAGCTAATTTAGTATACGTTTAATCAGTTAGTGAAATTCTATATTGGAATTTGTCAGTAATGAGCGGAATATTGTGATTAGTTAATCTAAAGTATAATATACTGCATCCCACATCAACGGAATGAGTGTAATAAAATGAAGCTTACAGAGTATCACTAGGAGAATGTATGCACTAGAAATAAATGCAGTGACTGGTATCTTTCGCATCGTAACTTAATTTTAAGTTGATAGTCATCCTATCAGCTTCGCTGCTAAATTATTCTTCGCTGTCTGCTAACTGATAGATGCCGGGTACGAGATCGTTCCAACTCCTCCTAAACAGACTCTTCCCAATTTTTTTTTAATCCTGATATTTTATGCAGAGAAATCTTTGACTGGTTTATGGTGCTCATCCACGTCACTAATATATACATATATATATAATATATACAGGGACTTGTGCTCAGATTATCCTTGAGATTGCTTTTCCGGTATCTTTGCTTATTTTGTTTGATAAAAGTTCGTGTTTGTCTTTTTTTCTACTTTTCTTTTCTAGTTTCAGTTGATCTACATCGATTCCATTTGATTTTTCTGAGTGTAGGAGAGAATTAGCTAGAGGTTTTAACGTTGTAACGTTGAATATTCTAGTGTTGGTTTTGCTTCTTTATTTTGGGAGAGCTTAGCTGACTGATACTGATTCAGCAAACATACAACTCATACAACTCGTCACATCGCATTACATATAGAAAACGTCAGATTTCTGAGAAATTTTCCATCCGGAAGGGATCAAAATTCGCTTTCTTAAGCATATTTCACTACATAGTGGGCGAGCTACGCCTCTCGCTCTCTCATCGACATTGAATTTTCACAACGAAATAAGCGAAATCAGCATATCTAGGCAGTATGATAACGCAAATTGAAAAGACATAATAATTTATGCAAGAAATGTTGCTATACAGGGTTTGCTGGTAATGATGGAAAACTGTCATTTATCACCTGTACTATCACAAAAAGTTTTTAAATAAAACAACAACACTGGTGACCTAAACACATGTAACGCCTTAGATATCTCATTCCAGAAAGTCACTTTAATCGTCACTATTCTTAACCATATCGAAGATTTCATATTTTAGAAAGCATTCGATTCTCAAGCAGGCATGCAAAAGATATCGTGCATAGAGCGAACTTTCTGGACACCACCATCCAAAACACACACACGATTGTATCCTTCCACCACGCATAACTTTGATATCTGCACAAACAACTCATAAATTAGTTTTATTTAAATCTTGTGACGAGATTTTCCAGTGATACCAACAGTAGTTGTTGAATAATAGATCCGTTAGTAAAAGAAATGCTTGGATGATTTAAAACATGATGTGTCTTAAAGATGTATGCTGTAACCTTTTTTTGCATTACATATATTTTGAAAGATTGAATACAACCAAATTATAAAAATACATGTGCAACCTTTTTAGCTCTCTGTAAATGTTCATTATCAACGATAACGACGACATGTTCTGCCGACTGAGCATTCATTAACGCTGTTTTAATGGTATCCAACGTATCCTCCTCACCATACGGAGGCAAATTCACACTGCCCACAATGGCACCGCGAGAATACCTGAAAGTTCCAAATTAATATATACCTAATGTAAATATTATGATTTGGAATAGCATTATAAGGAAAAACATATCAAAAACTTACTCATATTGCGGACGGACATCGACAACAAGTAGTGAAGAATGTTCAGTGAGACGAATGACATCGGTAGCTGATATCCGTGGACAACAAAACTCGTTTAGCTCAGCTACAGTATAATGCGTCATTGCATACTCCTCTCGTACATGTTTAGACGCAAACTGTCTGAAGGTGCATGATGCTGGTACAGTATTGTAGTAATTCAGTGAGTATTGCACCAAACGTTCCATATTTAGATCTAGTAACGAAAATGGATGAAAATTAAAGGTATAGCAATAACTGTAATAACTTTGGATAAAACAAACCTGGAAGATCTGAAAAAAGTAAAATTGCATCATTGAAATGTGTGGTAATAAGTCCAGCTCGTAACTGCTCCATTATTGCAAGTCCAACAAATAATGGAAAAGATGAATCCGATAACAATAAAACGTCCCAAACCTAATTAAAATAAAGCAAAATTAATCTATCATTATATAAAATTTTCATTAAACTCATAACTACCAATATTAAATCTATTCACATACAAAATTCATTAACTTGAGGTTCATTACAGTCTGTTATGGCAAGTACTGCATATAGAATTCAGGATTATTGCAAATGCAATTAAAAAATCATACATAGAACAATTTGTGCAAGGGTAATATATGGGCGAAACAGGTGAGAAACCATGGAATAGCAAATAACTCAGGACGGAAATCCATTGCGGAAAGATGTGTATATAAAGCAGCATCCATGAATGCCAAAAGATGAAAAAAAACTGCCAGATATTCTACAAATAAAGTCGATCACAATCATAATGAAAAATTCATTTTTAATAATGAAAAAAAAGTTTAATAGTGAAAAATATTCATTCAAACCTTGTACGACAGATGAGTTGTCTCGCAGGAAAAAGTCATGCAAATATAAGCTGATGAACGATTCCAGACAAGAATATGCACTAGCTGAAATTCGCATAGCTCAAAATATTATTTGGTCAAAATAAAACGCAGAACTTCCAACTAAAACCACTCAATACCGTACTGTTGTTAACAAGTAAGTATCTCCACTATCAAATCCAATTTGTAAATGAAAACTGATACCCAAACGAGTGAAGTTGAGAACAAGAAATGGTGCCGCTAGAGAATCCAAACCTTGCCAATAAACGTAATTTTCATGCAAAAGAAGCCATGTCTTCAAAAGACGTTTCAGCTTGCGATGCGCAATAGATGATGCCATCAAATCGTCATACTGAAAAAGTTATCTTTTAAAAGACGCGTCATACTAATAATAAACAGATGATGTCGGGAGCAGTGTAAGAGGATGTGAAAGATTAAGTGGAGAAATTGCGTCCACAGTTACAAACAGGATTACAATTAAAAAGAAATAAGTGATGAACTGCAAAGCCATATGACAGTTCTTCCAGTTATAATAGAAACAATTTTGTTTTTTTTGTTCATATATGGGGTACATAAGTCATATTGTTTACAAATGCATGAAAATTTTCGTTGAAAATTAATTAAATCACATACAGTGAATTGAAACTAGAAACAACTCTTCCTTTCTTTTTGAAAAAAATCTTGCAGTAAAAATGCCTTTGCGTAACTGTCTCCTGAAAATATAACCTGGTGACACCGAGGGATATCGACCAATAACTGGCGGTCAGAAGAATGGGGAGAAAACGTATCAATAGCTATGAAACGCTTCTCAATATCCCAATATATATTCAGCAGTGCACTCCATAGATTAGCTCTATAAAGAGGAGGAATGTCATGACAACATTCACAAAATAGAAGTGATTTTTTGAAGGGAAAGCTTGAAAGTAAACGACGAAGAATAAGCATCCGTCGACCCTGAAATATGAAATCCGTGATATGATGAAAATTTTTCCAAAAAGAAAAAGAAAAAAGTGCTAATTAAAAATTAAACAATGGAGAGAATGTAGACCTGGTATTCAATGTCTTTCTCTTTCACCATTAGCGATAAATCATAGATCTCTCGCGTTTTTTCTTCCATTTCAAATGAAATGAGAAATTTGCTTTCGTTAAGAAACTTCATCCGCTAAAATATTAATTTTGCACATACCAACGAAGAAAATCAAATGCTTAGTGATGAAAACATCATGATCATTCTCTTAAGTTCTTCTGTGAGACTTACGTTGCGAAAATTGTTTGACGGAAGAATAAAAATATCAGGAGTGAATTCATACTTCCTTATATGAGCATTACCATACATGAAACAATCTCCATCAACTAAACTGAAAAGAGTGAAAAACATGAATATAATAATAAAGATATGTCATTAGTAAATTATAAAGGCAAAACGAACTATGGTAAAGCGATAACAGGTGGATTTGCTTTAATAATATCATGGTTAATAAGAATAGTCTCAATGCTACTTCCACATAATTTCCATAAAAAAAAGGCTTCGTGAACTGGTAAATTTCGAGTTGTTTTTGCTTCTTCTCCTTCCAAGGACTCTGAAAAAAATTTTTTTGGAAATTGTGTTTTATAGCAAGAATATGAGCATACATGAGTTTATAGTGAGAATAAGAGCACAATGATGTGAATAATGCATAAATGAACATACCCCTCATATGTTCAACGCTTTCCCTCAGACTGCCTTCATCGTTTTTACTATCATAAAAGCTATAATCCTTGTTTACGTTTGAGTAACTGTTACTTTCACCGCTGATTATCTGCGAAGTTTTGTTAAGTTAATGATTGCAATTTTACGTCAGCAATAAATTTATGAATAATTGAATGCATGTTAGCAGCACTTACAGAAAGTAACGCCTTGGCAGTAGGTCTTTGTGACGGAAGAACACACAGGGCTTTCTCAAGTATTATCATAATTGTGATATTTGACGTAATATGAATATTTGGTTTTTTCTGTTGAATTTCAGCCAATAATAACGAGAAAATCGAGCCATCCCGTTCTTTATCTTTAAAATTTTAAAACGCTAAAAATACTTAAGTCACTCTAACTGAAAAACCCATCAACTGTTAGAATTTTCAACTCATAAATTCTATATTCGTTTAGAACCTAATTCAACTTAATCGTATTTTTTTGCATGAAAAAAAAATGATGACAAATTATACAAACAACTCGACAATCTCATATATTTATATGACTTAATAACTGTCCAAGTTAGGTGATCATAGTTCCAACCAATCCATAAAATACCTTACGGTTGATTCACCGTTACTGTGTTAAATTTTGAAAAAAATAAACAGAAGCTTGGGAAAGTAATTTCTACAAAAAAATGTAATCGAAAATATTGCAGAACTAAATTTTTAATAAAGACGAATATGTATGAATTACAAAAAATACTTCTGATTAAAACAATCAGTGTAGAATAAAACTGTTTCGGAGACCAAATTTCGGACAGAAGACACCCCTGAAAATGATCTATTTTAGAAGTGAGGAATATATCATCGCATATGACATTCAGTGAACAAAAAATTACCATCCATAAAATATGAAAGAATACGAAACTTCGTCAGATGTCGTTTTAAAACAGCAATAACGGAACAGAAGTTGGATTCCATGTAGATTCAGGTTTTATAAAACAAAGAAATTGACATACGATTGAAAGCTCAAGTAGAGCAATTCCAAATGACCAGATATCTCCAGCTCGACAAATGAAACCATTTTTGATGTCAGCTTGCAAGAAACGTTCTGGAGGAATGTACCAACAAGAATATGTGCAATACTCTAAATCTCTTCTACTACCACTGATACAGTGCAAACCATACTGAGCTAGTCGAACTAAATTCTGAAACATAACAATAATGTTGTCATAAAGCCGAATATAAGATGTTACAACATGCTACCTGAGATGAAAGGAGGACTGAATTTAAGCTGAAGCATCCAATAGTGATATATCGAGAATGCAAATACGTGAAAGCTGACAAGATCGGTTGCAATAATGATATAATTCGCGCTACTTCCAACCTAAAACTTCTGAATCTGATTATATTTCTGCTGAAATATTTATGAAATACTGAAAATTTAAAAAATGCTTCGTATCAATAACGCCACCAGCTAAACGAAAAATGAAAATCACAAAAAATACGATACTTCTACTTTATGAGAACAATTTAATTAAATTACATAAAAACAGTATTACATTGATAATTACTAGAGCTATGTTTCTACATCCATTCCCATAACATTCCACTCTTAACTAAATCTCTATTCTTTCAAAAAATTAACCTTCTGACTGCTGATGAAAAACAACCTATGAATAATCAACTGAAGACTCAGTTTCACGTGGAATTCCATGTGAAACAAACTGAATTATACATGGGACTCTTCAATATTAAACGCAAATTTTAGTTTGAAAGTTTGAATTAAAAGAATTCTGAATGAAAATCCAGAAGCTGGTTCAGTGGAATCGAGTCTTGAACTCAGTGGAAAAGAGTTGCAAAATCTTGTGCATACGTACCGGTCAATATAGATCAATAAATACATCAGTGCAGTGCAGTATTACGAACAATAAATATCAGTGGCCATACTATAAGTGACAGCTTACCGATGACATTTTAAGAATGGACTGATAATAAAATAGCTTACTTTTTACACTCTTTCAATTCTTCAACGGCTGATCGTGAATAATGTTCCGAAATCACGAAACCTGCATTTCCAACTAAAATACTATTTTTGTAATTCTTTCGTCAGTACACAAAAGCTGACAGATCATTACAACAATAACGACTATTTGAAAAGTCATGAAATAATGATCTTAGCTTCAAAACAACAAGTTTTGCAAAATATTATAATACTGAAAACGTTTTAAGTTCACTACTATAGCCTCAAAAGTTGAATTCAATTTGTACCCTTCACATTCCAAAGTAATACAAACGAGAATCTAAGAGCAGGTGAAAGTTGAAACAAAAAAAGTTTAGTAAGATGGGCGTCACTTGTTCAAATGCGAAACATACGAACTGTTGATCGAACAAACTCGACGTATTTGCAGAGATGGGGATGATTCAACGACATAAGTTTTGAAAATCCTCCCAGCATATGCGCAGCTGATGACGAAAAGCCACTTGCTGTTGTAAGATGGCAAGATGAGTCATCTCCAATTACAGCTGTAGCGCCAAACTCGGCTGATCCCAAAAGGCGTACATTTGTTTCCACCGTCATCAGGAATGGCTGAAGGGAAATGAGGACTTGAACAAATTCAGTATGATGTCAGACATATAAGATTATCCAATCCGAGAAAACTGATGAAAACGATTTGAAAGGATTCCCGTAAAAAACAAATTTAAATAAACGTTTACATAAGTAGAAGCATAAATGCACATTCATCTACAGGTTAACTGTTTTTTTCTGAATGTGGGAACTTCTAAAAAAAGAAAAAAGCAAATGTCCTTGCATGCCCACAATACTGTCTCCGAAAACCAGTCAATGTACAAACAAAATTCGAAAACATGAGTGCTGTCAGAGTTCTTTCTTGAAGAAGTTATATCTTTTAAATAAGTCTACTCACTCCAGATCAAACTTCATTCATTTCATCATTATTCTCATAAAAATTCACTGCGCTAATACCAGCACTAAAAGTGCCGCGTAACAAGGCCGGAATATTCCTTGTTACTCCAAAAAATAGCTCATATTTTGTTCCTTTCGCACACATTCTTTCCACAGAATGAAATACTAATAAGACTTTTCCCATAATTCTGTCAGTTATTTCATGTGAAGGAAGCAACTGAATGACAGTGTCTCCAAATAGCAGATACATAAGACTGTTCGAATTACCATGTTTTGTGATTTACTCTTATCTGAAAAGCTTATTCCGAATCCTTAATTCCATAGATAAGCAAGTGGGCAAACTTTCTCTAAAACATCGTAAAAGACACACATCACTTCATCATAGGATAGATGATTTACTATCGAGAATGTTCGTTATCTATGAACAGTGTTATTTATCTAAGATATAAATAAGATATTAAGCGAAGGACTGGCAAATAAATCACACTTTCAAGTTGGAAAAGTCCGAAGCAGTTACATGGACTGTAGGTAAGAAAGATGAAACATGCACTTACGACATTATTTTAGCACTGTTATCCAAGTAGCAGTTAGTTGTCAGCACTGCAAAAATATCACATTTCACAGGTAACTGGCACGAAATATACCTTCTGATATTTTGTAACACAATAGTTTTGAAATGAGAATTTGGACAACCAGCATCCAAAACTGTTCCAAGATTTTATCATTTATTTTGAGTTAAAGATTTGTATTCTGAATAAATGCTCAAGATAATACCAGTGCTACGAAATTCAATGATAAGTAAGTCTTACTAATTCTTGAGAAATGAATTCTATGAGAGTATTAAGTAGTTTCCCCTCTCGATGCTAAATTTTTACGGGAAGGTTACACCTGAACAGAAGCGGTAGTTTGGATAGAACAATGTATTCCAGACAAGGTGCTGTACTCAAGCATACAAGGCAACAATCTCTATCTCAGGATTAGGTTGTGTTTTTGCGCAGCACTGAATGAAGCGTAAAATGAAGGAAGAGCTCATCTAAATATAACAGTTACGATGAGGATGGAAGACGAAGATAGACAGCAGTGGATGTAGTAATGCGGGAGAGGGTCCGTTACGCTTTGGTGATGGGATGTTTTGAAGGAGCGAAATTGCAAATTGGCTGTTTAAATTTGCTATGTGGTGGCCTTCATGTGGATACTTGCTCTGCTTATTTTGTCGTATGGTGAGGGAGCTTGAGCGGAAATTTAATTCACTTGATTGTCGTGTCATTATTTTGTTTTCTGTTGTCGCGAAACTCGAAATAATCTCGCGAACCTCCAAATAACTTACCAAATATATCAATAAAATTGTATTAATCCATAATACTAAAATTCGTTTTAATTGAACATTAGAGATGTAAAACTGTTTCAAATTATACATCATGTAAGCAATCATTATTTCAACACTCATCTTCCCATTATACTTGAGCTTATCTGCTTGTTCCGACATTTTTATCTGTTAACAAAGAGTATGTACATTGTTTAATGTTAAAAATTACTTTGTTCCAAATCAAATTTGCTTGCAATGTCGAAATATTGTAAGGTCTTTTAAGCTGATAGTCATCCTTTGGGAAACTACAATATTAAAACCCATCTCTTACTATATAAAAAGCAAAGATCATTTGATAGCTCCTTACTTAATAATCATGCTCTTGTTGCAAGTCAATGCCCACTACATAAGGATTTAAATCCTTTGTCTCAACCAGTTCTAACAGTTTTTTCTTTACCAGTAAGCTACGATTCGGCTGCTCTCCCTCTCCCACAATTCAATTCATTTCACCATCAATATATTCGTTTATCCATTTTTTTTCATCTCATTTGTAGATATTGTACGAAATTATCAGTATTGTTGATATAGATTAATATCTATATATTGTGGGTGTTAGCCAAATAAAATCGTTAAAACAAATCTTTCTCATTCAACGCATTCATCTACACCAACTACAATAACAAGCAAGGAAGGACTTTGAGCACACGGAAGTTATATTTAGACTAAACCCCAACTTTCACAACATCTGTAAAGTCAAGTTCATTCTTTTCTGAAGAGATATGGAAAGAAGCGAATTGTTCATTGAATTTGGAAAGCTCGTTCCAGGTGTCTTCCAGTTAATCCTGCTTAACTCAACAAAATTCCTCTATATTCAATTCAGTTAATGAGAGATGTGATTATATGTCAGAAATATAAGCGTTACGCTATGAACAAACCGCTGCGTCTACACTCCGCCAAAAACGCCGAATTACCAGAGGTTATTGCTAGTGGTTCGGTAACGTTATATATATTTGTTTGCACTGATGGCGTATGAATGTAATTACAGCTCGTGTAACAGATCCCTTCATCACTAATGCATAATCTTTGTGAACAAATAAATATTGCAGTAGACAGCATAAGTTTAAATGAGAAATTTAGCACATAGTCATCTTTTCCCAAATAAAGCTACGTTTTTCTTCTGATGAACTGAATCATCCATATCTTACCACCATTTTCTGTAAGTGTATTATATGGCATATGGCTTTGCATTTCCTGAGCACTTTCAATACGTCTGTTGTCAGATTATTTCTGTTTCAACCACAAGCTGTCGATAGTGTCCATCAAACACGTAAAAAATCTGGATTGTCGTTCATGATTTTGGAGCAGTGTAGTTGATTATGTAAGAAATCAGTATGTTTCAGTATCTTGTAAGTTTTGGTTTTCAGAGGGATTGCCTGTATCTTTTCTTGACATGTGCCGCTGAAAAAATGGTATTCAAGTTAGCATTAATGGGAAAACCTATTTCGTTTTAAATTCAAGAAAACTGGTAAGTTGAACTACAGGAATATGGATGCAACGTGTATGTTAAAAAGGACTGGAGTCCTGATGCTGGAAAGTTTCTTAAATGAAATTTCGACTCACTGAGTTGCGAGGATTTCACAGATATGTCTTCAAATTTTGAAACAAAAAAAAAAACTGATTTTCTTTAGTCAGTTGTTACTACGATATGTTTCAGAAATTATTTCAACGTTTAATGAGGTCCGACCAAACTGTTTCACTGTAATAACGAAGCTGCCGAATGTAACGACATTGAGTTGCTATCAATAATTTTGTAAATAGGCGATACGTAGTAAATGAAATGTGATGAAAAGGGAAACCCTAATTTTGAATTGCTGCTCATGTCACATCCATTTCTCGTGCTATGATATTAGAATAGGTTAGTTACAAAGTTAACTTTTTATGTTTTCTTGAAAGGTGACGTCGTAGACTTTCCCTTTGTTCCAGAATCATAGCCATTGTATCAAATCTTCTACTGATGATCTGATATCAGTCGGTTTTTTGTTTAGCTGAACGTAAAACACATGGGAGAATTGTTAAATTACTGAAAAAAAAACTCACAATATCAATATTTTGAATGAAAAGCAGTATAATGGGAAATTGATCTGAATACAGTTTTTGTGAAATCTGAAACTAATGAATCGATTCAGTGCAAGTTCTTGCATGATGATTTGAAAACTTTGGCGGTGTATGAAGTATGATAATTTATTTGCATTACAAATAACATCGTTGTGTTTGGTGTAACGATTAACCTCACTGCTGCGAAAAAAAAAAATGAGTTGTAAATATCTACTGCTGATGATGTCCTTGAGGTAAAATAACACATAATGAATTATGTATAATAAAAAGGATCTGAATAATACTGGCATCCTCAGTTGTTTACTTTCTCGTCATAAGTCGGTCTAAAAAGGCTGCTAATGGAACATTAGACTCGGAGAATTTGCAATATTGCAGTAACTGTTGCAGTTAGTAATGAATTTCATAATATGGTTCTGTCCGAAAACAATCGCATGGAAGCTCTGGTTAGTTCATCAATTCTCAAGCTAACGTACTGGTTACCATTAAACACTATTAGCTTTCTGAAACATGCTGGGAATCACAAATCAATTATATATTTTAGCCATTAAATTCGGCCTTTATCTCCACTAAGCATTGAACAGTTCCTAACCATAGCAAAGCTAGATTTTTTTTTGATTTGCCCATTCCAACAACCATATTCATTGAACATTAGTTAAAGAAATGTGTATGGCATCTGACTATCGCAATTGTTTTCTTTAGTCAGCATTATTACATGATCAATTCAATGTGAAACTTTCAGTCTTTCGGGAAACCAGTACATTATTAAATTCTAGAATGCAGCATTCACCTTTCATAAACTTTTTTCTTTTTTTTTTCAGAAATGACTGAGTTTCTAGAATGTTAAGATCAACTTTTTGTTGTGAAGGTAATTCTTTTCCGGCCTTTTTTCTATTCGTATGCTTCTTGCTATTGCATTGATTGTTCTTGTCTACCCTGTACCATTCAGTAATTACAGCCCGGTAGGAAAGTATGTCTTCAGTCCTTAGCTAAGAATGATTAGCTAGCAGAATGATTCTCCTTGTTTTGTTTACGAAAACCTAGACAAGGACTTCATGCTTACTCATTCTTATTTTCATTTTACCTTTCCATCTTTTCTTTTCCCGCTGATTTTTGAGTATAGACGTCGTGTGCATATCATACTGTTCAGAAGAACAGAGGTGGAGGAAGAGCATCAGACATTAGACTGATTATACCTTAAATCAATAAAGCACAAATCACAATCAACAAATTACAAACAACTGAAAGTGGTTTCAAGTATAGATGTCGCTAAAAGTTGAAGGCATCACAAAAATCATTGTATTCGTTGCAGCTTTTAAAACCCAGGCTTAACTACCACTGTTAGTGTCATTGTATGTGTGCAATCATTTCAGCAAATTTGTCCTAACGATTTCATCCAAATTGAAGAGAAATATCTGGAAGCAGTTATGTTCAAGTTCCTTCGAAGTCTGGGTTTTGAAACTGATTGAGCCCACACATGTATCTTTTATATAATCGCATCATGTTCATCATGGATTAAATTTCTAATCACGCTTTTTTTATATTCTGATGCGAAAGGTAAAGGATCGGTTTCGCTTATTAAAAAAATATATTTTTATTAATACGTTACTTTTCGTTTAATTGTTCATTCTGTTTAGAGTTTATATAACTTTTATATTATCTATCTATTAAAGAATTTCTACGAATTGGGAAAGCAGTCTTTTCTTTTAAGAATCTGAAAATAGTGGATTTTAGTTTCCGATTAAGAAATTTTTAGGTTCTTCCGGCTGTTTCACCGTAAGCAACACGAGGTTTCCAAATTCATCGGAAGAACTGAATTTTTATTATATGCAGAAAACTACCGTCCAGTTTTTTAGGAATGGTTTGTCATTTTATTGAAAAGTTATGCAGTTTTTCTTTTTTTTTTTTTGTTTAAAGTTGAAGCCCTTGCCCATGTCTTAACTTATCAAAAGTTAATCATGATATGGTTCAGAGGCAGAAATCCTTGTCATAGGTAGTGGCAAGAATGGCATGTTTTAAAAGCACAGACGGGAATAATGAATTCTTTATTGATATTTTTCTAGAAAAATTGGTTTTTATGGTTTTTTCACCCTTGCGATTACGCCTTTATTTCCTGTTTTTATGATTGGCTGACATGTGGATGATAATGTTTCATCGTTTATTTTTTTATAGAAATCCAGAATTTGGTCACTAGTGGTACCTTTAGGGAAATAACTTATTCCTTATTCACAAATGCACAGAAAAGTTGAGCAGGTTTTTCGTTCTATCTGTTTTCTGATAACTACATGTGTAGTTATTTTTTCAGATTTAGATTGCAAATAGTCTCATTATCGTGCTAGTAAGTTGGGATGATGGAAGATGGGCGTTAGATTGTTTCTTGTTAACTTTGACGAACCTTTACTTCTTAGTCTATAATACAGTGGATGAGTAGATTTTTTTGTACTTTTTATTCGAGCAGTGGACCGCACAGAAGTTTCTTCCATAACCTTCATTTATTACCATTGTCTAGATTAATAGAGGAACTGTTGGTTTTTTAATTGACTTTCTCATCTTGCACTAGTGACATGTAGAATAGAGGGGAGATACTCTTCATAATGCATTAATAATTTGAATTATGGTTGTGAAAATAGAGAAAATATTGAAAGATACTGAGTTTTAAACTGTTGTATTTTGCCATAATATGATGGCTTGACTGGTATGTCAGTTGCTGACATGCTGACGGCGTGAAGACAGGCTTTTATTCACGTTGTAGAAAAAACTATGCTTTACATTACAGTAATTGTGTGATTACAGTTATCCCAACAGAAATCAGTTCTTGCCAGATGAAGTATTTGGAATTGCAATCTGAGTTGCGATCTGCTGAAGATCGCGGTGTGATATGTTAGTGAGACATTTAAGTTTCCTCACCAGTTTTCTTGATAATTGCTTTTCCTACTAAAATGGCGGAGAGTCAGACGAAGTTGCTGAATGTATGTCGGATTGTTTTGAGTTTTGAGCAAAAGTTCCTCGACGTAACCAGAAATCAAATTTTTACCCATTCTCATGATATATACTCAGCTGCTGGAGATATCAGTTAAACTTGAAATACTTTGTACTTCAATGACGAATTTTCAAGATGAAGTCAGTGTAAATATTTTGAGATATATCAGACTGCTTAGAAACTCGAAGTGGTGTTAAGTGATATCAATACTGAACATGGGAGGGGTTTTCATTTCGCACTGAGCTTGCAAAACTTGCAGTTTGCAGTTCGATGCTGTTTGTTTAAGCGTCATTATCAAATTACCTCGGATACTTCCTCACTTCAGTCCTGCATTATGTAATCTATAACTCACAGAATGAAAAATCTTTTGCTGTTACAAATTGCTTTTCACAGAAATTATTACAAAATTTAAATTACAAACTACTCTCCACTTTTACTTATACATTATCTCCACTGATTTGATTTCATCAACTTTCATTATTGTATGCAAGTAGTTTGAATGCATTCTAAAACAACAATCACTAGCTACAAACGACAATCCATTCTGACATTTTGTTGTTACGTAAAATCAATATCCGAAACTTTTCATATCCGGAAAATGAACTTGCTAAATAATATCAGCACTGTCAGTTACTACAAGTGGGATGCGATGATAGATTGGTTGGTCATGTTAGTGAGATATCAATTGTTGCATTCAGCACTGTGTAGGAGAAGCAGTGGTCATAAAATCTGTGAAAGTGGGGGGGTGCGTTAATGCTATGAAGGTTGTGGTTGGTTGGGGAGGTGAGGTTGAGGTGCCGTTCTAAATCGCATCTTGCAAAATTTAGTTGGGATTGAACTGTGACTCATTGTCATACGCTCAACAGTACACTGTTACAGTTTTGAATTGTGTATAAGGTCAGATCTGAATTTATGTGGTAAATTAGTATTATTTGTGACGTTTTGCAGGTTTTACTGAGACATTTTACAGCATCACTTTAGCGCTGTTTTTAGCAGACATGGCTTTTGTTCGTTCCTCTTCTGTATCTCTATTGTCATTTGCGCTGAGATCTAGTATGCTTTCTGCTATAGGACAAAGCGTCCGTCATTCCCACACGTTGTGGTTTCCAGATGCAAAGTTTCATCACGAATTTAAAGTATGTTTTTATCAATAATATACTTGTATGTGCTAGCTAACATAACAAACATTTTTAAAATAAACTCTATATTACCATATCTAAATTGTATTGTATCAAGCAGAAAAGCTAATTAATAGATGGTTCAGAAGGCAAGTGTGGTCGGTCATATTTGGGCAGCAAAGACGACTGAATATGAGAAACATGTTGGGACGAGCGAGATATTAGAAAATTATTGCAGAAGACCCAGAATGTCAGATATTGCAGATTTTCATGAAAAACCTCTGCATTATTATCTTTTGAACTTCGGTCCTCAGCATCCAGCAGCTCATGGTGTGCTGCGATTGATTTTAGAATTAGATAATGAGGTTCGTTTATTATTTTATGTTCTTTTTTCTATAGTTCATTACAGCATGGTTATTCATCGTGTATGTATATTTGTTTCTTACAGATGGTTATGAAGGCAGTACCTCACGTTGGGTTACTTCATCGTGCCACAGAAAAATTGATTGAATACAAGACGTACACTCAAGCTCTTCCATATTTTGATCGTTTGGATTATATAACGATGCTCACAAATGAACAGGGCTTTGCACTAGCTGTTGAAAAATTGTTGGGGATTGAAATACCTCTTCGAGCTAAATGGATTCGCAGTGAGTTCTTTCCCAGTTTACAGAAATTCATGGTATTTGCTGTTTGTAATAGCTTAAATTTTTGCAGCATTATTTGCTGAATTAAATCGTCTTGCAAATCACGCATTTAGTATTGTGACCCATGCACTGGATATTGGCGCTATGACGCCTTTATTCTGGATGTTTGAAGAACGCGAAAAACTGTTCGAATTCAAGTAAATGACTTTTTGGTTTTTTTTTTGCAAACTCAGTTTTGATAGCTACTTTCATTGCATAGGTTTTTTAATATTAAAGACTGACGATTCGTTTGTCGGCGAAGCGAATGACATGTCTCATCCACAGCATTTCCATTTTTTCTGTCTTTTTTTATCTCGAATGCAGTGATATAAGTTACTTAGCTTACCAGTTGAAGATTTATAGTTTTTAAGTTGTTCTGGAATGGTCTTGTGTCCTGCCACTTCCGTCACGCTATCCTCCTTCTTCTAGTAGTTACTAATTTGCTTACGTCATCCCCATATACTTGAAACTGTGGATGCAATTTGTTTCTTTCACGTTATCGGTTTTGTAATGCTCCGTTATAGAGTTTCTGGTGTGGGATTTTAAAAAGAATGTCTTGGTTTTTCCAATACCAATAATGGTAGATAGCATTACGTATGGATTAATGCTAGATCTACCTGCTATTGGTAAGTTTGAAACTGAGGTAACTGAAATAGGTTCAGAACTTTTTATGATTTCTTGACTTTTCAATTTCAATAATTATATCTCTCTTACAGAGCTGACATTGTTGATTAATATTAAAAAATATTTGTTGTATGTTCTTCTAATCAGTTTGTATCAGTTTGTCACATTCTCACCCTTAGAGTGATTTTCATCCTTTTGTGAAGTCAAGGTTTTTGTAATCTGCAATTTTTTGATACGATAGTTATCAAAACTAATCCTATGTTATTTTAGTAAACTTGGTCTGAACTAAACTGTAATTTCATTTCAGGTGTCCTTGAGCACATCTCTTATACTAACAAAAAGATAGTATAAGTTTGAAATTCTGCAGTTAATGCAGTCATTTCTCAACTCTTGAATCTGCTCCAGTTTTCTTTCTCGTCTTCTCGTGAAAAAGCTGTAGTTTAAAGCTCCTAGCATGACCGCTGAGGTGGATTTGATAGTAAAAGCTAAGTTAGAAAGTGCATTATACTGATTATAAATAACTATTAGACAAACAATTTTATGACATTGTTATGCCAGAAATGTCATTTTTTAACGAAGCACCTCGCAGTAATTTTCTTAGGCTACTTTCTTTTAACGATAAACTAATGCATCTTGCGTTCTGTTGCTCTTTAAATGCTCCGAAAAATCTTAGTAGCATCTCGAGGCTTAGACTCGTTTTTTACATCGAGCGTGTCAAGAAATATTCAATTGGCTTCGTTTAGAAAGTAATTGATGCATTCATCTTCCTATTGTATTCTGTAGTGTGATGCATACTAACGCTTTTGATCTGTCACAAAAAATTAAGATAGTATTCCTTACCTGTTGGAGTCCAGTCAACTACTCATAACCAACCTTAGAGATGCTGTTTTTCGTTTCTATTTAATTTTTTTTTCTTTTTTACCGCCAGTGTCATGATTGATGATAAGACATCCTACAAGCTTGATTTCAGTGAGAGAGTCTCAGGAGCAAGAATGCATGTGAATTATATAAGACCGGGTGGAGTGGCGTGGGACTTGCCACTGGGTCTGTTAGACGACATATATGATTGGACCATCCAGTTTCCACAACGCATTGATGCTATGGAAGATATGCTTACCGAAAATCGACTTTGGCAGGTTCTTTTGTTTAATAAAATGGATGAAATTTTTTGATGTGAAGTATATGATACACTCAATAGACTTCCACTTGTAAGTTTGGTCAGATTTAATTTTAAAGAACTCAGAAATTTCAATGATTTATTCAAAAGCTAATTTAGCTTATTTTTTATTAAAGCGGTGCCCACTGAAGGCAAAACTTAAATGTTTATCATTAATTGTGTGGAACATTTGTTTTTCTTTCTTTTGTTTTTCGACTGTAGAGTCGTACACGTGATATTGGCTTGATATCCGCAGCAGATGCACAAAGCTTGGGTTTTTCGGGAGTTATGCTACGTGCATCCGGAGTTAAGTACGATGTGAGGAAAGCACAACCCTATGAAGTTTACGATCAGATCGAGTTCGATGTTCCTGTTGGAACAAAGGGCGACTGTTATGATCGGTAGGCAATGAGCAAGAAAAGTATATGGTTTGTTGTGACTTCCTTCTGGTTAATATAGGTATCTATGCATATCACTGCTGAATTTTTTAATCCAATTTTATGTTGTAATTTTTATATTTTTAGGTACCTCTGTCGGCTAGAAGAAATGCGTCAAAGTTTAAGGATTGTACTAGATTGTTTGAACAAAATGCCTCCAGGAGAAATTAAAATAGACGATCATAAGGTTGTGCCACCGAAACGAGAAGAAATGAAGGTTAAGAAACTATCAGATCCTTTCTTTTATATTGAAACTGAAGTATGATTTGTTTCCGCATGGCTAGGAGTATATTTGGAAATATTTGTAGAACAGCATGGAGTCGCTCATACATCATTTTAAATTCTTCTCTGAAGGCTATCAAGTACCACCGGGCAGCTGTTATGTTCCTATAGAAGCTCCGAACGGTGAGTACGGTACTTATGTAGTTGCAGATGGGACATCAAAGCCGTATCGATGCTTTATCCGAGGGCCGGGGTAAACCATTTTTGCTTATTTTTCTTTTTTGTTTGGTAGTGTAAACTGTTAGCTTTAAACCTTGCTATTCGTCTCCGACAGTACGTTACTTGTAGATTTACAGGAGTAATTATCTCAATTTACTTATTGGAAAAAGCTATGAGGCAGTAAAAGACTGATAGCAGAGAGATTAGGAAGATTTCTCAAAGGAACTATGAAGAATCTTCAAAAGAACTAAGATTTTTGCGGGAGGGAACATTTAAATGAGGCTGTTTTTTTAGCAAAGGAAAAGGGTAAATTGTTCATCATGCTTTGTAAATGTTTAGTTTTACAATTTTCGTATAGTTCCACTGGATAGATTTATTTACATTAATGAAAAAAGTTGCGAGGATTCTTTTCGTTACCATCTTAACCGACACTTCGTGGAGATTAGATCTACTTGGCTTATAAGGTTTTACCTTTTAGAATAATAAATATAAGACTTTATCAATGTTTCATTTTTTCTTATAAATTTACTTACTTATTTTGTTATACAATTTAATTTGACTAAATAGCAAAATTCTTAGGGACTTAATACCAGTTTAACGTAAGCTAAACTAATCTTCGTTGAACATAAAGTTAGTCTCAGTTTAACATAAAATTATAAATGAAGTTGATGTTAGTTTAACATGAGTTTAAAACTTGAATGAGAACGCGTTTTTAATAGAATAATCAAGCATAAAGTCTTGGATCGTATGAACTCTGCTTATTTTGAAGTAAAATTGATTCGAATATTGCAGATTTGCGCATTTGGCTGGTTTACACGATTTAACACATATGAGTTTGATTTCTGACGTAGTTGCAGTTATTGGTACAATGGATATTGTTTTTGGTGAAATAGATCGTTAAACGTCGGAAGTTGAATCTAGATTTCTAAAACACTGATTCATGGATTCTATTTTTTATTTTTCATGTTTATTTTTGTGTTTGATGATGCTTCTAACATGCATTTACGTGGTTGAGTATTGCTTACTGCTAACATTGGTTCTCTGTAAAAAGGATTAATATGCGATATTGTTATGTAGGCAATGGTTCATTAATTTGTTCCTTTATTATTATAGCGCTTTGTTTTCAATATGATCTCGAAGATGAATCTAAACTGCCTGTGCTAGTTATTATTTTGCATGGGGTAATTTTATTTTAATTTTGTATGTAATGTATAAGAAAAAGTGGAACTTACCTGTACATCAGTATAATTTTCTAAAATGTTAATAAAAATATGTATATGTATACGAGTAGCTGTTCTGCTCAGATGCGATTGCATCATGCATCAAATTGCGATATCGTTTTGGTTCTGAACATAAGCTTTACTACTACTTATAGGTTGTTGTCACTACGTCTTAAATGGCAAGTTGCTGTTTGCAATAAAGAAAGCAAAAATATTTTTAAATCTCACTGACTGAGTCGTTGTGCAGAATCAGCGGTACGGTCATGACTGTTTCGTGTAGGAGTTGGGGTCTTTTTGTTAGGTATAGACGAACCAAAGCGGGAAATTTGTTTTCATTCTTTGAGATGATGGTGGATAGCGTTATTTCGATTCAAATTACTAGACCTTTTTTGGCTGTAAGCCATTGTTTCCTGAGAAGCAGATGCTGGAGTATTTAGATCTTTTGAATCGGATTATGTACTACAGGTTCTTGCTTTATTCTGTATTGTCGGGTAGTGCTAAGTCCTTAATTCGGGCTTCGCGTTTTCATCACTCTCTTTACAATCGGCATAAAGCAAGGTCCGGTTATGTATTTTGAGTCATTGATAATCGCAAATTGTTGTGGAAAGTAGGTTGCTTGCTTGTTGTGGGAATTGAATCAGTCTTGTTTTTTCTCAATATGCTTTAGAAACTTCAGAAATTTCTCGTTTTCTTGCCGCCTTTCTATCTTAATATTTATTTGTAGCACTAACCTTCCTATCTTAATATTTGTGTAAAGTTATTTAAACAGAAATTGTGCATATGAGGTAATGCTTACAGATATTGCAGTAAGGAACTTGGTAGCAAAACGTAAATGCTTGAGGTGTTAGTATAATTTCTGGACGTGAACAATATGCTGCTGATTCATTTTTAAGAATGAGTAGTTATTTGTGTATTAGTCGAATTATTTTTATCCGTAAAATGAGTTACTGAAAATGAAAGATATATTTGATGAGTACCTTTTCGAATTTATTTCGATCGTTTGTTTTTAGCTTTTCAGTTTTCGAAAACTCGGTTATGGCGACAACTCATGGTAAGATAGGGAATGCTACCTTCAGGTAGTTCAGATCTTTACTTTCTGGGGGAAATATTTATGGTCATAACATTTCGATGTTTTCCAGATCGCTTTGTTTTTTTTTTTTTTTTTTGCGTCTCAAGAGATATATGGCGAAGGATGTCATTCATCTTCTCCTGGTCGCATGCTTTCCAGCTGTAGATTGAATTAAAGTTCGATAAGTGCATAAAGACGTGACAAATCGTTAAGCTGTACAAATCCGTACTTCTGTTCTGGCCTGATTCATTTCTATTAGTTATATTTAATGCTACTGATTACCGAACCAGAGGTGGTGAAAATCAATGTTCTAAAAATCTCACAGTTTCCATTTTATCAATGTTCTTACATGGCTCGCCATGTACCTTAATAAATTGGTGGTAAATTGCAGGTGAATTTAATAACCATTATTTTTATGCCATTTCCAGTGTGGATCGAAGCTGGGACTGTCACTGTAAAAGTTGCATTGTTTCCCTTTTCTGTGTCTTTTTGGTATGAATAGCTATAACAGTACAAAGAGGAAAAATTACGCGTTACTATTAATGCATCTGAAGATGAAAACCACTTCATGCTGTTTTTGGAAGAAAATTTTCCAGAACAGCGGAAGTAACTGAAGGGGGTGATATTGGGTAATATTGACTCTGATTGAAATGAGAACTGCAACAAAGTATAAGAGCTTCGATAGTAAAGGAACAGGTGGAAAGCGATGCAGAATCTGATACTGTCATATCAGCACTGAGCCTAGTGCGAACTTCTTTTCTATGCAGAAATCTGTATACCTCCCCTCTCTCCCCCTCCCCTTATCATTTTACAAAATGTATTAATCGTTTTGCACTTTTATCCTCCATGTACAGGATGTGTTTATGGATCGTGTCAGGGATATTCCATATTACTTAACAACTTTGTGCTAGTGACTGATCTCAGTCGTAGCAGCTGCAACACACTGGTATACTCTTTCAAATTTTTCTATTTAAACAGTGATTATTCAGGTACAGTCGTTGTTCATAGTTTCATTCACAGACTACTCATTATCACTAAATTCGAAATTTAACTTAGTGTGAAAAGAATGTTTTGCTTGTTGCCTTTCATATGATTCATTTGATAAATTTGAGTATGTAAATATTTTGCTCCAAAAGCACACTCGGGATTCGAAGAGTTTAATCTGTTGTGTCATTTTAAGCAAATTTTAATATTTGGCGCATGCTCGTGGGATGTGAAATTTGCTTAATATGAACGATAACTGGTGCAGTTCTATATTGTTTTCTATTAACTGTTCTTGTGTGGTTGTTTTGTCTCAATTTTTTTTTCGAGAAGTAGTGAGTCTTAATTTTTCCGAAGACATTGTTCTGTACATTTAATTTTTATATAATCTCATTCTCTATAAATGCTATAGTTTGAGATGCTGAGACTCATAACATATTTTTAGCGAATTTGTAACACATCTGTTGTAACAGGAGTCTTTTTTAAATGGTGAGGTGAAAACATCGAGAAACCACTAAGGAAGTAGACCAATTACAATTTGATATGAGCTGATAGATTTAGAAAATGTTTTTGTGATGACGGCGGGCACATGACTTGGCAATCGTCAAGTTAGGCAGGTGCTTGTACTTCTATCTTCCCGTAATGAAAACTGAATTTGTTTAGAGGGTTGGGCATCGCTTGGCATTCGGAGAGTTACGCTTAGATCTGAAGTGGGCGTAATACTGCTTAGGCTTATTTCAGGCTTTATACTGATTAAATCTTAGCTCGAAGTGAATGTAAACTCTTTATTTCGACAAAAAAAACTTCAGTTTGCCAGTGAGATTTTTTATATTCGATGTTGTGTTAGTAGTGGATACACTTGTTGCGGAGCGGTTAGCTACTGATCCTCGGTGGTCTTCTTGGTCTGGTCGACGTTCAGTAATTGATATTACTTCCTGTGTTGCGAATTTCACGTGCATGTTAGTTATTTACGGAGGTAAATGATTGAGTGTGTGGCATGTTATAGCATGGGTCGATTTCCGCTACCTACCGAGAAACAACGCCATCAGATTGTCCAGAATCGTAAAAATTACGAAATGAATCTCTCCGCCAGTCTTCGTATGCAATCGACGACACAGCGTGGGACGAGTGTACCCCCGAAAATTTGTAAGTTTTTGCGTTTTTTCAATTTTCTTTGAGATACCTAGTTAACTATGTATTTGCTATGTACTTACTTCGTCGAGAATATATGTAAATTAAATTCAGTGTCAAATTAAGAAAAAATTTCTGTTTATGGGTACGTTCATGATATGTGTCTTTACACTTACATGTTTCCATCGCTATATCTTCGGTATTTAGTTCTCAATTGAAATCTGGCTTAAAAACTGGAAGCTTCATATGTTTTGTATTATCTCTTTTTGTGAAATTTAAAATTATTCCTTAGAATGTGATTTTCTGGGTTGCGCCATGTTATTTATATCACAGCTTTTATCGATGCATCAAAATTATTTCGTTATGACTCTACGTGTGAAATGTGTATATAGTATACTGCAGAAGAAGCATGTGTTTGCAGTCGTCGAACATTCTATTCAGTCCATCGCTTGGGCTTCCGATAGTTGCTCGTATTATTGTTAGTTATGATTTCAGCAGAAACTTCGGTAAAAACTTCAGATACGCCACAGGTAATTGAAGCTGAAGTCGTACGCTCATCTCCTGGTGTTTTGGTGGTGCAGTATAAGCAAGAAAGCACTCAGTACACGGGTATTCTCCTTGCTGAGAACGGGTTAGTGCATTACGTATTTAAAAAAGCATTTTCCCATTCTCCAAGATTGTACTAATTGTGCTATTTATGCTTCAAAGTTGTGACCTTATTTCACGTAGTAATGGTAATTTATTTGTGGCACTGCATACAAAACTTCAAGCTGTGTGTTGCAGTATCGTTTCGAACATTCAAAAATTACTGAATTTGCTATTTATTTTTTCCCTTAAATTCTAGGAACCTCTTATAATATGGAATGCGATAATGTGCATTTTTTTGTATTTGATATATGATGAATCAGCAGCCGAATTACACATTGAAGATGACAGAAGTGGAATGAGAGATAAAGTTTTATCTAATAAATATTTCTATGCAAAGGTTGAATTTCCGTTGATTATTAATTGTAGTGCAAATGGAACACCGGGTATCATCAGCGAGGATATGTCAAGATTTCGGGAAACAGTTAAAGCATACGTGGATGCACCTATCATTGATCAGTGGACATCTGTAATTGGTGAGCGATTTACTACTTCTGGTCTTCAACTGCGCGCTCGGAGTTACATGCGCAAAAACGGTCGTATGGTTTGTGCCAGTTGTATGGAAGCGATTCCAGATAATGAAATGGTTAATTCTTCATTTAAATTCATCTTCATTATCCATTAGTTTTATTATATTGATAGCGCTTTACTGTGCATTATTCTAAAACCTTATGTAGTTGCATCAAGTTCATGTTTTAAGCATTCTTCTGCTTATCATGTATGGAAAGTATTATAAAATATCCGAAATTTCAGATATCTACTGTCATTTAATTAGACAATTTGTTAGAAATTTTCCTCTTTAAAAAATCCATTCTATGACCGTTAGTTTTTTGAGATAACACGCAAACACTTCGTTAATGCCAACCAGCGGAAACTGCAATCATTTCCCAAAGAAACGAAACGTATAGTGGCTCAGTTACCGTCCTCAGAAAAACCGGTCTGTTTTCCTTGTGCATTTTCTAATCAAATAATAAATAGCAATAAAATCGCCTAAAAACTTAGATCTTTTCAAAATGTTATTTAAAAATTAAACTAAATAAGCATAGCATAAAAGAAAAAAGAACAGGAAAAAGAAAACCAATAGGAAAAAATAAAAGTCACATATATACCAATATATCAAAATGGAGACGAGAGTAAGCTTTGCGACAAAGTAATAATTTAGCTGATAATCGCATAGATATCAAGAAATATTTAGAAATGTGTGTCACTGTTACGTTTTAGAGTGCCTTGCTGTTAATATTGGAAGCGGACGTTAAAATTATTCAGGAAGAAAGTAATTAAATGCCATGATTGTGCATGATTAACTGCATGGTGTTTATGAAAAACATTAAATTGGAATTTAGCAAGTTCAGCGAAACTAACTGTAGTTCTCACTGTTTTGCTTTTTTCATGCAAATATCCTGGGGTATTTGGAGTTTTTTAATCAGTTTTAACTTCTTGCAACTGCTGAAACTATTAGAATGAAATGTGAAAAGCTGATTGTTTGGATAGCGGAATAGCTTTATGAAAGTTTTAAATCTAATCTATGGGTGTTCAAAGTTACTGCTTTTTTCGAAAAAGTAGTTCCTATGCCATTTTAATTTATTCTACTGCAATTTTCAGTTTTTTTTTTTACTCGGACTTAATTTGTTAGTTGTGTGTTGTGGATTTCGTGGTAGATATAATAAGATGTAATTTGCTGATTGAAAAGTATTTATGTCACTTATAGCTTAAAGTGTTTCTTCATTTTATCAATGTAAAAAAAGGAAATTAGGAAAAAAAATGAAAACCAGTATCGACGAGTTCTTATTTTTTTTTCTATTACGCAATTTTTTTTTCCCTTGGAATTCGCTAATCTTTCTTGTGCTCTGCCGAACTCCCCAAACTTTGAAGATCTTGCTTACCGCTTGGAATTTCTTCATTTTTACGAACTAAAATTTGCATTAAAAAAAAGTCGATTTACTCTTTTCATAGTTTATTTCTATAGGAACCTTTTTTTCAAACGTTATGTTTCATTTGGTGTGGTACTGTCTGATATGCATGTTTCTTTCTGTCGGTTCATCTTTTCCTGTATCGTTATTGTATTAGTGGTATTTTGCTTTATGTATTTTTAAATAACTTCCAAATGCATGTGTTTTTCATCTAATTTTTACTTCATTCCATTGCCAAATAAGCCAACAGAACAAACACATCAATTTTCGCTTATCTATCTTTTCACACTATGCTTTTGTGATTCTGCAAGTCGAGGTATTGTCATTTGTAGCAACACTGCTGTACATCGTACTGATATCCATACTGCTTTACATTTCGTATGTTGGGCAGCAATCTTTTGTATGACACCACAAAAGTTCTACAAAGATGAAGAATTGATGGTATTTTCGTGAATGGAAGAAAACGATAAGGTATTTAGATTCTCTAGAAAAGTATCCTAGTAATCATCGGAATCTTCGCACAACCTCCAGTTCTTAGATCGAGAAAGGATACCGTACCACCATGTTAAGTTGTGGTTGGTTTCGGGATTTCGTAATGAGTCTTTTTCAATGAAAACGAGTTAGTGGCTATCGGTTGACAGATTGCCGTTGCAGATAGTTGTTGATGAGGTTGGATATGAATTGTTGGACGAACATTTAAGCGGTGAAACAGCAGATTATTCCTCAGATGCCTCCGTGAGTTCAGCACCATTACGAAGAAGGAATAAGAGGAAAGCATATGTTCCACGTGGTGCCTGTAGCGTCTTGGTTCCCGCGGGAGTGGATTTATTCGAACCAGAATACGACCCTCTTCCCGGGCCTTCAAGTGGTATTTCATTGATAAACTTCATTATCACATTTTCATCTTAGAATGATTGTAAATATGTTAGAAATCTTTCGACTACATGCTGTAAAGCTTCAAATATAATGGGTTGTAGAGTATCATCTAAAACTATTTGTCCCAAGTTCGTCTCTCATTAATGGTAATTTAATTACAGGTTCAGCGAGAGGGTTGTGCAACGTTGAACCTTCACATAAACATGCTAAGGTATTTGTTGTTTGTTAGATACTGTTTCAAACATAAAAGACAAGAAAGTATTTCAAAGTACGGATTTTACATAAAGTTCCAAGTGGCTATTCTTCTGGACATTATGACTAACCAGTTTATAGCACATCCTTTATCATTTGTATTTCTTTGTCTTCTTAATAATTCGAACCAAGTATTGAAATCTTACGTGTTTATTTTTAGTCTTTAATCTGTCTATAATTCATCGATAACTTTTCTTGTGAATAATGCTTAAATAAAAAGCTTTGTTAGGACTAACTGGATGGTAAGGGACTCAAATTTCCTAGTAAAGATGTAGATTTATCTGCTTATTCGATATGCCAGTACTTGCACGAACAAGTCTGCTATGTACTTCAGTAAGTGCGTGTGTTTATTTAAACTTTAAAGCAAGAAAATAAGTTCTTATAAGAAGGAAACATTTCTGGTTTGATTTTAATTCATTTTCCATCCTAAGGTTAAAATCTGTTACAGTCTTTCTTTTTTTACTTAATTTTTCTACGAACGTAGTGAAACTTTAATGTAAGTTACGATAAGGCTATTTTGTCAAATCTCACGATACAGAGAAGAGAACTGCTTTGATCAAAATGACAGGAACGGTAAGCTGAGTGTTTCAAAAACTGTGTGCGATTTCAAAGAAGAATTTTTTTGTGAATAGTGATTTGCTGGTGAATCTTGGGATGCATTTGCTTTTGTGGAAACATTACTTCACGGATGATGAATGAGGATGTATTTATACTTTGTTCTTGTGAAATATGTCGCAGTTCAATCAATATGCTGTGTATTTGTGTGAAAGGTCCAAAGATGTTCTTCATATTGGCACTTTACCCTTACGGTAACCACTTTCAGGGTAGATGGTTTGAAAAGGAGTGAAACCCTGGGAAGCTTAACTTTAAAAAAGAGATGCCCATTCTGAAATGTCCCAACTGCCTCCTATCAACATTTTACTGTATTGAGGACTAGTGTGCTGAGATAGTGAAGATATTTGTTGGTAGTATTTTTGAATCACGCAAGATGCTATCGAGAGAATTTTTTCATTAAGTGTACCTTTTTTGAATTAATAGTTGATGCTAAAAAAAAATTTATGCGCTATTCTGTTTTGTGACAGCCGCTTAGAATATTTTTTCTGTATTTTTCCACATTGTTTGAGAACCGCTTGCTGCCGACTTCGGTAACGATAAAAAATCGTCGCGTTAGTTCGGACCTAATAAGGAATAATGCATCCGGTGGAATAGTTGACTCGCTTTCGAACAACAATCATGAACCAGCTAGAAATAAAGATGTCCGAAATGTTAGTGGTAGCTCCACTCGTCGATTCAAAAGCGACAAAATTCGAAGGGCTTTTTCGTCGGAGTATTCGATAAGGAAACCAGTCAGTGATTCGTTACATATGACATTCGTTCGGCAATCCAATGAACACGATATTTGTCCACCAACCGGGTATGTTTATGCGGTTTCCACGTTTCTAATGGTTGTTGTTCCACCGAAGTTTTATTCAGCACTTTACGGAAGTGAGTTTTCAAATGATTAAGATGCTATACATTTGGACAGCATTTCGAGATGTGGAGAGGATTTGGCATCTCAAACTATAGTTTAGATCATCTGACATTTGTTGCCGTAAATGGATTCTATGCTTCTATCGTTTTTAACGTGTTTTATTTCACATACTTTAAACATTTTGTTCCTAATGGTTTTGTTTCAGATGTCGTTCGCGTCCACCAAGCGTGGATTCCTTCCGCCAGCAGCCGTTTACTATACCTTCTCTTGATCGTTCACTTATTCATTTTACTGCTAGCCCCTCTGTTCCGTCTCTTGATTCCCCAGAAATGAAAAAAACGGGACTTGATATAGTGGAGAAAGTTTGTCTTACTTCAAGTAAGACCGAAAGTGGAAGTAATGTGATGGAACGTAATGTTCCATGTCGACCTCCGATTAAAATTGTGCTGAAACCAGTCAAAAGGAATGAATTGAATCCATCTGTTCGACCAAAGTGTGAGGTGCAGTATTCTCCACCTATAAATAGTTCCGACGTCGTCACTCGAACTTCAGTACGTTCAGCACCTGATCTTCGTTACCCGCCAGCAATTGAAAAAGCTGTGTTTAAAATTCGTTCTTCAGTTCCACAAAGACGTTCAGATACTGGATGTCCACCGATGATTAAAGCTACTTCAACAGAAATGAAGACTGTGAGTTATTTGTTGCATCAATCTGGTGACTAAGCTTCTTCAGCAGAAGTCAATATATTGTTTATTGATTGCACATCAGTTGTGTCACACCTGTTAACTATGATATGTTTCCCAGTAGGCTTTAATTTTCTTAAATGAATTAGTGGTCGGCAGTAAGAATTTTTCTTTGCATTTCCGATTGGTAATATTAATGGTATGAAATTGATAATATTAGCAGTATAAACCTTTTATGTAATATTTTGCAGTTTAAAGAAATGAAGGTAAGGTACACTTCCGGGATTTGATTTACACGGTTTTACATGAATGGTGCAAAAGTTTCTCATATCATCTTTGGCATTATGCTTGATGCTTATCGTTTTCTTTTGCAGCACTTTGATCGTGGAAATGAATCCATTAGTATGAAAAATTACATGCCTTCAACAGAAAATTTCTCGCACTTGTTTGAAAAGCGAGAAGGTGCTCAAGAGATGCATGCAGCAGAAATTAAGATTGCGCCTAACTTCCCAGCAGCACCGATGGAGAATAACGGCTTTAGAATTGGTGACATTGTTTGGGCGAGGAATGGAATGTTTCCATATTGGCCAGGTCGAATTCATGAATTCGTGAAGGAAAATAAAAAGGATGGAGCATCCATTGTATGGTATGGTGATAATACGTATACTCCTTTCATCGAATTCTCTCGAATCGAAAGATTTGTTGAGTCCTATGACACAAGGTTTGTGAAAAGGTTACTTTGTTATGTAAAAGAAAACAGAAGTCGTATTTTGGTTACGAACAAAACACATTCTTTCAAAACTTGTTTAGTGTTAAAGTAGAATTATTGCATGTTTATTGCTTCACTGATTGCATCCACGCTTATACTATGGTGTACAGGTTCAATCCCATGCGTCCAGATCTCAAATACCACAAGGCCGTCGCGAGTGCAATCATATCTTGTCTCCCAAATAGGGGCTATTTTGAGAAAAAGTTGTCGTCACAAGTTCACGAAGTGCTTGTGAAGGAAAAAATCGATCTTGGTGAGGTGAACATAATTGCAAAATGTAAGAAAAGGACGTCGAGTGGCTCATCCAGCAGACGAAGGTTGATGTCGGTTTTTTTTTTATGTAACAGTTGGAAGTGTTTTTTTTTTAGACACAATTTGTAGTTGTTTAAACTACCATCTATTTTAGGAAGATGGTTGCTGCGAAAATGGAAATTCAAGAGATTGAAAAAACGGAAATTGTAGAAACCATAATTCCAGCAGCAAGGGCAAATGGCGACGAGCCTCCTTCATCGAGCACTTCTGTCATAGCTGTCACTTACAATTCTGATGCGTTAATTACATTAGGAGCAGCAAACAAAACATCTATTTTTCCTGAAACGGATTCTTTTGACCCGAAAAGATCTGTAAGTGGCGGTGACTCACCACTGTTAGTTATTGCGTATGATTCTGACGAGCTTTAATACTTTCGTCACTGGGCTGTCATGGTAAAAAAGTAGTAGAAAAATCCTGGCCGAAAGTAGATGTGTTTTTAGATACGATATTTTCAGGAAATTCCGAGTTGGTTAGAGACAGATTAATGATAATTCATTCTTACTACTCTGTGTCTGAATTAACAGTAACGCTGTTGCAAGTAGTCGCATTTTTTCTGCTTGGTAAGTTCGTTATCTTTATGCGTAAAGGCAGTTTTCGTTAGGTTCTAGTTATGAAGACCAATGCTAACTCTAATATCCAAATATCTGTGCGGTGCATTTTTGTGGTTGTACGTTGTTACCGAATGTTTTCCAAAGAATGGTTATCTCAGTCGACTGATTTCGGTTTGATCCTTTGAATATTATAAATTTGATTTGTTATTACCGAAATATTCTTATACTATGCGTTGTGTTTGCTCGTTTATCCATTTTCCTTTAAATTTATGTATGCATTATCTTTAAGTTAATTTCATAGATGAGTTATTTTTATCTACCATGAAGTCGCGATATAATGCGCAGAAAAGGATATTGTTGCTCATAAGACAAACCGATAAGTTTTCTTCTCTAGTCTAGCTATCTCTCTTCAGAACTCAATAGCAGAATTTGTTCAATAGAAATGAAGCATAAAAGGTGGGGAAAGGCAATGCGGCGTTTCCAGTTTCCGAGTTTTCTAATGTACTGTGACCATTATTTCGTTAAGGATTTGACAACTTGTTAGGTTCAAAAAGCATACACTATCTCAAATTTCTTAGATATATTTTTCTTATATCTATTTCACATAAAAACCAAAATATGTTGGGAAGGAAATGAGTAGAGATATCCATGGTGGCAGCATTTTAGTGAAGTTGGAACAAGATATCTCGATCATTATTTCAAAGGTAATAAAAGTTAGATGGTGTTATTTGATGTTATATCAAATTCTTTTGTCATTCTTTTTATTAATGCTGGTGCTTTTCCATAACGTGTTTTCAAAATTAACGTACATGTTCGTTTGTCGTGCAGCTCGGGCATTTGAGCTCACGTATTATTGAGCTTTTGTTGATTTGCTTTTCATTGTCCAGTATTGACAGAAGTTTCTTCTATGATTGGTGTGTTTTAACGATATGTTCTTTTCATTAATGTAATTTGGTTTTCATGGGAATAAAATTTTTACGTAAGTATCTCCACTGAAGTAGGTATTGAGTTTTAAGGGAGAGTTTTTTGAAAACAAAAATATGTTTTTTCCTCGCAAAAAAAATCCATCAAGAAATTGTTTCTTACATATCCCAGTTGTTAGAAGTTTCCTGAATCAGGTTTCTCTGGTTGACATCGTCTTCTGTTATCCTGAGCTACCGAAGAGGATATCGTGTCAGGATTTGCTGTTTGTCAGATATTTGTTTAAGTAAATGTGGTTGAGACTTTCTTCTGGTTGAGACTTAATTTTTTTCCCAAAACAATTTAGGGTGAATTTGTTTGGTCCAGTAAGTTGTCTTTTTGGGTATCTGTCTACGAGTCTCCATGTATTGGACTTGAGCATAACTATGGACATAGTGGTGTGTGCTGGCTTTGTTGAAACTAAACTGTAGTGCCGAGGTCGTTAAAATTTTAACTCTTATTTTTTCCGTCCCTTTTCCTTGCTCCTAGTTCTGTATCTGCAGTATTTCCCGTTCTCCTAATCTGATCGTCGCTGTTTTCTTTCATCATTGATTCCCGTGGTTTAGTTTTCCGTGTTATGAATAAGCTTTGTTGATTATAGAGTCTCATCTATATGTACTTTCCTGTTTAAAGTAATCATTCTATTGATCGTCACTATTAACGTAGTTGAAGAGGTCCACACTGTGTTTTCGAACCTGTCGTAAACAGACGATACGTGAGGGGTGATATTCTTTTTATAACTATGGCCATTCGCCATCCGCTATGTTTGGTCTTTATATTCGGTGTGTAAACAATTCGTCCTATGTTACATTACTTCTTTCATGCTAGAGTGCTCCAGTAAATCCCTCTATGTTGCTGTCCGCTGTTTTCAACAGTTCAGAAAAGATACTGAAAACTGATTTACATCGAATTTACATCGAATTCAATTTAATGCATTCTGAGGAAGATCAAGATTGTGAACTATTAGAATCAATGAATTGTCGGCAAGAACAAAAATACAAATAGATGAGCAAGCACGGTCATTTTACATTTGGTCTCGTTTCATTTTGTGGCACGTTATTCAGATACGCTCATGCACAATGTTAGTTTTTTACTAATAAAATCTTACTAATGGATTCACTATTTCTTTCCAAGACAGTGCAGTTCAATAATTTAATCGTTACAAAGTATAGCGTCCGCATTTACACGATAATTCTGTTAACATCATCCTAATTCAGACAACCTACTCTCCCTCTTCTCTTTTGCAGATGATTATTGCAATCGAAATAGTTGCATCAACTAGTTCAAAATAAGGTAAAATATGATCGGAATTTAGAACTAAAACCTACAGTACCAATATCTCATATTCTTAAGTGAGACGGGAAGAATAGAGAAGCGGATAATGGAAAAAATGAAGTGCTCAGGTTAACTGCAAATGAACGGATGAAAACATCTTAGTACGCTTCCATCGACTTTTAATGACCGGACTGCATCTCACAACAGACGACATTTACTGCTTTCCATGTTATAACCAGAAATAAAATTGGTAAGAAAGAAAAAAAAAAACATGTTTTGATAGTGACATATGTGTTGAAAATTGTACTGAATAATTCCTATTAGTGTACTGGTGGGTTTTTGTGTAATAGAGAATATCGTCACACATATTTATACTACCGTCGTCTTTACACTACCCAAGTCCTGAAAATACACATGCAAAAGCGTACTTCATTAAAAACGATTAAAAGAGGTGGAGATGAGCGCTGCTTACACCTTTAGTCATGACCATATTGAAACAGGACAAGATGTGTGCTCAGTAAAGCCTTCCATTCCTCCATTCCATGAATTGTGTACATTTTACCTAAAATCTACAAGTAGATGACTTTCGACCAGCAAAAAAAACACCGATAACCCACCTTCTATACTGATAATTTTTAAAACCGCATTTGATTACCGAATACCGTACAATGAGTACCACGGACCAAGTAAAGATACAATTGAGGATGGATGTTGAGCTATAAATAATATCACGTCTCTGATATTTTCTGATAACGACAGTCGACCTTGGAAACGTTTTAAAATACATGTCTTCCTTACAGAAAAGCGGTAAGCAATAAGAAAACATTTTACATATATATATATGTTTAGTGAAGGTTAAAGAATATCCTCGTGGTGAGATGTCCTCGAATTGAAGTAGGAACTCAGTTAGGAAAGCATTTCAGTACTCTAAGGGAATAACAGACATACAGTGAAGGCAGCAACCCTTTTTCCATTGACAAAACAAAAATAGTACCAATAAATAAAAAGGAAATATAAGAGGAGTGATTGGAATGTTGGGAAACTGAGTCCACCAGGACATGCCCATAACTTTGGAAAGATCAGGTCGCCGAATTACAAATATTGCAAAGCGTGACATGACTTTACTGATGTAGAACTAAATTCGTAGAGTTAAAAGGTGCTATGAAAGATTCAAGAACTGGAAAAAGAAAGAAGAGGACCTGATTTTACGACCTACTGCTATTTTCTTAGTCTTCTTGCAACACAGTGCTGTACGGCTTAACTAATTCCTTCGCTTCTTCTACGGCCTCTGCTTTGTGCACAGCTGTCCACAATATAGTTTCAGTCTGAACTTTGGTGTTATTTGCGCTCAGCTTTCGAACCTTTCAAATGTGTATTACATATTTTCGCTAACGGATATGTTACGTATCTCATCTATTTTATGTTTACCAAGTTATAAGCTTTCCCGCCCTCCAGGATTGAGTCGAATATTTTTCAATAATTCCTTGAAATTTTGAAAAAAGTTCTTCCAGGTAAATTTCGTCTGTCTCATCATACAGCCGAAGGAGCCCACGTGAAATCCACAAATAAATGAGCTTTCTCGTTCAGCTCTGGTGCTTGCGGTTGGCCGAATCCCTTGCAAGCCGCGCTTTCTGTTTACGTTATGATGTCATTGGTGCGAGTTGGACGGGTTTGGCATCGAAAGATAAGTGTGCTCAGATAACTTTTGTATATGTTTGCGGTGTCGTTATAGTTAGAACCGAAGTGTCTTCTGTAAAATATTGTGGATTAGTCCGTGAACTAATTTCACCTTTAGTTACCTTTTACTCTTTCATGTCAAAAGATTGGCTTCTTGTAATTTTTTTGTTTCTTTAAATTAGTTTTGCTAAGAATTGTCTTAGCTTAGCTCCTGACCATATTTCTTGTTCCACCTTTTGTTGATATACTCTGTCCAGAATCCAAGCGGGCAGATTATTTTCAGTGGTAACTTCAACACTGGATTATTCGAGATTCTCGCCCATTGCTTCAATGTTATCAAAGTATTCTTTCAGTAGCTCCGACTGTTACCTTTCATTTTCGATCATTCTTCTTGACGGAATATAAACTCATTATAGAGCACTTTTCTAATGATGTGTGATTGCTCAAATTTTTTCAATAAGGACTTTTCGTATCATATCATAATTTTCTGGGATTATATCATAACCTCTGATGGCCAACAAGGCATCTCCCTTTAAACATGAAAGTAAATCAGTTTTTGGATGTCTAATGTGTTTTGTAAATGGGCTACAGCTTCGAAGCTACCCGAGAATCCTCTCCACAGTTTGGGATTACCACTGCAGGTAGGCAGTGGTAATTGGATAAGTTAACTGTTGGATAATAGTTATTTGAATTGGTTGTTCCTTTATTTCCCCTTGTTTAAGGTTTTGGATTTGGATTATTCATTCTGAATCATTCATATACATAGTTAAGTTTATAATGACTGCTTTATTTTCACTTATTAAGTTTAAAATACCTCTTTTATCTTCGACCATTTGGGCGTATTTGTCTTGTTTCTTCGTTGCTGGAAATTGTTACATACACAATATGCAGCATTAATTTTTCCTCAATATTTCTTTTTCGAGCCTCATGCTGTTGACCGGTTTCTTCTTTGGTCAACATTTGGTTCTACGGCGTCAGATCTATTTCTTGGGCTTCTTTGAGAAGAGCTTCCAGTTTTTTCTTTGTCGGCTTATAATTATAGTTGCAGACATTTCTCGACTCGTGGCACCAATTTGTAAATGAACTTTATTACTTTGGGAGAGGTTTACTGATCTCGGGGAGATTCATTTGATGTAGATGCTTAATGTGTGGAGTAACACAAGAATATAATAATTCCTTTATCAACAGAAGCAACAGTACAATAAATTTTATAAAAAAGAATTGAGGCAAAAGTAGTGGAAATTTCTTTTTGTGATCGAACTGCGTCTTAGTTGAACTCTCCTGATTCTTGGTAAAACACACACTCTGTTGTGAACATGAGTGATCTCTTTATATGCATAAACAAAGTACATGATTTACAATAAGAAGTTGACCTACCGAAAGAATAAGCAGCCTAACAAAGAGTTGTTGGCTAGTTTACAAGCAAATCTAATTACTAGTTGATGAGCCAAAGGAAGTCAGTTAAGCGAAAGTTGTTACTAACCTCGTAGATTCAAACCTAATTTACAATTAGTGACGAAACAACAATGAGATCAACTAAATAAGAAACTGATACGTGTAAACAATGTATGAGAGTTCATAGAACATATTTCTTACCGTTATTTTTTAATTCTCACATAATATTTTAGAGTTTCGCGATATTAAAAATCCGCAGGAGGTGCTATAATATGGTCAAGGGAAACGGATGTCATTCATCATTCATCCTTCCATAGTTATACAAAGAAACGAACATTTCTGAAAACAATGAATAATTTTAAACTAGGATATGAGTGTTGTATATCAATGAGAGAGTAATTATTCTGAATTATTCATCCTTTCCCCTTACTGTATTGCGTGTTTGATTAAGATTCAGACGACCATGGTATTTACTCTTTCATCATTATGCATGTCTTTTTTTCTATTTGTTTCATGTATTCCTGACAGTAAATGAAAAATGTGGAACTTGCATTTATTTTGAGGTCATTTGATTCATTACTTTTGCTTTATTTTGCTGTTTTCTTTTTCATTAAGCTATCATCATATTGTTATAAAAGTTGTGGAATTCTCTAACGAATACCATTATCGATATTTGTGTAATCACGACATAAACCGTGACTACGTTATGTACAAATCTATCACAAAGGCTTTTCCCTGTGTTGCTTTCAATTACTTTCTTTTTCTTTTTGTTACGTCAGTGCTCTGATATATTTGGATCTAACCTTTTTGTTCTGATAATAAAGTCGGAACCATCACTGCAAACCCTCGTTTAAAGTTAACCTACATTCAACGTCATTTAATACCTGTGATTTCTCTTTATTCAACCCGTTGTAGTGTTTCGTTACTTTCTGTGAGCTTGTTAATTATTGGATGCCGGTTCAGTTTGTCGGCAAATAGGCCGAAAGTATCAATACAGTAACTAAGAACCAAGGGAGGGCGCTAACACAGGAGTCAAACTGACAAGCAACCAGATAATAAAAATGCAATTTAACGATGTGGATATTTGACCTCAACAAAGAGCCATTTTAAGCGGTATAGCAGGGGGCAATTTCTCTTTATGGATGTTACAACGGATCGACGAATTGGGGGACAGTGGTCTTAGGACAGCTACAGGACGACGCGTGCACAGGATTTTAGCTGATAAACGGATAACCCTTTGTTACAAACGATGTAGCTGGAAAGCGAGGAGAAGCAGCCAAGAATCTCTTTGTTCATAAATTAACCTCGCTTTACACACATTACATTGTATAAAATACATGACAATTAAATGCATGTAATAGGCTATTGTAACAAGATATCTATGCTTAAACAAATCTCCTTTCTTCTCAATTTCACATTTTTTGATCTTCAGTCTCAATTAACTCCAACACCAGCTCTTAATTGCAGTTAATCATTTTTTACAATTGTACATTTATAGTGTGGTTGCGGTTTCAGCTCTCTGGTAATGTTTAGCGTTTTATAACTGTGTAGCATCCGTGCGATATGTATAATGCGCTATTATGATGTTGATTTGTTTTATGCTAAATAAAGGTTTAATTACCCAAGTTTGAGGTGCGGAAAACAATCAGTTCGTCCAGTTCTACTGAGAGTACAACGAGAACGACGAGAATAGACGTAAGAATAAATTAAAGTAGGAAACAATTAAATAAACAGATATTCGTCCCTTAAAGAAAAAGGAGGGAATATCATAACAACCTTATTTTTTCCTACACAGTTGTGTGAAGGGCAAATCCTCATGTCATGATATTACTGAAATGCGGTTGTACTTGAGTACGACCTTTATGCTGAACAAAATCCATAACTGTTTATCTAATTATAGGTAAACAATAATTTTGAATCAGAATGTGGGGAAGAGGACTTGCCTTTTAATGTAAAGAATTAAAAAAATGTAGGTGAACTCCTCTGAGTTATTTTAGTGAGTCGAACAAACCGTTTCATTTAAGGGTAAGACGTATTAATATAGGTGGCAATTTTTGTGTGAAAGCGTCTGTACTTAATTAGAAAATAGATATGGTAAATTCATGAGTATTTCACCAACTCACTACTCTTTTTTTTATACTCTGCTATTCCACGATTATCCATAAATTTCTTAGTTCTTTTCCGTGTGATGAATAACTGGATAATTGTGTTCATAGATCCCGACATCATATTTTAGGCAACAGGGTAGTAGTTGAAACCGGAGATAGCTTTGTTACAATCTGTTTGTTTTTTTCGAGAATTTTATCGGTGATTGTGATAATAAATTGTATGTGGAAGGGTGAGTTGGTGAAACAAGCACTCATCATTTATATCTATTTCCCAATCAAATGGAGACACTTTCACATGAAAATTTCCACCTGCATTTATGCGTTTCACCTTTAAAATTTTCAACATTAGCCCTAGTGGACATATGGTACAATTTGGCGAGGTGTTCCCGAGCAGTCGGCATGAATTATTTTTAGGAAGTAGATGCAAACGACAAGCACTGATATCATGAGCTGCCAGTGCAAAACTATAAAGGAGCAAAATCTCTGTTTTCAACAGTTTTAGCCCAGGAAATCATTCCTTTTTCTATAGTGTTTTATATCCATTTGCTATATTTATCATCAAAACCAGTTCAAAATTTTAAAAGCAAAAGCAGAAAATTCCATATTATTGGAGCAAGATTTTCTCCCAGCAACTCATAGTGATGTGATGTATCTAGCCACGTTGATTGTGTATTTGAATTTGTGTTTTTGAAAAGATATGCAATTACAAATGTGTGATAGTTGAAGCAACAAAAAGTCTTGAAAAGCACATTCCAGTCAGTATGGGACTTTATAATGCCCAAGCAGTACATCGAACTTTTTTCGGTGTACTGTTTGAGTTTTTCGATGAACTTTTTTCGGAACTTTTTTCAATGAAACGCTTTCATGTGATGATATATTGATCTCAGTTTTGTGGAAAAAGCCATACCTAAATCTCAATTGTACAAACTCACGTTTCACTATGTCATCAACACGATTTGAGTATCATCAACTAGTTAGATCAATAAGTACTGAAACGACAAGCAAGCAGGGAGCATTGCAGATTTTCGACAAATCTAATTATCTGCTTAAAGCTATTCAAATCACTCGTCATTTCAATGTGCAGTTCATTCCAAACCATGGAATCAAACCGTGTTTTCCTTCTTTGCACCAACGAATAATATACATAATAGAGGCATGACCTATTGAACAAAAATGGTGCTCGTTTCAACTGAATTGCTATCTTCCCCAGAACGAGTGACGTCTTTTCTTAGAACATTCATTGCGATATGTGCACGATAACTGATAACAGGTCTGTACTAAATTTCGTGAAAACTTAATATTGCTAATTTTTTTTTATTTTGGCATAAATCAAAACGCAGCTATCAGTTCGATTTTCTTGTAAAATAAATACAAACCTCTGAATACGAAAATGATATGAATTTCTTCTATCCCCATCCTCAAATCCGTTATTTGCGATTGATATCGTTTTTGATGACATTATTATTGAGCTAGAAATGGATTACGTGTTTCACTTTAAAACAATATTTAGATTTGAATTAATTTTCAGATGAAAATTTAAAATTAAACTATAATGATGAGGCAAAATTTCGGAAACATAAAAATAATTTGTAAAGAAAAAAGAAAAACATAATGATGCGTGGACTGCACAATAAGAAAAAGGTGTTTGAAAACATGGACTGGGAAGTTCTTAATCTAAATAAGTATCTTCCAAAGCAGAAACTAGACTTGCTAGTAAATGGGTTGATACAAGCCGCATTTTAAATGTAGTATATGTTACATCAAATAAATGTTCATGATTAAGTAAGTGTAGACTTCAAAATTAAACTGTATGATACAGATATCTTTTTTTAATTCGCAATGAAAAAGTTTAGATATATTCAAATGAAATTTACAATCGGCTGTCACATGGATAGTTGTAAGCGATGTTGGGAATTACATCTATTCTGAAAAATTAAATCTGAAATCTACATGAAATGTGTAAGAAAATTTCCGTGGATCCCACGTATTTAATAGTTTTTTTTATACATATCTTGTGTGAAAGTATTTATATAAAATTATTAGAAAAGTTGACAATGTTTGTCTGAAAACGTTAGTGTTAATTACTTCATATGCTATTAAAAAACACTTTTTTCAAACAAATAATGAAATCAGGAAAGAGGAGATTTTAAGAAACTACTGCTTGCACGAGAAATTGATAATTTTGCCGTTTAAATATGCTATAAAAGTTTCTGGTGAAAATGGCTATGCATGTGGTAGGAATGGTAGTAATGGCAGTAATAGTAAACTTCAGCTATAGCATAAATCCTGGCTATTTCTTTATGAATAGAAAAAAGCGGTTCCTCAGTGCTATAACTTCTTAACAAACTTTCTTTCCAGAAAGTTTTCCAGAAAAGTTTTTGTCCGAAAACTTCATAATAGAAAAGAAAAGCTTCATCAAGGTGCGACGCTGTTATCTGCTTTCGTTCTGGATAAGTCATCATTATTCACTAAACTTAGAAAATGCAAGAAGAAATGCAAACAAAGAAAAAAAAAAGAAAAAAATAGAACAGAAAGAAAAGTAGACAACATAACAAACACGACTATAATTTAAGAACAGAAGTTTTCTGCTTAACATTAAATGCCTTATGGAAAATTTTGGTCGGCAACATATGACAAGTTTGCATGTTTCAAAATCGAAATTTTCAATGTTACTGAGGTAACATTAAGTACGCCATGTTTGTTTCGTCCTACCTGATTCCAGTAAGAATTGTTACTCTCAATATTAAATTGCAGATTATACAGACTTTTAAAAAAAAAGTTCATGAAAATTCCGCTTCCTCAGAGGACAAGTTGTTGAGAGAAAAAAATTCCTTCAATATTTTTGTTACAATACCTCATTTCTGATGCAATATATACAATATATACACGCACATATGTGCAACACACTTTTTACCTTAATACTGTTTCACACTCTCGACATCACCTACATTCTTTATCTGCTTAATATTGGAACTCGTATTGCTAGATAAATACAAAGCTATCGACCTCCATTTTCTTCAATTTATTTTACGTGACAGATGACTAATTTTAATGCCGGTGCAGGCATTTAAATTACATCAGCTAAGTTTCAATGTTGAGGTTGAATCCAGTGCACAATTCGGAATTAAGATATGGATAGAACTTAATGCGAAGGCTCAATTTATCACAAATTTCATTTTTTTTTTTCTTTTTTAAAAAGGGTATCTGTTTGAAACACTTGCTGATCTTAAAGGGTAAATCAAATCATGGCAGATCAAATTGATATGCGCAAATGAAAGAAAAAAAAAATAAAGTCCCTTGGTAGCAGGAAAAAGAGACTTCATTTAGTAATTTCCTGAGCGACTTGCTTTAAAACATGGCTTTGTATCATGTTGACGTGTCCTATGGTCATCTTTAGATTGGATGAATATTCTGTTTTTTTCTTTTTTTTTTTTTTTAAAATATCCACCAATATATGTTGACCAATCCATCAAATCAGTCATATATTAAAAATGAAAACATAAAATTTTACGGTGGATTTTGATAGCTTTTAAAGCTGGCAGAGGTTTTACTGCTGTTCCGTTGCCTTTTTTTACAAAATATTTTTAGGCAATTATATAGATTGTTTCCCAAACTAACCACTATTGATGTTCTTCTTTTGGTCAGCAGTCGATCTTCCTTTTTGCTCTAGGATTCATTACTTACGTTTTCTTTCGTTTCTATAGAACTGTTTTCAAGAAACAACAAGATTGCATTTATTTATTCAGTCGATTAATGCATTCTCGACTTATCGATGACACATTTTCAATAACTTTGAGTATGGAATTCTCTCAAGAAGAATGAATCAGAAGAACAGTCCATTGCGCAGCAAAGATTGCAAAATACGAGTAATGATTAATATGACAGATTTTGGATGAAAACGCAGAAACATGACTGTTACTGTTGATGAAATTTAGTGATTAACTTCCTACAGCAATCTCCGGACTTTGGGAATAATATTGCCAAAGTAGGAAATAAGATGTCAGAAAAACTGAAATATAATAATATGTCGAAATAAAATGATGTTAATCTATAATACTAAAGATTATCTTAATTGAATACTGTTTAGACAAATATTCCAATCTCACATAGGAAATCATTTATCAAATATTCATCTTTCAATTGTAGCTGAACTTTTTGCATTGTTGCAGTTTGTTAGTAGAATATGTGTTGAAACTGTTCCCAGTTAGATTGTTTACAATGTTACTAGTTTCTTATTTAGCTGACCTCCTTTGCGGTATATCTTCTTCTTATTGTAAGTTATGTGCCTTACTACGTTAATGCTTACTATAAAGATTGATATCCACTGTTGGGATTCTTGAGCTCAATTCGGCCACTGCCACATTTTTCATTCAACTCCATTCATTTAAATTCTCATTTGTTTCTTCATCTTCACCTTATATTCGTAGACCTTTAAGTCTTACTAAATTATAAGTATATCATTGCTATAGATCAATGCTTCTGTATCATGGCTGCTAGCGAATAAAATCATTACAACAAACTCCTCATCTAACACATTCATCTATATCAGCTCCAAACCACAAGCAATAAAAGTTTCTTAACAAAGAAATACGATTTCTCGACATAAAATAGAAGTGACTTGTATGTTTGTTTAGTTTTTAAAAGTTTGCTATTGAAATTTTATGCTGAAAGTTAACTTAAAAAATTCAGTGATTTCTTGATTTCAACTGTCGATGATTCAGTTCTGTGACAATTTCTCTCGGTATTCACTTCCAAAACTAATGTGATATTCATTTGAATGTTTTTAAATTCATTTTTAAGTTGTTAATTCATCATGAATGGAAAAAATATTTTTCAGTTAAGTTATTTTAATCCTTAAATGACAACCTCTATTCTGATGAATGGTTGCATAGAAAAATGACCACCATTTAAAAAAAAAATCCATTTAATACATGTTTCTTATGTGTGTTGAAATTAAAAATTTGGAACAAAGCCGGAATATTTACAAAAGTACAAATAACAATGGATGGATGGACCAGACTAACCTGTATATTTAGTGTCATATAAATAAGGCCAATCTATACATATTCAGTGTCATTTAAGAAACCAGTTCTTTAAAAATTTTCTATATAAAATAAGGATGAAAAGAGAAATTTTTCATGTCGAAGGTGTTTGTGTATCGCTAATGATTTGGAGGAGGGCCAGCAACATCACTGCAATGAATTGTCATTTTTCTAGAGGATGCTCAAGGCCACCGAACATAAAATATGTTTGATGAGTCATGGTGCATTAAACTGCCTGATCATTATTAGTATATTCTAACATTCTCTACTTTTTGATAAGTTGCTTTCGGAAATTTTTGATTATTTTTGTGTTTTATTCTGAATAGGTATTGTTTCTTAGTCCGTAATTTGAAATCATTTACATATTTTTTATCTACCTTTTTAATTCTTCATTTTTTTCTCTGTCACCGAAGAACTTGTGCGTTACATGATAATAGAAGAACAAACAGCATGCAGTATAATGAGAAATTTTTAAAAAACTTTAAAATGAGTGTCCGCTAAAATATATCCACGTTATCACGACAGATCCCATTCTTCCATTCCTACCTGTCTCCGACTCCTTTTCACTCCTGGTGCTGCCGTTGTCAACCGAATAGCTCGTTCTTTTCCGAAACACTGCGCATCTACCTGCTATCTGGAACGTTTTTTGGCAGGTAACAGCAACTGCGACAGAGTATCATTAGTCATTGGGAGTGCGATGGATCACCTGGGACAACCGTCGAGCAATCTCTATCCTCTCCATGCGCATACGCACTACATGTCGCCTGCGCATGACAATAGCAGCAGCGGTAGTGACGTTAACACCGTTGTCACCCGTGTCACCTTCAATAGTGTTGCAGTTGGTGCCGTCCCTCTCACCATACTACTGCTGTTGTGTGCAGCTCCGATTCATCTATTTTGTTATTTGAAATTGCTGTACATGGACGATGAAATAATGTTTGCCTGCTAGATGTCAAGCATTCTTCATTTGTAGTTTATTTTATTGTTGTTGCTGTTGTAGATTTGCTACTTCTTCCACTCCTTTTCACATTTTCGTCTTTATTTCTTTCATCATTCAATTTTCTTATTTTCTGATTGTACATATGAATTTTTTATTCAAATATTTAACTCTATATAAATGTATTTTACCTGTTTCGTACTTTCAATTCAATGCACAGGTTAGTCAGGAAGAAAGAGGAAATGTAGTTCCAGGATTAGTGATCATTATTTATTAATTATTAATTATTGCGCAGATAAGATCTTCCCACATCTCTTGATCTTCCATACTTATTAAGTAGTCCCAACTTTTTCTTCTTTCAAAGGCTTTGAAGAAATTGTTTTGTCGGTATTAGACTTGGAGTTAAAAATCCCAAGAGATCGTATTGTGAAGTAGGAACTGCAGAATTATTGTCTTGGTCATTTCAAGATTTTAAGGTTATTCGAATAACATCCTATCAGAATTCCAGTTAATACCAAAATTTTTTTTAATTTGACTTACCTCTGCTCAGTTCAGAAATCCTGTTGCTGAATTCTTTGTCATTTGAGAGGAATTCTCCTATATTCATCGAAGCGTTGTTAAAGATAGTTTTTATTTCTTGCTATTTGAGCTTCATTGGTTCGCTTCGGTGATATTATGATTAAAGATTTTTTTTTGATTTCATTGGCAAGTTTACTTCTGTAATTTTCCAAGTAATAGTTAAGCGTAGCTGGTAGTAAGAGGGTAATATCCTCATCCCGGATATTACTCCAGATGGGACTCGCTGAAATTGATAATGTTCAATATTCTTTTCTGTCACCTGTCCTTGAATATCCTTTAATCAAAAGATTCGGTACAATTTCTTTCTGTTTGAAGTAATTCCAATTGCAAAAAGGCCTTTTCAATGTCTGCTGCTATAACAGTTCCCATCGTGTGGCACTTCTACCAGTTCGGTAAGAGTTATAAGTCGACGATATAAAATGTCATTCAAGCTTTCCATTCTTTTAAATGTGATGAGGCGTAAATAATTTCAAGTTTTGTTGTAGTTTTACTTAGACTTATAACTTTGCGATGAGGAAGATAATGAATAGCACTAACCTAGTCCGTTTCTGAACATATTCTTTCGATAATATTGGACTGTAATTAATCGCGAACCATTTTATTGTATTTGAAAATTATATCTTCATTACACTGTTGGTGGCACCAAATTTGTCTTGAAAGTTTTTTGATTTGAGTAGTTTGATGTTTCACAGGCAAGAATTGTTTAAAGATTCATGGAGAACTGGTGATAACATTATATGACAATTATTAGTCGACAGAATGTTAATAGTCTGATATATTAGCTGACAAAGGCATACTGTAATATAATCCTATCGGGTACAAACGTTATGTGAACAAAAAAGGTATCAAAATAAAAACATTTACATGTGAGTTGCTTCCTGATATTTTAACCATTGAAGATAACTTGGTGATCGGAAATAAAGATAAGAATTAGATAAATGATTCACTACATTAGACATCTATTTATATTCATTTTATGTGATGAATCATTTGAGTAAAAAATATTTTTATTATATAAATATTTTGATTCTTTGGAGGTATTTTATAAATTACTTCGATTTTTTTGACCATGAACAGCTCTTTGAATCACATATGCAAATTATTTAATTCCACATATGGAAATTATTTGATTTCATAAAAATGTCTTAAAGGAGAGGCTTTGTTGGCCATTAGGATTGGTGTTAAATGAGTTCTCATTGAAAATTTTGGACAATCATACATCATTAAAAAAAACTCTCTAAAATCAGTTACATTCTGTTAAGAACAGTGGTCGATAATGGAAGGAAATCGTTGCTATTAAGAAAATACTTGGACAATTTGAAACAATAAGCGAGAATCTAGAAGAATCCAATATCGAAATCATTACTAAAAATACATTGCCAACCTGGATTCTGGACAAAATGTATCAATAAGAAGAACAAGAAGAATGGTTAGTCACTAAGTTACGACAATTCTTGGCGAAACTGACTCAAAGAAATGAAGAAGTCACAAGGAGCTAATCTTTCACTATCGTGAATGGACAAAAGCTAATCAAAAATAAATTTAATCTACGATATGTCACGGAAGAAAGTTCAACTCTAGCTCTCAATAACTAATGCGAATGCAAAATGGCTAGTAAAACTAGAAGACTTTGCACCTTTTGTAATAAGGACAGTTGGAATAATGAGTATCCAACTTTTTCTAGTTTCAAAAAAAGAATGGAACGGCTGAAGGAAAATAACGCCAGTCCAAGCTGTGTTCAGGACAATCAAGCTATAGCAGAAGAAAGCGTGCACGTTTCTATTCCAAAGGCCTTCATAACGCTATTTCACACCAAATATACTGATAATGAACAACCTCTTGAAAAAATCAAGGAAAAGACAAGTCTCACAAAGACAATAAGTCCAATTATAAAGCAGTGGAATCGAAAAGGTTAACAAGTTTTACTCCTTTGTGAAGAGGTTGAAATAACCAGTTTGGTATGTCTGGTCTTACTAAGAAATCTTAATTTTATTTGATAATAGTACATAAGTAACTTGCATATCTAAGAAACTGCAATAATCACCACAAGAAGATGAAATTCGCAACATTTGATAATCGGAAGCCCCAATCATCGATTGTAACTGAGATGCGAATTGGAATAGAAACTATGGAGTCAACCATCGAAGCTACTGTTGTTGACTACTTAATTAATCAGTTAAAAGCAATAATCGTAAATCAATGTGACGCATCATATATTTCAAATCAATTTTCACTTCACGGTAAAACAGGATGCTGGAAACGATGTAATTTACTTATTATTGGAGGCGATTATTTCTTCAAATTTATTCAGTTTAATTTGCTTTGATCAATACAATAGCCGCTCCAATAATAGCTGGAAGTGGATATGTAGACAAGCATTGTAATCAGTTCCAAGCTCTAATGAAATAGTAGCGCATACCGAATGTTGTGCCCTTCAGAATTAGGATCAAATTATTGCTATATCTATTAATACTGATATAGATCGATTCTGGGAATTGGAATTTATTGACGTGCAAGAACAACCTGATCTTCATAAAAATAAGCAAATATTAGAAGTTTTCAAGAAAAACAACACTAAAAACAACTAAAAAAATCAAATCGCCTGGCCATGGAAAGAATCAAGAATCAAGTTAAAGGACAATTTTGGTTTATGTTTTCGTCGCTTAAAATCTTTGGTTAAACTACTTTAGAACAATGAACAGTCACTTCGCAAATACGATGAAATGATTCGCAATCAGTTGCGATCTAGTATTATCGAAAAGTATGTCCAGAAATGGATCAGGAAACTCCGGGACAGGCAACGGAAGACAATACTGAACATTATCGGAGTGATATTGTCACACTTTTCACTATCAACTGCAATTAATTATTACTTGGAAAATTATGGAAATAAAACTTCATAATACTTTCTCATCTTCATGAAGATCAAGCTGTCCTTGTATACTAATAAATTCCAATTTCCTGAATCGATCTATTTCTGGTATATCAGTATTAATAGGTAGAATAGTAATTTGATTCTTATTCTGAAGGGTGCTTCATTCGATATGCGCTACTATTTAAGACTGAGTGCAATTTATTGTATAATGCTTTTTTATAACAAAGGATTTGCCATATTTTTCCTTCAAGACCTTTCTTATAACATTGTAATTCCCAGGTAAGATATTTCATAGTTTAGTAGAGTCTCTCTTTGAGACAAGACATCAAACAATTCAATTTTTGGATGTCTGGGATATTTTGAAGATGAATTACACTTTAAAACTGCTTTCTCCATAATTTTATATTACCATTAAACATCGGTAGTTAGGGCAAATTCACTGTTGAGTGATGTACTTTTGCTGGTAAGCAAGTCTCTCTTTTTATTTTGGTTTAGGATTAGATTACTAGGTCGGAGTCCTTCTTGTACTTGGTTAAAGTTATAAAAATTTCTTTACCTTCGTTTATTAGGCTTAAAATACGCTTTTGCCCTCGACCATTTATGTGCATTTGTCTTCCTTCTTGAAGTTGAGACGTGTTAGATATATTCCATCCACTTCGCAATTTCGAGGGTGCGAAAGTACAGCTTGAGGTGCATTAACTCCCCTTAATTCTTTTTCTGGCCTCGTGCTGTTGGCAACTTTCTTCTTTGTCAACACTTGTTCTAATGGTGTTAGATCCATCCCATTGACTTCATCGAGAATTTTTAGTTTCTCTTTTGTCGTTTGTGCACTTTTGATTATAGTAACAGACAATCCCGACTCGTAGCACCAAAATATTTGTAGAGAATTTCTTAGTTCGGGAGATTTGACAGTGTCAAAATTTCGGTAAGAGTCAACAGTCATCTTTAGGTGAAGCTCCTTTATTCTTTGATCTTGGAGTAAATTGTTTCGACACAATTCGACAATGTAAAACAACACAGGAATATTACATTCTTTTTAGGAATATAGTAGTATAACAGTTTATCACAATGAACAATATGATTATTACCGAACTGGGAGAATCATTTGATGCGTTTACATAAAGTATATATATTCCTGTCAAAATGGGAGTCAACATAAGCCATCTGCTAAGTTTCAAAGATCATCGTATGGTAATGATGTTAATGTAAACAAAAGAGAGGAAGAGACTCATGTACAATGACCACAGATGCGGGATGATTTATGAGAATTTAATCATAAACGTCAAACTGTAAACAACTTGCACATTGAATATGCTTATTAGAATAACTTTGAGGTCCGCAATATTTGAAATTCGCGCCAGTCACCGCTATAATATGAGAAAAATGTGGTTTTCATGAAATTGAGGAATATTTCTCTTATATCGCGATAATAGTAATAATGCATTTTGAATGACATTTTTATCCAGCTGGGACGATGCGTCCCACACAGCGAAGGAAAATAATATAACAATGACAATGCGTTATTGGTGTCAGTGAAATCTTAAAACAAGCATGAAGTGAAGAAACTTCACATTTATACAAAATAAATATCATCCAAATGTTTTTTGTAAGAAGTAGGTGGTAGAAGTAGGTTTGGGGAAATGATGACAGTTACGACACAGAAGAACCAACAATGTCGTGGTACTGCAAAATTCACTGCATAAAACGGCCACGGACCACTGGAGTACATGAAGAGGCATACTTGTGAGAAAACTTACACAGCTAAAGGCAAATTAAAAAATTTAGCACCAAAAGATAGACACTCAAATGAAAGTGAACTATCAACCCAGTAGAAAGCCGTTGAATACAAAGAGAGACTTTCAACTGAAAGATCCAGCACAAGCATGAAAGCAACGTCTGAAACAATTTACAATTCAGACCAAAAAATATGCAAAAATTAGACCAGAAGGCGGGCTTCCACAAACATCCATCAGCGCAGTAAATGATAACACAGATCAAATAAGGTAAATGAAGCAGGCACATCTATTATATCCACAGATAATTCTGACTTGTGAACTTCAAACTTCTTAAGAATGCAGTCAAGTCACAACATACCAGTGAAGCATTATTAAGCTTTAGAACATCACAATAACATTAATAAACCATAAATTCCAACTAATGACAAAAATCATAGCGCGAATAAAGGCGAACTATGTTTGTGCAACAAACGATGCGCAAAAATTATGGATATACACACAGGAAATTTAATTACACAATCTATAAAAACCAAAACAATGTCTATGAAAGAATGAATATACCGGGATTTGACTGTGATATTGTGTTATGATTTCAAAAAATCTATGACAAAGAAATGAACAGCATATCCGACAGCTTAAACATCTGATCAAGAACCATCCAGGGTACGGTTAAATAATAAAGGCAACTCTCTGTACTCTTCCACAATCTGCACAGTCCATAATGACTTGCACAACAAAATATTAAAATGTTAAAAGTAATCATAAAATAAATTTACAAGTCACAAGTAACATTTCGCTTAGGCATTCTGCTGCAAGATTTACTACGTAATTGGCGTTTCATTTCATAAACAGGTGGTCAAAATTTTAAAGAGTTCAACAAAAACTTCTAGCAAAAAATGAACCGATTAACTTGAGAACAACCGACTACTATCATGAAATCAAAGTTAACGAGATGATGCCACAAAACAAGCATACTTATTAATTATAAAAACTACCGTTCAACCTAAATTAGTAGATAAATTTATTATATTTCGACAACTTAGGAAGTGAAGGAAAGCGAAGGAGATAAAGTATGCGAGAAGGAACCATTTCTGAAACAGTGGACAAAATTAGATTTCTTCATATTCAGTTTGTGAAACCTCGATGCATGTCGAGTTTTATACAAGGAAGCGTTTAAATAGAAAACGACCAGTTCTTAAACCAAACTGAGAAAAGACACTTTTTAGAAAGATTCAGTGAGTGAGCGATTTAACGGAAAAAGAAGTAACAGTAGCTAAAAATTTAAGAGAAGAGATAGCCATATGATATAGACGAAGTTATGACTTGTAAATTTTGATGACATCCTCGATCTTTTTGCGACATATGGGGCACTCTCCATTCAAGTGCCATGTTTCTGTGGCACATTCGAAACACATCGACATATGTCCACATGTGTAGATTACACAGTTTACCTGAAATCAAATAAATTATGAATGACTTCAGCACATAACCGCCGATTTTTAAGCAAACCTTCAAATTTAAATGCAAAACAGATTACTGGAAATTATCCAACCCAGATAAAACTACCTAAACGCCAAACCACTTCTTGCATTCACTGTAGCGGTGAAATCACTTTTCTTTAGCACACGTTTTTACGATTAATTTTAGTCATTTTGTAGAAGAAAAAATTTACTTTAGAGTTCATACAAATCCTACATTCATCGCCAACTTCACCCTCATCATCACCGGACCGTTGCTGGCGACTTCCCGTCTGTGCAGATAATGGTGGACGTGGTGAAGGATGTAAAGGTGGCCTTCCTGGCAGAAGTCGCACAGGAGATGACCTTCAATTTACACATAAAATTCTGACTGTTAACTTCGACATACTTTCAGATGATGTATAAAACACAGTTCTAGATCAATCAAATCTTTACCTGGCTGGAACCAGAGGTGGTGGGAATTGCGATCGATGAGATATGTTGGGTTCGTTACCATGAAGTCCATGAATGTTATCTAAATTTTCCAAGAAGTCGATGAAATGTTCCCCACTCATGAATACTGGTCTCGAAGGCATAGCTACGGTAGACGCTGAAGTAGGTACTCTCCTTTCTGCTTCTGAACAGGAATAAATTTATACTGATACCAACTTATCCACTCTTCTTGATCTATATTTAAAATATTTGGCTGTTGAAAAGCTTGATAAAGAACATAGAAAATTACGTGAAGAACATGGTAGACGTAAAAACACTCCGCTCAAACTGTCACCAGTTTCCGACTGCGTTCGTCTGGATAAAAAAGGAGAACAGTTCTCACGATTGCCATGCGTGAGATGAGCACTTGTTGGAAAAGCACATCTGGAAAACACAGTTAAAAGGAGCTGTCACAAAAAAAAAACACAATGAACTCATGATGAAAGCCACAACAAGTGCTTCTTCAGTGACTCGAAATACTGCAAGCTGATAAGAGAAAATCCACAAATCCGATAAAACTTACAATTCACTACTCGATCCTCCAACATCTGTTCGTATTTCAGGGGATAAGTCAAGCAAACTACGAGAAGTTCTTGTGATTGCTGGAACTGGCGACAAACGCACTGCCATTTGAGACGCTGCTACTACTTTAATACTCCCTATACAGAAACAAATAACTTTATATTTTGTATTATTTTGAAATCTTGCACATGAATTTTGACGTAATGCAGACGGTCTCAGTACTCATCACGACCAAGCCTTAGTTATCAATCATGTGTATATGTTTATACATGTCATTTGAAATCATAACTCGTTAATGATATTAATATATAACTTCTACCAAATCAAACAAAATCTTGATGACATCGCACTGAATCTTCCTAGTATCTTTATCAGATTCAAAATTACCTAGTACACGTATTTTCTGAGTCGTGCCGTAAACATCGAAATATGCCCACAGTCTCACAGACGTATCCACATGAATGATGACTCGAGGCGTGAGGTTGTTCTTCGCAAAATAAACCTCGCCTTAAAAATGACATAATGAAATGAGAACTCTGCAAAACATTCTGAGAAAATTTCTTGCTGGAAACGATAAACACCTTTTTCGGTAATCCAAAATGATAGTTCGTCACTAATTTTAGGTTGTGCAGCTACATCTTTTATGCCAACCCAATATTCCGGTCTTTCTAAAAGATCATCACTATCCACGGGAAGTGTCGACCCTTGCAAATTAACCGGATCACAGCAGGTCAATCCGAACGCCATACTACCGGTATAAGCTGATTCTATATCCAATATCTAAAAACAAAATGTGATTGTGAAGAATCTCAAAACATGCATAAAATCACTCTCAAACTAGATTCTTCTTTCACATATGCTCCGAAAAAGTACTGTTCACATGGGATAAAAATTATTTTACATTTTAAACGCAACCTGAATCACGATTTTTTCATTCAGTGCAAGAGGTCTGGATGTGAAAACGTAACCACAGGCATATTCACCAGCATGTCTTTCAGCAACAGTATAAGCGTGAGTCAAAACAACATGCTTTCCACGGACAGTATGAAAAGTTAACGGTGTAAACTGTACGCCTGAAAAATTTATTTTGATACTAAGGTAACGAAGTGGGAAGCTATTATAAATCAATTTGAGACGATACACATTATACCTGTATGATATTTCGGAAGAGGAAAATCTAATCGCGAATTTGAACTGTTTCTAGGATGTCGATGATGTGTTGTAGTGCTCGTCGTTGCAATTTGTGTTTGTGAGACTGATGTTGCTGAAAGAGGTCGACTGCTTACACGATTCCTACTCACTGCTGACCGTGCTGACCGAAACCTCACTTCATTCGGATCTGCAAATTAACCGAACAGAGTAAGCATCGATATAACATCGAAACGTGATTCGCATTACACCGCAAAAAATTAATAAACAATCCGCACAGCGCTCAAACTAAACCAAAATACATTACATCAAGATAATCGAGATCATGAAAAATCCAGTAGATTTACTGTTTGATTTTCGGAGATGCAACGGCTAACTGATTTAGAAAAAAAAACATAAAGGATCAATTCGCCGAGCTAACTGAATCATGGCCAAGTTCATCATGCAAATGACCGAATAGTGACTTTCTACAGAACAGCAGTTTGGAAAAAACTTTGTACGGCGATCAACTAGGAAAAAGTATTTACCAATGAATTCAAGTGAGGAACTATTCCCATATATATCAACAATAACCCATAAGGGCGAAAACACATTGATTCCATTCAGAAACTGTCCTTTCAAAACACCATTTATTCCGTAATAAAGTTCGCCCTCAGCGTTCACATAAAAATGTAAAATTGAACCGGCGACAGAGTAACGCTCTGGTAATGCTTTTGCCCAATAGCCTTCTTTACTCGTTAAATCTGGACATGCAAATCTAGAAAGTTGAATATTATACATTGAAAACGACAAGAGACACTGAAAAATGGAATTAAGGTGTCAAACAAAACCATAGAAAATCCTTACTTCGGTAGTTCGATGCCGCGGAAAGTTTCAGGATCAACATTTGTAACACCGAAGCGTAAAACACCAGACCAATTTGAAACCACTTCGGCAAATCGAATGCAAACATTCTCATCTATTTGTATCGGTCTGCAAAACTTCTAGATTCGATTACTGTTGATCCTGAATAAAAATTGGCTGAAACATTTACAAAAAATTAAAAAAAAAACCCATGTATTAACATATGAAATTTCATACGACATATTTTAAAAATGATAAAATTTGCAAATCTCAAAAAAGCTGCTATCCACGTATTGTATATAAAAAAGAGGCACTTTTTACACTCAAGTGCTGTATCATTTTTTAGAAAACACATTATACTACTCCTTTTTTCGTCCTCCTATTTCCCCTCTATTCACAAGCTAAATATATCAATTTTTAGAAAATAACAGTCAACACCATGAAAAGACCTCATAGCTTAAATTTTTGAGTTTTTCTCTACAATTAGTGGCTGAAGAGTTGGAAACTTACCGACTGCTGAATGCAAGTCCTTTACAAAAAGATTCCCTTCGCCTCGCGACTCGACCTCCTCGTAAAATCTGTATGTTGGAACCATGCACATGGTGAAAAGTAAGCTGCGGCAGAGGCCATTCCGATGTACCTTGATTTACCACCGTATTTTCATCGTAATTCGCAATTTGCAGTCCGTCGTCAGGAACTGATTCTGAAAAGAAAAAATTAAAGTTGGTTTTCAAGTAATCAGCAGAAAGTAAAGTATTTAGTTTAACTTTTCCCCGTACACAGTAGGTATCAGTTGCTTGTATGTAAGTGTAGTATACCGAACACCTAGCTTTTTGTAACATATTTTAGTTCTACGGATATTCGAAATGTTTAACGCCTCACTAAATATGTGAGTTTCGTAAACAAAATTTCTGACTGGAATATGTTATAAAATACAAGGAACTAATCCCAATTTCATGGGAATTTTTCTAAGCCGTGACAAATAATCTAATAATCTGACCGACGGTATCCTGCATAACAAGGATTGCGTTTCATAATGGGATAAATACTTGCATTAAAGAACATACCAGTACTACAAATCAAGCCGAATCTTATGATATACTAAATCACAAAAAAAAAACATTCTTTTTCTGCAGAAAATATCTCCTGCGACAATACCAAACTGCAAATAAGCTTCAGCAACATAGTAGATGTGTGAAAACCATTGTTCACAGTTTGGGCTTTTAATGATAACGCAAGAAATTTATTATTTGGAAAATGCGATATACAACGAGTAATTATAGCAAATATAACAGCAAATATAACTCAATCCGCTAAGTATATACTTATACTACAGAGAATTTAAGATAAAAAAACAACCACTAGAAGTCAATCTTCCGATTCCATCTTCCACATCATTCTTGTTAACCTAGTCCTCAAAGCCTAATCCTAAACTTAATTTTTCTTATTTCCACAACACAAATATGCTTCGTACCTCACTCAATCATGTTTGAGGTTTTTCATATTATAGAAAAAAACTCATCAATTTCCAATGGTCTTCAACAAAAGCTTCTATTTAAAAGACACTCAATGAAATAGCTGTAACAACTAGACATCCGGACTCAAAAAAGTGTTTGGTAGCAGTGAATTGGTAACATTTTCTAACAACGAAAAATTTGGTACAGGAAAAGAAAGAAATGTATATAAGGATATATATGTCGAGTACATAAGAATATTCAGGTAAAAAAAATCCAGTCCCTTTATTCACTTCACACACTAACACTAAATAAAACTGTATATAGAAAATACCAAAATCGTAGAAAATATTTCATCCAAAGTCTGTGGAGTAGAATAACTTATAAGCAACCATTATGAAGTCAAATCCCTATCATATGATATTTAGAATAAGAAAGCTGAAGGAAACAATCTTCCTCTCAAGATCTTTCTTATAAAAAATAACGTATTGTTAACAAAACAAACTAACAAGTTCGTCAATTCAGTATACACTTGTCTAAAAACTATTAAGTTTCGTAGATGTGCTTCTGAATGATAAAAAAATCTTCCAGCAACAGAATGTGTTAGGTGCCAGCGAACAAGGAAGAAACAGTGGAAACACATGTGAGATCTGATTGATGAATTGTACAACAGGACACACCTTTGAATTTACTTCGAATGTCAGCACTCTTTTTGAAGAGTCTTTTCAAAGTTCCACAGTCTCCAAATTCATTAAATTCACTTGGAGTCGTATCGTCTAATGATTCTGATACAACGATCTCAGATGATCCAGCACTGGAAATCGTATCACTGGATGCATTTTTAAGCAAACTGTCTCCATCAGAAGTCATTTGTGCTCCGAAAAAAAAAGTAGCGAGAGATTTAACACTTCACAGAAATATTACCCGCGCGAATAGAGATGAAAATAAGCATGAACATAAACTACTTCCCATGATAACTAATGCAATTCTAACCGTTTCCCACTTTGCAAGTGGCATTTCTAATGTTTTAACAACACCATTCTTCCCGTGAAATGTATTAAGCCTAGTTTTTTAAAACAGTGCTTATCACATGTTTTTTCCCGGATATCTGTTGACAGCCGTTTATCAAATTCGTATATTTGACAACCACTGTACTGTGACTTTGTTCAAACAGAGTAATTTTAATGATTACAACAATTAAATTTTATTTTACCTATATTTATTCTGTGCCTATATTTATTCTTATTTTTATTTAAAATTTTCTGCTGTTAGTAATAACTGTTCATTCCTCACTATAAGCAAGTAACAACACCCGCAGTATCCACATCAGTTCTGAACAAGAGCTAGTACCGTAAACTGCAGAATCAAAAATGGAGTGTGCATTATGCACTCGTATTATAAACGAGAATATATGCACTGCAGAAACTTTCTTATTCATTTGCTTTATCAAGCATTATTTTTTGCCTCTTCTAACTACATCTGTTCCAACACCCTATTTTAATAAGACGTACAGGTTAAATATATTTCATAAAACTATAGTGAATAACTACCGATAATTCAGAAGGAAATGGCTTGATATACTTTGTATATATATATAATACTTTGTTCTATATATACTCAAGCCAGACTTGAATCAACGTAGTTTTTAAAAAAAATTTCTTTTAATGACTTATTTCTACGCCAATCCTAAACTTTTTAAATATCTCAAAAAAATAATTAATTAAATGGACTTAAAACAAGATAGCAGGTATGTTTGCTAACACTATCGTCACCTATCATTTAGAGCATATCCAGTGATGAGCAATTAGAATTTGCTTTAGTTAAGCAAGAACAAAACTATTTTCCGAATATGCCTATAACAACGACCACATTAAATGATCGACTTTCACCATAAGGATTTTCAATATACTTTTCAAAGCTCCTAGCAACCGCAAATTTTTGTACGATACGAAAAGCCCATAAAATAGAAAGCTAACAAATTGGTTCAAAATCAGCGTCTTCGAAGAATGTTCAAAGAACAGACAAACTTTGGAATGTTTATCATTCAGTGAGACAACTCTATTTTTAACCTATATCGTTGTAAAGACAATCAGGAAAGCCTCTGAAGAGGTTTCAAAAAGGTTACTGTCGATGTGATACCACATACTGATTACATGTCAAGTCAGATGCACGGGCAAAGTGAAGCAACACACGTCTTAAAAGTCTGATACAACTGATACAAGAATAAGTGAATAAGTGCTACTGCAATAGATAATTAGCGGTACATGAACAGAACGAAAAAAACAGAAACATAAGTCTTAGTAAAAAGAAGCTAAGCTGGCATAAAAACAGACTGAATGAGACGACGTCAGCAGGGAGATGCATCTCAACTAACTCCTAGATCATTTTGAGCAGTACGAAAAGCTTTTATTAGGGAGAGTTACACTTCTGTCAATGAAGACGGCAAAGAAAACGAGATGAGGAAAGTGGTTCACTAGGCGAACGCACTCCTCATTCTGTTATTTCACTCAAACGCCCACAACCAGCTCTGCTACTCTGATAACTTGCATCAACCTGACCTACTTTCTCTGATAACGATGACAAAGCGGATAAGAACGACAATAAAGAGTAGGATTGTGTAGCAAAAAATATTTAAATAACATTTCTTCTCATATGCTGAATAAAGTCAGTATTTCACACCCTTTTGAGCTCTGCTTACTAGCGACAGTTACCTACAATGAAGTAAATCAGTTTCTAAGCAAAAAAAATCCTTCTAGAACAGCCTGAAGTTATTTTCTGCTTACTTTTCACGATAAACCGATAAAAATAATAAAAAAAAAAAATTAAATGAAAAAATACAGAGATTGAAGGAAAACCATAAAGGGAATACGGAAATAATGGACTATACAGTGAGAGACAGGCTTAACTTAAGTAGACGTTTGTAAGAAGGATCTCCATCACTTTCACGAACAATACGACCCGGGTCTACGCCAGCTAATTTTACAGCATGAAATGCCAGATCAACAATGAAAAGTCTTTCGCTCGCTGTTAGTGTCCCAATTTGTGCTCTAAGCACTAAAGATTGTTTCTACAAAATAGATCCTCGTGAAAGTCGGGAAAAATTATTGCAAGAGTTGTAGTTATTAGATAAAATTTCAAAAAAGATATAGTTTTTTTTTTTTCATAAAAACTATGAGACTATAAAAGACACCGATAGACACACTATGAGACTACAAAAAACACCGATATTCACCAAAGTTAGTAGTGATTCGAGTGCATCATAATATGAGTGCAACAATAATACTAAGAACTTTTTTGCCAAAATTGAAAAGAAACTAAAGAAACCAATGGAAAATCTCGTTTCCATTTCAACCCAACTTTGCTACTATGATTGCAACGTTCCTAACACCTAACTTGATAACCTAACACCTAACTCTTTCCGTTGTTCAGCAATTAGCAACTTTAGTCCTATCAGAAAACCCGGCCATTAAGAAAAAAAAATCGGGAAATTCAGAAAAATACGACAACGCAAATTTCCTTCAACTTCTAGCTTATAAAAATGATAATAAGGATGAAATTATCTTACTTTCCTCAACATATTGTAGTAAAAGAATACTTGAAGAACTCCTTGTACCTGCATAATTAACACATTAGAAATGTAACAAAAAAATGGCTTAAAACGATTTAAAAATGAGTCTAAAACTTTAATAATTTTATAAATTCTTGAAAAAAAATACAGTGATATCATGAAGCAGCTCACCATTTTCCAAAATAGCTCCAAGTGAAAAAGAGAATTGGGAAAGTGTTCTTAGAAAAACAGAAAATGTTTAGAAATAGGAAGAGTCTATTCATGAATCTCTCTACGCATAAAAAAGTTACTACTTTAATTCAGCCTTTAAACTGCCTCAAGTCATGTGTGTGGGGGTATTAGATCGTTTCAGAAAATCAGACAGTTAATTTGAGAAAATTCAGAACGCAACGAAATCTAGTCAAAAATGAGACCAACCTCCTCTTAGATTATTCCCCATGCAATAATTTTCACTCGACAACCAATGGCTCCTATGTTTTCTGAAAAAAAAAAAAAAACATAAGAACACATAAACAAAAAAAATAAAATAAATAAATACAAGTGACCATTCCTCATAATCCAGTGTACGCTTTCTAGACAACAATAAATAATGCACAATATTGCATGTATTGCAAAGATCACTGCAATGTTTTATAGATAATATAAATGTGGAGATGAGATTAACAAAAGAAACGGAAGTGAGATAATTGGAGGAGTCACACTATGCACTTACTTCACTTGTATAGACCCACCTTTTGATAGGTAGCTTTTTTGCTTGGGGGAGAGCCCATGTTGTGGATGCAATAGAAACTTTTCATTATCTCCGCGCTTATACTGCAACATACTAAAACGTACAATAAGGTCTTTGGTCCAGTTTTCATCTTATGGACCGGAGCCAACTTCAACCATGAATTTTGGACTGTGGGCATTCCGAAAACCTAAATCAAATATCCCGTTCCAGAGTTCCACATGTCAACGCCCTCTATTTAACTCTCGACTTATCAGCTTCGAACCACTATAATAATAAATAATCCTGGAAGTCAAGGTTCTAAACAAGGTAACAAAATGGTCAACCAACTGTCCTGACTATTCTATTTCATTGAGTCAACAGCATGAAAACAACGAATTTATATCTAATAACTTAAATTAGTTTATCACGACAGCATATGAAATTTACCTTCAAACACTGCACTGCTTTCACTAAACCAGTATATGATTTTTTTGGATGGAAACTCACTTAGACTGTACAAATCACGACTAAACTGAGAAGAAATAACCGCTTTTCAGCATAATTGATTATACATTATATACGATGGCAGAATTTTGTACCAGCTAGCAGCTTGCTTCTCTTACGTCGACGTTTTGAAATGACCCTGACGCTAATGTTAAAAGACCTAAGAGTGCACAGGTGTTTACTGTTATAACATTTTCTCTTCTACCTTTTTTCCAACTTTTCAGTCGCTTTTCAACACTTTTATCAAAAGGACGTGATGACCGAGCAAAACATAGCAGGACATCAGTAAAAATGAAAAGGAACATAACATTCGAAGACTTTTTGACTTCACTGCTGCTTCGGTTTTATATATTTGCTAGGAAAGGCTCGTAAATAATAAAACCTGTCTGTGATTAGCTCAGCAGAAGAAAAGCCAAGAATTGGCACTTCAATGCGGAGTACAACACAGAAGCACTCCCCTCCTCCTCCCTCCTTCCAGGATGCAGTTTGAGCCCCACCTTTTAGAAACTGAATCCACATCCCCAACAATCATGACACCTCCCCCCAACTCAGCACCGGACAATCGCTTAACCTCAGCAACTAGCTCCGTGCTCAATGCATCGACCATAACGGGTCACAATGAAAATGGCGTCCCCGGCATTTTCCCTCACCAAGGAGGTTGACAAGTGAGAGGATTGGGATAAAACTTGAGGTTACGGTGAGCACCCTTGTGATTTTGTAGCTCAAAATTGACACTCAGCAAATAACATTTCGTTAGAAGCCTAAGAATTAACTGTTAGATCTTCGAGTTGTATCTGATAAAGTGATTACCAGTATGTGTGCATCCAGCGCTTACCCGTTGTTTTGAATACTGGTAGACGAGCATCTCATGCCTATCGGTAAATTCGTCAGAATAATTCACAAAATGATAAAGTCCTAGTTCTTGCAATCAGAAAGCCGCCACGCCGCTAGTTGTAATCATTTCATTGTATCATTTCTCCCCATAACAACGTCTTTTTCATTTCTGTATGACAAATTGCGTCATATAATACGTTTGTATATACGTTTGTCAAAATAAATGTACGTTTGTCGTAGCATATTCCAACAACGCTGATTTTCTTCTAAATTCATACAAAAGCCACAAATCTTTTTATTTACATCGCTCATAATGCCATCTTGATTTTGTATCAGTAAATCCTGTAGTACTCGTCCCGCCGTCATTCTCTAACTTGTAAATTTGAAGCTCTAATGACCTGACCTCGAATTGATCCTTGCCTGTTTATATTGCACTTACGAAAGACATCTCGGAGAAAAACTGTAGTTTTTGGCAGTAGTACTATACTGTCGGTTGTTGAGGTTTAAAATCATCATGTCTTGTACTTGTTAACTGGAAGGTACTGAAAGCTAAATTAATTGAGTGGCTGAACTTCGTGAACTGAATTAACTTGGCAGGCTTGTGTGCATTTATGATAGCATGTACATCGCGATCAATATTTGCTTTGAGTGGGTGATAAGTGGATGATGTGGAGGGTGTGTATGTTTTTGACTGGATGGTACTCTTCCTGCACTACTGGCTGAGTTAGATAGCGAGACCAAATCTTCTTAGCACGTTGATATCCATAATTCTTTCCACTACTTTTCCTTTCTGGATGCAGTTCCTGGCTCAAAACTATACCGCATCGTCCAGCACCAAAAATCTGCTGAAAAAAGTAGCTGTGGTGGTTTGTTAGATTTAATTAGGAACTTCACTTTTTTACTAATTTCCTTGTTTCGCAAAAATTTGTGACGTGTCTGTTCACACTACGTGCTTTCAGCAGGTACATCTTATTGGAAACACATTACGTCAGGGCATGAAGAGAGGTTTTAAAATGTGGTGACAGGAGTCATACGACTTAGGAATTGTTAAGTAGTTTAGAGAGGAAGGCAAAAGGAAGTGGATAGGGTTAAAGAGACAGACATGTAGCGAATAGTTTTGCCACTTTTTTCTCAACAAGCTTTCAATTATTGAAAACTTTGTATTCCCAGGGTGTATTTACGGCTAATTTAATTGACTCGAGATTTATGAAGATGAATTTAACCTTTATACTACTTATATTTTAATCGGTTTCCAAAACCGATCTGCTTTACTGGGTTTTTAAGACGCCGCTTTTTGGAATTCATTTTAGTGAGATTTATTACTTTATCAATTTACTAGCTGTAAGTTCCACTGTGGAGTGCAGTAAAGCGGTCAGTAAAAATTGAGTTTTCCAAATCCAATGGATTTCTGTGAAAATATGTTACAAAAAAAAAAGTTCATTACAGTTTCTACAAAAAATCAGGAAACTGATATTTTTTTCTGTTAAAAAACACAATGGAAAATGAGAAATCAGTAATGACAAATATTTAACATCTAACTGAATATTAAAAAATCAGTTAGGCTTGATACACAGCATCAATTGTAGTGGTGCAATGATGATTGATTATCTTAAACTCGGATCATCAGTAAGTTCTTCTTTGCCCATCTCAATCTAGTCCTACTATATTCCTAGTAATACTCGTACCATGCATTGAAATTGATTCCAAATTTGTTCATTTGGATCGTGATGTTGATAACGGTCGTAGGTTTTCAGTCAGATCTGAACCACATTTGAGGCAGATATGGATTACCAACCTTTCCTAACATAGTGTAATATTTTTTTAATTCCAGTTTTTTTGTATTACTGAATGATTCCCCTCCGCAGTTCACGGACCTTAAAAGAAGTAGATATGAATTTTGGTAAAATTCGTTTATCTTACATGCACTTATTGTAAGTTGTGCTTTTGCTGTGTTGTCAATAAAGAAAAAGTACAACTTGCAATGTGTGTGTAGGGTGAACGAGTAGGTTTTACTGAAATCTTTTTCTTTATTATGTCTAAATTCTTTGTGGAAGCTCCTTTGGTTTAGATACTACATATTTGGAATTTGCAGAATTAAGAGAAATATGATTTCATAATGATAATGAAGAGATATTTGCAGTAATAGTAATGAGCGTCTCACTTTGCTTTGAAAACTCATGTAAGAAATTGTGTTATTTTCAAAATGAAGTGCTTTCCTGGTTTCACAACTTTTTTTTAGGGAGTAAAGTGCAGTTCAGCATTTTCTTCACTGTGACGATGTGTAGTGCAGCAGGAAACAGTTTCAGGTTATCTTTTTATGTCAAAAATTCTGCTGTGAATGGAATTTCAATATTATTGGGAGCTGCTTTCTATATTGTATGTGCATTATTCTTGACATTTTTTTCTATTTAGTTTTTAGGGGTATGAAGCAGATTCTATCAGAATTAGAACCGAACACAGATGCAAATACTATATTTGAATTAAAGGAACGCGCGCATATGTTTTGTGCTCGATTTCTTGGTGGCGCTTGGAAGGTTGTTGGAAGTAAAGAACTTCAGTTGGAACGGTTGAAGTAATTGTTATCTTATGATCTGAACTTTTCCGTTTATTTTGACTAGAAACAAGTTTATTGAAAAGTAAAGAAATCTTGGCATTATTAAACGATATTGCAGAGGTGGTATGAGTAATATGCTGTTTTTGTGTCGCCTTCCGGGCACATGTCCACCATTCTCAAACGAACCAGACAAAGTGCTTTTACGAATTTATTTTAATCCAGAAACCGAAAGTCACCTTGTGTCGGAATCGGTCATCTTCACTTTATTATCAGAGCGCCACCTTGGTCCGAAACTGTACGGAGTATTCAGCGGTGGACGGCTGGAAGAGTATATTCCGGTACTCAAATTTTGATCGTTGATAGTTAGTGTCATTTTCCTGCTTGAGCCTGCACATGTTTTTTTTTGATGTTTTAGTCTCGACCACTTTCGTGGAAAGAGCTTGCCCTTCCGGAAATGTCCTGTAAAATAGCACAGCGACTGGTTCGAGTGCATCAGCTGGAAGTACCGATTTGGAAAGAACCTGATTACTTGTGCGGTGCACTGAGCAGGTAAAATTATATTTAAGCCTTTTTGATTTTTTCCCTAAGTGAGCACGATTTCTTTTTTTTTAAATACTCTCTTGACAGATACAGTAGTTTAAAAATGTAATGTTTAGATGGCTGAAACAGCTTATGCAGACACCAAGTGGTGCACGAGAATTTGTGATTCCTAGCTGTTACGCAGATTCTGCTCCTCAAATCATCACTTGTGAAGATATTGCTAACGAACTTGACTTTCTGAAGTAAAATTTTTTTGGTATGCTTTATTAACTACTCATATGTGCATGTGAGTAATCAGAGGAATTTGTGTTCGGATGATCATAACGATTCAAGGCATTTAGAAATGGCTGTTGAACATGAATTCAGCTTGCAGGAAATGCGTCAGCAAAAGTAAAAGCATCGTCACATTTTGCCATAATGATCTCCAAGAAGGTAATATCAGTTTTATAGAACCGTAACTGTATGAGTTACACTCTTTGAAGTTATAGTATATCGGTAAATATATAACTTACCCTGAGATATCTCTACCGAAACAATCAAGTCTTGCGTTTACTCGTTCGTTAGAAGACTTTGTTTGTGAGTTAACTAACTTGAACTGTTAAAGATAAAAGGAACTGGGTTTATTAAACCCTGAATTTCCAAAAGTTCATGAATTAAAAGGTTCGATTAGCAAACTTGAGTTGAACAAACTTTTATAGGTAATATATTACTTCCACGATCGAGTTCTGGTAATATTATCACTCCATCGATTACGCAGCGGAATTCTCCGTCGGCAACAAACGCATCACGTCTTGTGATTATTGATTTTGAATACGCAAGTTACAATCACCGGTGCGCTAGGTTTTAGCTGATACGTATATTCACTTCCTAATAGTTAATAGATTCCTAATAGAAAGGGATTATTATTACAAACCAGTGCAACATGGTAGTTCTTAATGTTATTAGTTGATTACTGTAATGCGAAATTTTCTGCAGTAGTATTTACTTTTTGTTGGACAGATTCTTGCCCTACTGAAAGCTATAATTTTTTCTTTATTCGACTGTTAAATTTATACCTTTATATTCGAAATATGGATTAGTGAAAGATTAGGTTTAAGATTGTATTTCACCATTTATACCTGCAGTAGCTATTTTAGTCGTGATTCTGGTTAATAAGCACTCTTACACTCACCATGCCGTGATCATATAGGTGTACTATTATTTATTCGTTGAATGTAGCTAATGGATGCGTTGTTTATGTACAATTCCATAGATTTATTATCTGTATTAAAGAAGCTTATAATTTTATAACCGGTCTTCTGTTAAGTTTTTTGTCAATGCGGCGACTTAACAGACCTGCAAGAATGAAACACTTTCGGTAATAATTTCTTTGATGTTAGCTATTAATCTATGCATGTTATGATATTGCGTCTCATCTTCCAGAGGATTCGATTTCGCAAATCATTTCGTGGAATATTCAATCAACTACGATGTTGACAAAGCTCCTTTTTACGAGATAGATGAACACCAGTTTCCAAGCGAGGAATTGCAATACGATTTTTTTGTTTCCTATTTGAATGAACTTGAGCCATTCTCCTCTGTGGCCGAGTGCGATAAAAAAGCAAGAGCTATGATTGAGGTTATTTTACTCTCGTAACTGCTAACGGTTTAAACTTTTTGCCGAGATTACCAGTATCACGTGAAGAATTTTCCATGCAAGTTGCTCATCAAGTTTCAAGCTATTATACTAATGTCAGATAAACAGTGGACAACTTTAGCAGTATTTTCTACAAATTTTACTTGAAGCTTCTTAGAACTTTTAGTCTTTACAAAATTTAAAATTTGTGGATATTAATCCATCATATTGATACATGCCATTTAATCAGCACTTTTACAGGAAACGAGACCGTTTGTTCCGGTGTCTCACTTTTTTTGGGGCGTTTGGGGTTTGCTGCAAGTTGAAGTGTCTCCTGTTGATTTTGGATTCGCTGTATGTTTTTCATATTTAATTATACATATGAAGTTTCACTAGTTTTTAGCGAAATGGAACTAAGCTTATGTTATCGTACTTATCTTCAGATTGCATCCAGAGGATTTCAGGAGTATGGGCGCGATCGGCTAGGTTTGTATTATAAAAACAAGCATTTGCTTCTACAGCTTCTGGAAGATTCAAGCTGAGATTCAAACTTAACGGAATTAAGTTTGCAGTTCATTGCATCCTAAAATTTTTATTATTGTTCTTGATTGGAATGTACAATTTTATTTATTCATTACGTTGGTCCAGATAGCTTAAATCTGTAAAATATTCGTAAATTATGGTAAGGTAATAAGTATCATTACTAATGAAAAATAAATTTTTTAAAATGCTGGGAGTAAATGTTATATGGAATAGCATTTTGCAGCAGGCAAATTTTATCTCAGAATTATGGATACATTGAAGCGTGGACGATGTTATAATCTTTAGTCTTTGTAGTAATTCTAAGTGGTGAGTTTTAAATCAATTAATTCCATATTCATTACAGTTTTCGAATATTAATATTTTATCAAAATTTCTATCATCTATTCCGAGGTTTGTGTTCAATTTATTAAGTGAAGTATAACTTATGAAACATAAGCTAGTAACAGTTCAATCAAGTGTAAAATTTCGAAAATGTAAGTATTTATTGTGGAATTAATATTGCTGTGGGTTATAGGAACAGGACATATGTTTTATCTTTCCCACATTAGGCGAGATTCTATAGCATCTTTTTTTATACTGAATATTTGAATACTTATTGTGTTCAGACATGAGCAAGCGTTTCGTTTTATTTTATTTTTCCATTGTTGTTGAGGAAATATAAAATCTGATTCAGGAAATTATAATTCTGAATGGGAGATCTCTTGAAATTTTCACTGTAGACATTACTGCGAGCAAATGGAACAGGTCATATAGTCTGACAGAACTAATATTTGAATAGTATATAGAGTCTGATTATTACGCTGTACAGTCATGTCTTTCCAGCAGAGACAACGGCGATTACCTTTTCTAGGTGTTAGCTTCAATATTGTTGACATGCTTTATACTTTTCGTATACAGAACCTTTGAGTTGTTCCTATTTCTTCTCCATATTTCCGATCCTGTCAGAGTATAAAGATATCCAGGGAGAATATTGTAGACATTCAAGTTTTTAATGAACAAATTTTGTGGGAGAAAATCGTTTGGTTGATCATTGAAAACTAAACGGAGATTTGAGGGGAATGCTCAGTAGAAACATTCTCTATTTTAAATATCTGTATTTTTACCAGGATTGACAATCGCACTTAACTGTAGAAGAGAGTTGTTTCTTGTACACTTCCAGAAATTACGTCAGATATCTTCTCGTCACCTCATCACTGCAGTTTTTGTGTTTCTTTGATTTGTCATCGCTGACAATTTTTGCTACAGCTGCATCGCGTCGACAGGAATGCTGGATTTTACAGAGTGGTATCCCCTTATCGCGGTCTAGCGGAGTTGCTGACAGTAGCCTTTCACGACCATCCTCTTTAGTAAGTCATATGAAAATGCTGCTCTGTCCGTCCTTTCGTCCTTGTATAGTATATTATGACAGAAGACAAGCTTCGGAAGAATATTGCATTTTGTTCCACGAAACAGTGAGTGATTATAGTAGCATTATCCCAGCTCTTTTAATAATCTAGTGATTATCGATGTTGTCGAGTTTTAGTTCTCTGTCGCCAATTCATTTGTAACTCAATTTGCAGTGGTATCAGTCACCAATATGAACACATATGTTACTCCTTGGTCTAGTATGAAGTGGAAGTTGTCAAGATGTACTTGCTATGGAGAAGTAGAAATTAATATCTTTAAAGGAACACGAAAGAAAATGAGTTTGCAATGTTAAAAAATATTTTTAAAAATGCAATATAACTTATGAACCTGAACATTTCTTATTAGCACGAATGTAAACATATCAAAATCAAAACAGCATCAAATTTTAAATTCAGGACAAAACGAAGGCAGGATTTTCGTTAAAATCACAAGGACAAATATCGTATTGAAATTTCTGCATTCCCAACACACACGCTTTATAATATACATGACAATTATTGCTTTGTCTTATCGTGTCCTCATCATTACCACTGAACACTACTTTGTAGACAGTTTTCATTGCACTACGCTGGACGAGAATTTTCGACTTGTCATAATATAGAAAAGTTAAAAGAATGGACACAGTGCGATTTGTGGGTCTTCCCAGTAATTTAGACTGGTAACAAAAATCATGCGGAACTTTTCAGCTAGTTTATACATGCGGATTTCTCTGTTTGTTGCTGTTGAGAATGTTGGTGAGAATGAGAACGGATGGGAAAACCTCAGTACACGTAATTTCAGTACTTTCAAATACACTTGAACATAATGGATCGAAATTTATTTTTGGTATGAAATGTATCGTTCCAACGCAGCCCAGATAAATAAGGCAGAACAATTTAGGACGAATGGTGTTGATCCTCCAGACGAATCCTAATTTTAAACAATAAAGACAGAAATCGTCAAATGTTTCAAAGGCAGGCTGTAGAATAGAACAAATGTTATTATCAAGATTTGGTCTTAAACCAGAAAATTTGTGAAAATAAAAAGAAATTATAAAACTTTCCGTATGCATATAACAACATATAAGCTGCGGTCGAATGTGATTAAAACGAATCAACAGTGCTGCTAAATCACACAGAACATAAGCAAAGCAAAGCCATGACAGTTTAATTAATTAATTTCGGTTTCACCTCCTGTTTGTCTTTTAGAGAAAACCAGACATTTTGAAAAACAAGTCATCTCTCTTGACTTTGCTTACTTCGATGAGGTCACGTTATTTGATCGATAATATTTGCAAGAAACAAAAAATTTACATGCACTAATGCTGGTTGATGACACTTTCAGTTTCGTCCATTGTTTACTGTAGCAAATTTTCCATCAATTTCTTAATCGCTGGGATTGCATCTGGACCGCCACTTTGTAATAGTGCCAAAGCTGCTAGTGCACTTTGCTGAAATAACAATTTTACACTGTGACGGGCTGATTTCTGTACATCAAATTTGAGAAAAGTGTACATTTCCAACTTGGAAGTCATCGAACAGAATAAAGGAATCTGTCGAATAATGCTCTTAACTGACGCTGATGCTCATCTCCGGAGCAACTAGAGAAAATCGGTGGTTTTCCGGACCCAACTCTGCACTGATCCATTATTTGCATTTTGATTACCTGGTAACCAATTAAAATCTCTTCAAATATTTCAATTTGATGTCTGAGTTCTTCTTTTTCATGTTCAAATTGTCGCAGTGTTGTGTCCAGTCCCGTTAGCTGAATATCCAGGTGGTTAGTTTCCGTTCCATGATTCAAGATTTTCGTTTCAGGGGACTGATTTCTCGTTTCTGTTACACCACATTTGATTTTTAGTACCTTCAAGCGAAAAAAATATTTTTGTTAAACATAAATTTACAAGATAAACATAATGGCGTTCAGTGAATAAAAAATTTCGTCGTGCATTTTTGGTATGACATGTCTAACTTAACATTGCTAGGCGTTGTGCATTTAAAAAGTAAGGGAGGTGACATGTTTAACCACTGAATTCTTAACTAATTTTCTATAAATGTTCATTCATCACATAAACATTACGCAGAAAGTTATTTATATACATATATATTTGTCGTGGAAGATTTGAAAATTTAATTATTATTTTGGGAGAGGTTGCTGATCTCGAGGAGATTCGTTGGATGTAAATATGTGGGGTAACAAAGGAATATAATAAAGGAAATCTATTTATCCATCTATCTATCTATCTATCTATCTATCTATCTATCCATCTGTCTGTCTGTCTGTCTGTCTATATATACATATATATATATATATAGACAGATAGATAGATTTGATATCATGCCTTTAATAAAATACTAGATAAAACTTCGTATTCATCAATACCATAAGTAACCAAAAGTCCATGTTCAATTGTGGGGTATGAAAATCTCAATATATGTAACAAACTGTAATAAAGGCAACGAAAGAATTTGATCATCGGAGTGAAAAATGCAGTCGTTTTCAAGCACCTATCATTGGCTGATATTAAATAATTAAGTAAGACCACAAAGATAAGTAAAATATTACCGTGCAGTCACACCTCTTAATAGGACTAGTAGAAGCATCAACCAGTGTGACACCATTCGGAGTTGTTCTGCTCACTGTTGTTGTTTGAAGAGGAAGGTCACCGTTGGCTGATTTACCACGGTCGTTTATTTTGGTATTTGTATCTACGATGTTCTGCTTTCGCGGTAGTGCAGCAAATCCCTGTAAAACCCTTGCTGATAGATAAATTATTTATACTGTAGATATATTGTTATCATTTGATCAAAAATCCCCATTTTATCTACCCAAATCGAACAAATTAAAAAAATTGATTTTTACTAATATAGCTTGGTTTTCCAGTAAATAAATACATACATGCATGCAAGTTTGGGGAACGAGAGAACTTCACACCGTTTGACTTTTAATTCTTCATTTGCAAAAAATAAAGGACAAAAAAAAAATGAAGCAAATAAAAAGATTGCTCTTTGTTGAGATGTACAAACGTTATGGAATTTATTTTCACGATTTTATTCAACGGTTTCTCTACTATTAAAGCAGTTTAAAAAAAAAAAAATGTAGAGATTTCACTTCATCGTCTTCATCATCTGCACCGACAAATGCTGTCGATGCCAGTAGTTGCTGAGGATTGCTAGCTTTCCGTTTATTTCGATGATTTCGAGTAACGCTTAAGCCTTTCCTTTCCAATAAATCATCCAGTGAACTCGCATTGACCGATCGCTTACATTCCTAGAATTTTGTAGAACAAACATAAGCGTGCAAATACCTACACAGTACTTTCAGGATGATTGTCTATTCTTGATTAAATTCATCAATTTCATAAGTAATGTAAACTATTAAATATTATATTTAATGTCCAGTTTTATTTAATTTATGCTAAACTTGTATTAATTTTTTTTTATGTCTTCTTTTTGGGACAGAATTATTAAACAGGCATGTTTGAGAAACATCAAAAATCAATAAAGCTCGAGTTATTAGGCACAAATTAATTGTTAGAAACTTTGATAAGAAATGGCTACCCAAATAAAGAACTGGAACGAAAAACCGGAAAACCTGAAACAACAAACTAAAGGAAAATGACGAATTCAACCAAATGAAACGAAGAAGTAGAGAGCAATGAAACGTACTGTCTACCTTCCTGCTCTCTTTCTCAACATTTGTATTTAATAGAACTTCTGTTTCTGTCTATATTATTATAGTCAAACATGTCAAAAAATATACTTTTTAAGCGCATAAATATAGCATTCTTCCTCTTGATGTTGTCAGTAGCTCTCACTACAGTCAGAAACTTCAATCATAGACTGGCAAAAATAAGGTAGTTGCAATCGCTAACTTAGTAAACAACCTTAAACTAGCATTTTATTTCTCTTATCCGCTTCGTGAACTATCATCTCTTTGCTACCACTTTGATTTCCTTATTTGGTTCACCATTCCTCAATTCTTATTTTCTCGTCCAACCATTTTTTACTTGCTTAACTTTTTTTATTTGTAGATTTGCTTTTACATCAAATCTTTTTATGAAATGTATGTTTACTGACGGTAATCGTGTTAATTCGTAATGTCTATTGCAGATGATTTAAACATCATTACCATACAGAAGCACAAATACCGAAATTTTCGTTATCGTAGAAGAAAGTAATCTATNTATATATATATATATATATATATATAATGTACTGAATGTCTAAGGTTGCTGCTCTACGAACAACCGTCAGATATTTTTTGAGTATTTTCATTAAAAAATGGCAAATCTATTACAGGTAGAAAATGGACTAATAAGAAGCAAAACTGTACCTGTGAAGAGGTGGAATTTGGTGTTTTACTTGGAGATGCAAGGGAGGTACTTTTAACAGCGTTGGTATCAGTGCTATTTGAAATTGGTTCATCCTCCTTCGACTCCACTTTTAGACCTATATTTGTTGCTGTCGCTCCCTCTTTTTGTAAATTTATAACTTCTGCACTGTTTGTCACTAGAATTTAAAGATTGTTAAGCCACAAAATAAAACTAAACATTCTGAAAAAAAAAAAACTGAATTTCAACAATAACCACTCAAACTCTATTTGAATAAAAGTGGTGTAATTTGAGCATGTGAAGTAATCATAAGTTAAATTTTAATTTTTCTCGAAATAAGTGCAACTCAAATCTACAACTAATCACTGGAAACGCTTAAAGCAATATCAAACATTATCCGCGACAGCCACTGCAAAGTGAACTCTGTCCTATGTTCTTGAACTGCTGTTAAAAAGACCTGTTAACAAATTGGTAGAATTAAAAGGCGCCACAGTAAAAGCATTATTTGCCAACCATGCTGTTAACCAGCTGTTTTGACCACTGGGATCCGTACTAATTTGTGTCAGCAAATTATCCGGCTGCAAAAATTACTCAGTGGTACTGTACTCCTTTACAAAAATAATTGAAGACAGCGAGTATATTTTAATGAAAAGGACTAGATTAATGACAATAGATTACTTTTAAACATCCAGTATTTCGGGAAACATCGACAGCTTGACAAATATTAAATGGTATTGGTTGGCAATTGATACCTAGAACCTCTTTTAGGAGGCTTTTTCAGCGTACAATCCGAGTCATCATCACGAAATGCATGAAAATCCGCTTCAGTCCGTATGAAGTTTGGAAAGTGAAGAGAGTTAATGAAATTATGAAACCGTTTTTAGAAATGAGGAATATTTACCTTGGCCGTAAATCGAAATAAACTATCGGTGTTGTTGAGCGTCGCTGGAAATATGGATCCGTCCAGTAAACCATTACCATTACCAAATAAGGAACTTTTAATATGTGTTTGTTCGCCTCGTGGTGATTCATTTCCACATCCTTCTGGAGGGCTTACTGATGGGCTTTCTTCAAGCTCTCTTGGTGACATTTCTCCTACGACTGTAAAAAGCTATAGGTAGCAATAATTTGGAGCTAGAAGTGATATTCTGTTTTATTTGATTTGTGAACCAATAAATGAACACCAGACTTTCTTATTAAAAAATAAGTTTAAATAAAGACGTGACAAATATGTAGTAACAAATGGTAATACATGAGTATGCTAGAAGTAATTTTTTTTTTAATGAAAATTTTTTTAATACTTAAAAAAAAGAACCAACCACCAGCCATTCCAGGACCATCGTTAGAACTTCTTGCAAGGACAGAAACGTCACCGGGAGTACCATTTCGCAACATACTCTGCATATGTATATGCAAGCTTGTCTTGTCAGGATATGCCCAATTACAGCACCGACACATAAACATTCGTGAAATAGAATGTATCCGGAACATATGGGACCGGAGCGTTTCATTTCCAGAGCAGCCTGTTATCGTTAATGACATTAAAACAATAGTTTTTACATTACTTTCTATGAAAGGATTAAAAAATATATGCAAGGTTTTGTCTTTTTAATTTGGACATTCATAGTACTAAGAAATTTCACAATGATGCTTTAACTTGAATGTTAAGGGTACAAAAATTAAAATCAAAACCGCATCAAATGAATATAAGGTTTTGTTTCGTTTTACGCATACGAAATTTATACAATTTCAAAATGCGTGAAAAGTTGACAAACGAAGTGAAGAAAATGAACACACATGAATTAACTGAATGCAAATACACGAAATAATGAGATAAGAGAAAAGAAAATTAGATATTAAAACTGAAGATTCTTGGGTTCTGGATCATTTTTTTGCAGTCGGTTGGTTCAACTGTGATTTGCTTCCTATAAAATTTATAAGGGATGTTTAAAGCGACCAAGAAGTTCTCCATCTCTCCTTCGAAGATGAACATCCACCGTCTTATCCATTCTTCATGTAATTTTACAATCTGTCCGTATTCTTCGAAATAAAGGATAACCCACAATGAACTTAAGAAGAAAAGAGAATGTAAATCCAATTAAGCAAAAAGTGTGTCATGTACGCTTTGTGCACTTCGCCGATCAACTGCAATCCATTTTTATAACTTTTTGACTCCGTACCATACTGTATAATCGACCACATTGTTACGGTTCCTCTTCTTAACTCACCAATCTCTAAATCCTCCTAAGATTGATAACTAATGTTCCTATCGCAGTCACCGTTATGATTTTAAGAAATGTCAGCACTTCCTAGAATGTAACTATTTTTTGCCATATTTAAAATTTCTAATTTATTTGTTGGTTATTGCACAAATTAGATTCGAAGTAAAGTTGATATTTTTCTAGCAAAAGAATTATTTCATGCCCTTTTGCATATTCCTGTATATTCTTGTAGGAAGTAATGAAAAAGTTTTAAACAGGGTGAGCACATTTCTTACAATTTGTCACATTTCGTAGACAAGGAAGATTTTTAAAGAAATTCTTGAAGACATTAGTCATAAACTGTTTATTGAATGAATTTGTTTTCAAATCTCACAAGCAATTTAAACATATTGTTATATGAAAGATTCATTTATTTAGCAAGTCATTTAAAAAGATGGCAAAAGTAGTGGAAAACAAATGAATAATTTTCTAAATTTTATAGTTGCTCAAGATTAGTGTTAAAAGCTCATTGAGCAGCAATCGAATATTAATATATTTTTTCAGAACATCCATTTAAGAAAAAGTAAAAGTCTACTCTATCGATTTTATATTTCATCGATTGTAAAGTAATGAGTAACAGATTCAAATCTTCACTTAATATTCATTTGGAACGCAATATACTTTGAGCTATCCTTACTTCCAGCCAAATCCTCTCAGACAGTTGCTATTTTCATTTTATATTATCATATTGGCAGCGATACATGTGATCACTGGCATTTAAGCGTTGTGAGAAAGCTCTGCATTCATTTTTGCTCAAATTTAGAGCAGTAAAAGGGAACATACAGGGTGACACACTGCCAGTAAATAATTTTCATCAGACATGCCTAACCAGCAATCAGCCATTGATCTCATACTTAATAATACGAAGTCTGAAATACTGATAAAAATCCTAAACAGTTGACTACAATTTTCCAACCAAAACAGAGAAATTTTGAAATGTTTTTATAATTTAAATTTATTCATGTTTCATTAGTGAAATCTGATATATTACAGTTAATAGGTAAGTCAAAATTTGGCATGATTTAGATCAAACATATCAAACAGCCTTGATATATGATTTTTTTTTTCCCTTTAATTAACTCAGCAAAACAGAAAGGTAAATTGCCTATACATATATATGCGCACACAAACTTTCAAAATCGTGACAGAAATTTGAAAAAAAAAAACATGACAGAAACTAGATGGAAGCTTTGAAATGAAACAAAAAATAAAACTCACTGGAAATTTCCTGATTGCACTGTGTACAAGTGTAGCTTTTGAAATGAGCTTGCATACGATGCCGACTTAGTGATGACGAATGACAAAATACTTTACCACAAACTGAACATGGGAATGTACCTGAAAATTTGCAATTTCTTGTTAAATTTAACCGGAGTGCTAGAAATTAAAGAGACCACATAAAATACCTGTACCAACCAAATTTGTATGAGTGGAATTTAGATCATTACATATCACATTATTATTGTGTAGTATCAAAGCATTACGAATACCACCACTATTTTATTTATGGATAGATGATGTATGTATTACAAAGTTTTGTGCCAGCTGCCACCAACTAATTTGATGAGTTAAAAATGAGTGAAGATCTAGTCTGTGTTTAATCAATGACGTTCGTTGTGAAGAAAATAGGAAAAACGAATTAAAAAAGTGAAATAAAGAAAACTCTGAATATTACGCCGTTGGCTTCAAAAATTTTTGAATTATTAACAATAATTAATAATTTTGGATAAATACATTTAAATAACACACTGATGGCTTTGTCCTTCCATGAGGTTTCATCAGTCATAGAAAAAATGTCAATGTGCTTGATGTCGAATTATGCCATATCACTACTATTACACTTCATCTCACACTTCAAATTTCTCTGTGTGCACAAAAATTCCGAAACCTGTTATACGTCTAAATTCTATGTTTTATTAAACTTGTACTCGAAATTCTTCTTGTGTACATATACAATTTTTGAATCTGTCAAATACTGTAATTACCCTTTACAGATTCAATTTTCCAGAAAATCAACGACAACATCACTTTGTAAGTGTTGGAAAGTGGATGTTTAGCAAAACAATGTCGCAAGCTTCGCATCAGTGCTAAACTCCTTACAATTGATATATTCTGATTATTTGTAGCAAAAATAAAAGAGATATTAATCATTAACCAATCTGTAAGTGAATTTCATTTCGAAATGTTAAAATTTGAAAGAATTTGTTGAAAAAAACTAAACCTTTCAAATCAGGTCTTTTCAACTCCGAACGATATGGCATTCTGGTGAGTTTTCTTCAGCAAGTTTAATTAAAACAATGAAAATCTTAGGAATAAACAGATTCCAGATATGCTGAAGGAACTTTATATTAGCGATGAGAAAAATATAACTCCGGCTTTTTGAAAATCTTTGCTGCGTACAATCTATTTTCGCCTATCTGAAAAAATTTGGGTTGAATTTATTCTTAAACTGAATAAAATGATGCATGCTGCACGACAATCGACCACTGTAACGTTGATTTTAAAACAATATGGAGCAATTAGATACAACTGATGATAGTTTTAACTGTTTCTATAGTGAAAAAAACGCAAACGAGGAATGGAATGAGCAATAAGATGCAGGGTGTATTTCATGTATCATGCTTTTCGCATTATATTGCATTTATAAGTAGAACAAAATGAGAAGGAAACTGTTAATTAAATGAAGTGGCAAGTCATACCCTCATAATGTAGATTTGAATCATAACGATGTATTGAAGAGAAGTAGTAGCATCACAAATTATTGAGGTTGAAATGCTTATGGAGAGAAAGAGAAGGGATACGTTGATGACCTTTACCATGAATAATGTCACTTCATATCCCTAACAGTATGTTGTACCCTTCTCATTTGGCTAATCTCCGATGGCATCAGTACCCGACCGAGGTCTCGACTGTTGCTTCTTCCTATCCTCTCTTTCGACAGTAGACATGAAAGCATAAAATTATTTTGACTGGCTTCCTTAACGTTTTCCCTATTCTTCCATCTCCTTTATTCCTAAATGAAGAAAGTATATTGCTACCATATAGAAAGGAACTATCCTTCAAAAAAGTATTAATCCCATCCGTTGCTATTCGTCCATCATTTCAAAAAAGGAGCAAATCAATAAAACAAGTTACTGTTACTGCTACAATTGTCTTCCACTCTTTTCAGTTTTCTCATCATCTTTTTTGAGGAATGATTCATAATTCATTCATTAAAGAGTTCAAATTAGAAAATGGAAAATAACAAGGAAACAAAAAGGACAGAAATAGGTACCGCTGACAACCAAACGACATTCAAGCAGTAGCTTACTCTTAGAAAGCGATCGATGTGAGCATAGATTCTGGTAGAGCATACCGAATGCTATTTTCTTTAAGCTGTATTACTACTGGTGAACCACACTTTAGTATAAGCTGAGCGTAACGTTCAATAATCCACGTACAACTATATCAAACCGAGTAATACGTGCGATGAGATAAAAAGTACAAAGTATTTATTATCCATCTGTTCATTCATCATTCAATGTTCTATCGCGCTTCCTAGCAAGGAATAATGAACTTACTAATTTGCATATTCCTTTCTGCTTTCATAGCAATAGTATCTTTCTACGCTTAGAATAAGATGCTCAACTGTCATGGAAGTGACCGATTTCTTTGAATATACCGAGGAGGAGAACACTGCCCGTTTTTCACCAATTACTTGCCAAATTTCCGAAAATTATTAACATTGTTCAAAAATCTCAATTTCTTACCATGTTTTAACAAGAAGAGGTAAGCACTGGAGAAGAGTAACTCAGTATGGAAGTGTGGAAATGACAAGAAAAATTAAGAAAGAAGTTACTATTACTACCACAATTATCTTCCATTCTTTTCAATTTTTTTACATATTTTTTGAGGAATAATTCATAAGTTATTCTAAATTTCTGAAAGGAAACTCTTATAATTTATAAAACATATTCTTGTAAAATATTCAACTGATGAGGTTATTGCAGCATATGCTGCAAAACTTTACGTACTTATTTTTTGTACTTTAAGTTGTGTCATTGCGAGCATTTAATAAAATAACGACGCCATCGAATTGACCCAAGTTTATCATCAGTTAGGATTAATTTGCGGTTAGAATTTGAATAACAAAGAAAAGAAAAATGACAAGGGGCTGCTAACCTAATCAGTAGCAGTAAAAATTTTCCCACACTACAGACGCGACTTCTTGTGGTGGTACTGAGAAACTCGTGGATAAGTCTAAATTTGTAAGTAGTATCAAATGATATGAGTTCAGTCAATATAATAAGTAAAAATCGTACTGCATACACTTCGTAGTCCTCTTTAGATCGAGAACGTTTTGTGATTGATAATAGCTTAACGGATTCAGAATGACCTCTATTATTTTAACGTCAACCCCTTGAAATCCTTTATCGGTATTTTTCTCCTCTCCATAAATGTCATGTTGTATCGTAAAATCATAATCACTGATACATAACGCGTTAATGGTTGTGCTTCACATCATCAAAGGTATCACTCAAATCACAGGAACTTCTTTGTTTACTTATTGTAAAACAAGCAGTTATAATGACATATTATTCACCTGAAACATTAGCTACGCTGTTAATGGGACAAAAAAAAAAAAAATAAACCAGTAAAAAATATTCGGAAAGAGAAGAAAAGAGACGGTATAACATATAAACATAAAAAGTAATAAGTTCAGGTCTGTTATTATTGCCTGGTTATTTCATAGCTAAATTATTTACTTGCCTGTTGTGAGATATTTAAGAGTTCTTCCTGTAGCAGTTAGGTTTTCCTAGTTTCATTGCTTGGAAACGTTTCATTTCTTACATTATATTGTCATATTTTTTAGTGAAATGGATAATAAAGAGCTGGAACTGATGTAAGGGGTCTTGGAATAATCGTAAATTACCGCATAATCTTATAGGTTGATGAACATTAAAAAGACACGTTATCCCAGCAGAAAAATGAACTCAGTAATTTCGAATTAAAAAATAAATATAATATGAAATCAAAATATAGAAATTAGGCTAATAAAATAATTCTGTGAAATAGATGAATAGACATTTCTAGTAAAGTTAGCGAAATGATACGAGAGTCAAATTGAATTTCAAAATATTTGAATCAATTAGAACATTTTTTTCTTTTTGTATTTTTCCTTCTACAATGACATGAGGAAATTGAGGAAACTTTTAACCAAATATAAGCCAAAAGGTAAGACAGTACAGTAAAATATAATTCAGTGAGTGTGCAGTGCCTTAGTTTAAACTGAATATTGAGCATAAGAAAGAAGAAGGCTAATGACGTATAGCACTTGATACGATAGCGGAGAAAGGCAAAAATGGAAAACGAGGAGGAGGGCAAGACAAGCGGGAAGCTTTTTTCCTCTTTGCAGTATCTACTCATGATTGATTGATCACTTCAACTTCAACTTCCTCCTGTGCCACTGCTCATATTTATGAAATCAATTTTGCTCATTGTCATGCTAACAAGAATTACTGAAACCACTCTTGTAATCATTGGTATAGCTGTTGCTTTAACTGTAACTGTAATTGTAATTGCACCCACAAGATCCTTTTAATACTGAAGCGGTGAAGAAGGAAAGGTAGCAGTGCGCATTATGCTTTAGGGATAGCACTAACTGTTGTTTTTAAATACACAGCACCTTACAGTTGCTGTGTATGTGTATGAGAGCATGTTGAATGTGTTGCGTACTTTGGTGGTTAATGAGCGATCACATGCTATTTGTCAGGAAACGAGTTCACATCTCTGCTATTTCTCTACAACGCAGCAGCTACCTAACTATCAAGCTATACTTCTGCGCGTCGTCATCTTCACCATCTACACTTTAATATAATGCGAATATTTGGCAGCTTTCTTAACTGTTAATGTTGATTTTAATTCCATATCTGTCGAATCAGTTATTTATTTCTTCCAAATGATAGATTCGGATCTGCAAGATAACAGCTGTGTACATTCAAATGGTTGTATCTATGTAGCGCTTCAAGCGCTGTGTAGAGCATTAAGCTTTTGAATTACTACCAATCTTTGAATTAAAAAATGCATTGAAAGTTATTGGTAGATAGAGCAAAATACAGTCACTGAATGATGAATCCCCGACTTCGAAACAACTTCAAAACAATAAGTACCTTATCAGCAACTTACCAGTGTAATAAGCAAAAGGGAAAAGAAGAAGTGAAAGCTGTTAAAAAGTGGTGATTATGATGACGATGATGATTGGCAAAAGGGGAAATAGGTGAGCATTGTTCAGCTAATTGTTTCCACTTCCGACTAGAAACAAGTTTTTTGTTCTTTTTTCGTACCGAAATAGGTGCAACAACAGGGGATAGAGAGAGAAAGGAAGAAACAAAATTCAGTTAGCTCTCTTCATAGAACGAAGCTTTTCTCAGCTTTTCTATACATTTATATTTATAACTAACTGCTCCACTTTGTCCTCATTGGTCATTTCTTTAATCTCAATTATTCTCCTTTTCTTTATGGATAATGAATAATTTTCATCCTTCGATAAGGTTTTTTACCAAGTTCTAGCATTGGTAACTTTATTAACATTATAAATAGAAAGAATAAGCGACCAGCAAAAGTAAAAAAATGATCAACAGGTCTTCCCACTTCCTCTTTTATTGTCTTATTCTTAAGCAATTTTCTCATCATCTTCTGTTGAATCATGGAGTCAACTCCAGTTATTGTTTGTAACAACAGCTTATATCGTACAGATGAGAATAGGTACAACAATAATATTGTGAAGACTATACCAAGAATAAACTTAATTTGAGAGATTTGTCGTGGTTTGAAAAAAACACTGAAGCTGTTGTAACGTCAAATTTCACTTGCTACTGCTCCTAATTTGATTTTTTGCATCAGTTATTCTCTCTGTCATTGATTTGAAAAAAAAAAGACAAAATATTCGATCTGAAAAATGAACTATTTGAATTTAAGCAGAATAGTAGAACTTCTCATGGATTACTGAGAAAGTATTTGAAGATCTAATTGTACTAGAAGTGGACTGCAACGATTAAGCTAATCAGTACGATGACATGTTACCGTAAGCCTAAGCCTGAACCAATACGTCTGCAGCAAATGAACTATAAGGATGGAAACAAGCAGTAACAGAGAAATAGCTGGTATCAGCGAGAATGTAGACGAAAGATGTGAATCAAATAGCAGCCAATGAGCAATCATTAGAACTGCTAATGCTGCTCTGTTGATTTGAGCCAGACAACTAACTGCCAGTAGGTGATGCCACTTCTGCAACTGCTAATGCTGAAACAATCAACATATTGTTGATACGATGACTTACTTGAGTTTAATAGTGTAATAAAGATAACAACAATGATTTTGTCGGACAAGTTAACTTACGGTACTTTACGGATATGATAACTCTCTTTTATTTCATACCCAACTGCTATTTCTTAATAGATAGGAAAAGAAAGCATTTTCTAGTACCTAGTTATACTTCACAGTGAATCATGACTTAAAATTCCTTTCAGTATTAAGTCAACAAATTTTTGCAACAATTCGATTATCTTTTTATTTTGGCATTTTGGATAATAGATTTAAGGTGATCGTTAGAAATTCTAAAATCAATATTACTTCCATGACAGCAATTTTACTGATTCAACTTTATTTCATAGAGGTCAAGAGAATAATAATAATGTAACACGTTTGAAACATTTTTTCGTCTTCACTCGAGTGATATAAATACTTTGAAACTAATGTGTCTTAAACGAAAATTGGTTAAATTGAAATAACACTTTCCTTGTATTCTAATTCATGCCATTATCACTTCTCTCAAATAAAAAATGGATAAAATCTTAAAACGAACTCGGAATACTTGCATTTGGATACTTTAAATTTGGATAAGTAAAAGTGAAAATCTGAAGCACATTCTGGTAAAACAATCTTGTGTAGAAAATGGACATAAGTTGCATGGCTTTCAACAAAAAAAATCACACATCATTTTAGAGAAAACAAATAAAACTCGTTACAAAATAACGGACGAAGGAGGGGCATGAAGAGCACTTAATGTTGAAGTCTACCAACCTGGATGCTCTGATTCATGACGAAAAATCAAAGGAAAATAAAAAGGAACAATCGTGAACAAACTAAGCAATAAATACCACAAATGAAGTGTCTTGTCACAATAGGATTGAAATTGATTTTTATAAGTTAAATAAATAAATTGTTTAGCGTAAATTTCCAAAATCGTTTCAAGTATCCAGTGCACTCGTCGTCTGCTAATGACACGAATGCTTGTCTTACAGAACAACACATCAGACTTTGGAAAGAAGTATTTTATGGCCAGTTTTATAATTAGACTTGAATTCCTTTTATCAAAACTGCTTTCTAAGGCACAAGTATTACAACACTTTGACACCACTCATTGTCACTCTCACTGTAACGTTATGATGAAATAATCCAGGCTTCATGGATTCAAAACAAAATTGATAAATGGAATTTTGGTAATTCACGACAAAGGACTAAATTTTGCTTTTCTGCATGTGATTAAATCAACTCCATATGAAATGACTTCCTATGTTCAAAATCAGTTCTGCAAGCTTAACATGACTTCAATAGTAGTAGTACGTATTGTGCATGATATACCTAAATATGAAGTGGTAATAGTAGTAGTAGTAGTAGTAGTAGTAGTAGTAGTAGTAGCAGTAGTAGTAGTAGCAGTAGTAGTAGCATTAGTAGCAGTAGTAGTTAGTAGCAGTAGTAGTAGTTAGGTGAAGGTCGGTGGTTGACCGAAAGCATGCGGTCGAAATGCCAGAACATAAGATAGTGGGCGGTTACGTATTGTCGTCCATCTTTGACTTTCTTCTCTGTATATATATATATATATACCTACATACATATACACATATATATATATATTTATTTATATATATATGTGTGTATGAGTGCATGTATGTGTATGCATGTAGGTATATGCATGTGAGTGTGCATGTCAAATCATTATGCATTATACCAGCAAAAACTGTGACCTTGAGCTGGAGGGAGGAAGCGGTGTTGTTAACAATGCCGTGAATACGGCAGGCAGCGCCAAGACTCTACTGATCCAGATAGCTTTTATAAAAAAGAATTACGCTATAAGCTTACACCTCGGATTTATTCTAGTATCCGCAGATGGTAGCGAAGTGAGAAAATACCAATAAGTTTATGATAAGGCGGTTATTCTGATTTCCTTATCGACAAATTTGGTAAATTTGCTGAACCTATCATTGTGAAATTATTAATATTTGCTTCAAAGCTTATATTTTGCATATAGTTCTAACAACATTTTGTTTGTTGGTGATATCGTTCTCAATGAGATGCAAAACAAAGTATACTGCAAAGCTATAGCAATTCGATTGAGTTGAAATTGCAAAAATGAAATAAACACATTATAATAGTCTTTAAAGTAAGGATTTTTTGCTAATGGGTGAAAGAATTGAATCAAAATTAGCCCGGTAGATTTCATTGAACCAATTGGACTTGTTTTCATAAGCTTATTACACCCTTATCAGAAACAGCATTAACTTCGATAAAGTAATTTCACTGAGTCTTTACAGTTATTAAGTTTGCTTGAAAACTGACCTTAATAAGCTTCCTCGCTATAGCACGCGGATTTTATCAGGCTTATTGGTTCAGTTGTTTACAGTTTATGGACTGACCATATAAATTCAATAAACATATTTCTGATTTTCTTTGTTCCATAATCTTGTAATTTAACCGATGTGAATTTACTACAGATTTTTTGCAGATATCTGGATTCAGAAAAAAAGCGTTATGGATTGTCTATCCAGAAAAAATCAGCAAAAATGATTAAAAGTGAGTGCATGTCACAAGAGATAATTTGATAGGAATGAAATCATATCAACAGATCTATCCATAATTAGATGGGTTGAGATGTAAAAGATTCTCTATGACAGAGGAAGTGGTGAAAGCAGTTGGGAGTTGAGCATGAAGCAACAAAAACCTTTTCTCTGGTGCTGTTGGACACATTTGTGTGCTGCGTACTGTCAAATATGCAAGCAGAAGTAGCAAGCGGTAAGGGTAGGGAGAAGGGAAGTGGGCTGACAATGCCAGTAGAGGCAGTATAAAGGCTCCAATTTTCAGGGACGACGGTGAACAAGGGAGACAAAGTGAACCGCTGCTGCTACTTTTGTCGCGAGAGTTATGCCTAGTTACCAGCAACAGTAACATAGCTACCTTACTGTAACAGTCAGTGCAAAGTCCGTTTAAATACTAAATGATGTCCTTATTGGAGTCTGATTAAATTAAATGTCTCCTTTCTCTCTTCTACCTCATCATACAGATGAAATGAGCTTGCCTGAAAATTCAGTAAGGGTTGAAAATGTCGCTGATAAAGTATATCTAAATATACTTGAACATAATAGTGCAGAGAAATATAATAGTAGAGTCAATGGGGTAATGCTTTGCAAACATATAATCAATTTAAAATAGGCAACGTAATCGTCTGTGAGTTTGGCAACTTATAAGTAAGTTCAGTCTTCATTTAGTGAAAGCTTCTAGTAATCTGCATGTTTCCGTGTCAGCGTTATTAAGAATCTTGTGCTTGGTGAATGTTCTTGTAATCAAATATTTCAGCTACAATAAATATGATAAGTATACATGATAGAGAACGCTGAAGGGAAATTATGAATGTTGTGCCGTGTCAAATATTGCTTATACATATGCTTGTCTTCTTCAGTATCATCTTTCAAAGCAATCATAAAATTCAAAGGTGGATTGAGAGAGAAGCAAAGCTAATGCATACTTCTAACAATTATCCAGGTATTCAGGATTATGATACCGCTACAAATGATCGATTCTTAAAGGAATTATGCAATGTGTGGGATTGTAGTGTAGTCACATGGTCATAATAAGTGACATTTAGTTTCCCCGTCCTGTTGTTCAGTATGCAAATGTTCATGAAACAAATATTTAGCATGGATGATCCGCTAGATGCTCATCATCAAGCCATTCCAAGTTACATAAACAATGCAGCATCGGTATTTTCATCATTAAATACCAACTCTCTTTTTCTACTACATTTTCCACACCTTAATAGACATTGAATAATTGCAGTAGTTTTCTATATCGGTAACGCTAAAAACATCCATTTGGTGGCTTCCTGAAGAGTATGGAAGGAACTGATCTGAAATTCTTTGTTCTATCAAATTTTTGAAATGTTAAATTACTTCACGGCATCACTATCTAAATTTGAAACAAATCTTCAAGGTTACTTGAAAATTTTTGGATTTCACTGTTATTAAATTTTAATTTGAATCCTTAATGACTTCAATCTTGTCTCAATTTAATTGCTGAGAATTTTAATTATTTGGTTAACAGAAATCAAACATTGTCCACGAGTATAACTTACCGACCACAGTGTGCAATGATTTGAAATGAAATATATGAACAATTTAATGCTTGATGAGCTCTAGCAGAAATGGATTTCCGCTGTTACAATGGATTAGATTAAAAAATAGAGCTTGAAAAATAGGATTGCTAAAGTTTTCATTTGATGCAACTTCATCAGTGTTTTGTTTTCTGTTTCAGTAACTCATTCGAAATCTGAAAGCTTTCCAATTTGAGCAATATTTTTTCTTCCAGATTTCAGCATTACATATTTTGAAGATGACTACTGCTTTAGTTAAGGAACTTGCTCATTTTGCAAAAAAGGTAGTTTATATTTAAAGAATAGAAAAATGCACGGACAAGCATCTTGGAAAGTCATAGAGCGACATTTGACTCATTACTAAATGTTGCTGTTGATGATAATGATAATGGTAATGGTATGCCTGATACATTGCAATAATATACGACAAATATACGACAAAGGAAAAGAAATAGCTCGTGACAAGCTGACATGAATGGGACAGAGGACACGGAGGCATCATCCATTCTAATGAGACACTTATCGTGTGTTTCCCTGTGTCCTCCTCCCTCTCATACCAACACCGGCGTACCGAGATCGACACCGATGGATAGCAAAAACGTGTGTGCCCAAGGTACAACATCTGTACAGAGGGAAAAAGAGATAGAGAAGCGAAAAGAGACGTTTCTAACTTAGAGTTTTTGATAACAGGAACTGAAAATAGCGAAAGGAGCAGGAGATGTCAGAAACTGGAGAGGAAAAGAGTAGCTGAAAATATGAAGAGCAGAGAGGCAATAGCCAGGTTGAATAAACTCTGTCAGAGAGGATGTCAGAGAGGGATGTGACAAAGGGCAGGAGTGTCATTGTGGGCAAATCTGCACCTCTCGTTCCCTTCAAGTGCTAATTCCTTTTGGCTTAGATTGCAAATCACTACGCATTATCGTCGGCTTACGGTAAGGTAAACATCACATTAGAAGCTTGTCTAGGAAAAGCTACAGTAACCACCCTTCAAAATTGTCGTTTTATTGCTTGTTTATTCTCAGCTTTGTCCCAAAATGTATCTTTCTCGAGCTTTTGTTGACAGTATTGGATTCCAGTAAGATATGATGCAACTATATTGCAGTAGCACAATTGCATGCTAAAATGCATTCAAAAGCATGAGTCAAAAAAAGCACATGCAGCATGCGCTGATCAGAATAGAGCCATCACTCATTTCACTTGACATACTCCCGCCTCTCTCACGCTTATTTCCTTTTCTTTTTTCACTCCCAATGTCATATACTACTAAACTTCAATGTGAGATTTAATTTTTCAACTCAATCCATGCTTGTCGGCTAACAAGAGATTTAATCTGAATGACTGTCACGTTTTTCATTTTCTAAGCAGAGATGCTATGATATACCCCAATTAGTACAATGTTGTCTCAATGTCTCAAAGCTATTTTGTATCATTTTCTTTGGCTTTTAGTCGTGTTTTTGGTATAAAAGCAGGAAATGTGTGGGAGTCATGCAAGGTCATTCTGAACTTGTAAAATTCTTCATCCGATTCGCTGATCTGAAGTGATTCTTTTCGGTTGTAAGATGCAAAAAAATGAGAAAAGTAGATGAATTACTCTGGAAGGATAAAAGAAATGATGGGAAGTAAATGAGAATGGTAAACAAAATGTGTTACTGGAAGAGAAGGAAAAGGCAGCATGGATGTGTAGCGAAATTTTGGCATCGTTTTATAAAAGTGGGTTAGATTTAGCATGAGATATAATGGTCGACCGATTTGTGGCATCATTAAAATTTGCTTTTGAAGTGGGCCATGTGCGTATATTTATTTCTACGCATATATATACATATGCATATGTGTGTGTATGCATGTGTGGATTGGCATTCCTGACTATCTACATGATTAACACAATACCTGGTTTCAGTTTGAAATCTATGGGTTCATACACGTTCATTTAGGCTATAACTCTTACTATTTTTGCTGACTTAATTAATTATTTGTTACTGAGTTCGCTCAACTTGCATTAAGCATGGAAGAAGCTGTTAATAAGTGAAAAGTATCCTAAACAAAGTTCACAAATATTATAGGTACTTGTTTAATTAAAAAAGCATTAAAACTTCAAATAGATAACTATCTTAATTTAAAAAAATTTTTGACATACAGCAGGATTTATGGACTAAAAATACAGGTAGCAGGTAAATGATTCAAAGTCATGAATTAAAAAAATGAAACATTTGAACTTATGCTTGCAGCTGGCATAATCTGTCAGAAATAAGAAACGTTCTAAAAGGTAATGTGCAGCATAGTGACAATACAAACAAGGTCGTATGATGAGATCGGAAAATCGGGGAAGTATTGGGGCGTAGAAATGAAAAAGATTTTCAGCAGCAATAGAAGCAGCAATAGCAAAGGCTACAACAACATCACAGCGATATTACGATAACGCTGTAACTGAAGGTCATTCGAAAATGCATATTCACTACATTAAGTACCTCAGTGTATTCTTGGAGCGTAATATATTTAGCTGATGCTGCACAACAAATGAGCATTTTTAGGCAATCCCTGAAATGAATAACCAGAAATTCCGAAATTAGTATACCACTGCCACCAACTTTATGTATGATTATTTCATCAAACACAATGCTAATAATATAGGTAGGTGCATATTGGGAAAGAAACAACTGCAAGACGAAGCAACCACTGGATATAAAGAGTACGGTAGAGTATAAGGAAGCTAGCTTATAGATAGCATTGTAATATAAGCAGTTACTAGCAGTGGTGTTTGAATATGGTTAGAAATACGGAGAAAAAGAAGAAAGAATATCAAGTAATGCAGGTCAGTGACCATGTTGAGGAGAGCAGCAACAGCAGTCTGATGACAGCCGGTGCTAGGGAAAAGGCACACCTCCCCATTCCACCGCATCAGTCAATATACAACTTCCTTAGTGCATACGTCACAGCAATAACTGAGCTGAGCTACCTGATGCAGTCGGGAACGAAGAAGTCCGAGAAGCCATGCGACATTAAAATATTTCAGGACAAGAAATAATAGTGAGTACCACAACACCAGATACAGTCAGGATGGTATCATTAGGAATTGGAGAGGTAGACACAGGCTATGCACACAGTTACGATTAAATGCTGGCTGGCTCTCTGCTTGGAGCATTACAGCAAATGTCGACGACCTACAAGCTGACCTTAAACAGTCACTGAAATATTTGCGCTACTCTTTCTTCCTTTTTCCCTTTTCTACTTCTCCTTACTTGTCAGTTTACAAAGAACGGCAGCAGCAGCAGCAGCAACACCCGAAAATTTCTTTTAAAATGTATGTGTGCATGTATGCAGTGATCCACTCTGTTGAACCGAATCCTCCTCCAAATACCATCGCTCCGGGCATCAACTGATCCTTCCATCCACAGCAGCCTACATCCCATTTCTCTTCCATTTACTAAATTTTCTTCTGGAGTGACAACCATCACGGAAGTTACTACATTTATACAGACTTATTGCGCAGTCCATAACAATATTGCAAAATGACAACTTCACTGAAGCATCTCAAATATTCGCAAGACCATGCAATACAATGTGTCATCTTTTTGGAAAAATAAAATAAAAACATTTAAATAAATCATTTCCAAATAATTTTGTATGAAGAAATCGTCAATTTATGTAGTTTGATATTATTTTTAACAAGCCGCTTGAACTGCATAGACTATCAGCTTATCAAGCAGACGCATTTCAAGCGGATACATTTTCATTCAATATTAAGACTGCCACATCACAATTGTTACTGCTTCTAAATGATATTCCGTATTTCAAAGGAAGCAATGCTTCATTAAATTATCGACAGATTCTTGAATTCCAAGGGAAAACAAAACACATAAATAAATTCAAATATTGTGCTTTTTTATTATTGTTTGATTCCACACAATTCTGGCTTTTGATTAAAATAATTTAAGTTACATTTTAAGCAGCGACTGCTAATTTTGATTTTTGTATTGTTAAGTAAGTGCTTGCACTAAATTTTGCTTTCTCTCAAATTCTTTCTTGCAATTCTTAATATCTTTTTCGCAATTCAAGCATCATTTAAGATAAGGCTATCATTTAAATAACAATACTCAAGTTCACGTAACGTATTCGAACGGGGTTGGTTGGTATTCCTGCATTGATTACTCTTTCAGTATAGAAATCCATTTCGCGGCGCTTTCTTGACAAGTCTTCGAAATATTACCAATTTTCTTTTGAATATTTTCGTGTAAAACTTCAATTCATGATTATTAATTAAATCTAGAAATAGTCACACATAACTATGAACAAATAATCCGATGAAATTTGTTTATCTAACATTTGCTATGAAAATCACTACACCAGCTGGTGGTTCTTCCGATTATTGGTATTGACTGCCACACTTTACCGAACCAAACAATTGCTTCGTTGAATTCCATAAACTTCAAAACAACAAAATATCTGCATGTTTTATTCAAATCCAGTGTTTGCTTGGAATAAAAAATTGCTTTCTAAAGAAAGGAGAAAGCATGAGGGCCGGAACAAAATTCTAAAAAAATATTGAGACCAGCGGTGTAGAATTTGTGTCCTATAAATTCAAGGCATTTTGAAACTTCCTCTGTTTTACCACTGTTGATCAGTGATCAACAATTTCTTGTTTTATCAATGAGTGTTACTTAACATTGCTTTGTTTCCAATTTAAATGATGGTAAGATGACTGGTAGACAGCGCTATCTCAAACTAATTGGTTTGGTAGTGTGGTGCTCACAGAAGTAACAGATATGCGATGCTTCTCGGAGGGGGTCTGGTTAACACCCGCGACAGCATGGCAGCCTAATTTGTTTTCAACAAAGTAAGATGAACAACGGGCGAAGGTGCCGCTCTTGTACATTAATTCACCGGATTCCACAATCAGCGCTCCTGCTGGCAAAATACATAATAAACATGCATTCAATTTCACTGGTGCTATGTTGTACTCAGGCATCGCTGCGTCACTCAGATCTGACCAACAGATCTCTTTGATGTGGAGTGTGTATGTATGGCGTTTCTACATGTCACCATGAATGAACATGCATCTTGTGACCAACGATGATCATCTTTGAATGGAACAAGAAGGACAGCAGGAAACCGGGAGTTCATGGATCAGTTAGTTAGTTGGAGTTCGGAACCAGGGCAAGAAACAAGCAATACTGCCATTTTCGAAATTGACCTCTGAAATAAAATGAATTGAAATGAGATGTATTTTAACTGTGCATATTCTTACTACAACCCTTTCATTTTTCTGTTTTTCCAGTGCTATACCTAATAATATTCAAATTTTTGTTAAAACGCCTTATACAAATTTGCTTGGTAAGATAGAAGATATATTCATTAGCGTATCAGGATTTTTTCTGAGAACTCTTTTTTTTCTTTTTATTTTTTTTTTAGAGCAGAACATGTTCTAACATTCGCCAATCCAACAAGATGTTCTGTTCTTGAAAAGTAAGTGTTGTTTTGCATATCAGGAAGAGAAGAAATCTTTGATTTCAATTAAATATTTTCAAGTAAAGTTCATCTTGCTATATGATGTCAATGAAATAAAAATGAAAAACTCTTAAAAACTGTTTAGAAATCATCATTAATACTAAGGAAATAGTGTTATTAAGTGTCAAATGTTATGTTTATTACGAAAATCGTATTCAATGAAACAGTTTTTTTCGAAGAAAATATAAATGAAATTATATTGAACTGTGCGGATTCAGAAACGCCATTTTTCAAATCGAAAAAAAAGATTCTCAACTGTAATAATTGAAATCTATTGAGAGAGTTGTAGATTAAATATTTTATTACTGCATTCGAATTTTTAGACAGATATTTTGAAACAGCCAACAGATGTTTTACATTAATACTAACCTTTCTCTTCACAAAAATGATGGGACTTGTTCGATGGTTTGTATCATATTAATTAATGCGCTAAAACACAACTTTTCTCCAAATATAAACAGAATTTTTGCCGGAAATGTTCACGAAATATTTTTATCCATTCAGCGATAAGGAGAGAAAGGAAGTGTGAACGTATTACTGTATATTAAGAGTGTAATCTTAAATGACCTTACTGGATTACATCAATCATAATATTTTATCATAATTCTTATGCAAAATCTATCGTTGGCTAATAGATATCACGATATGTAACTTCTTAGATCTCAAATAAAAATTAATTTTGGGTGACAGCACCAGAAAAATTTTTGATGAATAATATTACTTATTTGAAGTTGGAGATTTCTTCCCGTTCCTAAAAGATTATTAGCTCGAAAATCTAATCTCGATTTCCTGCTAAAAGAGTTTTAACAATTTGTCAGTTATGAAGTTGTTATATAAATATTCTAATAATGAGAACTTTCGTAATCTCAAACTCTCAAATGAAAAAATTATTCCAAGTACATAACTTTTTAATTCCTTCATTTTGCTTCTAATTTCAATATTTCGAAACATGCAATTATCAACGTTCTAGTCAAGCTAACAACTAACAATTAACATTTGAGCTGTCATATGATCGGAACTGAACATATTTTAATATTTATCGTTAGGATAAATTCTAGAACGATAAGAGATACATATCTGAAAACAATTGGGCCACTAAATGTGGACATATAAACTTATTTTAAGCTTGGTTTTTCACAATGGCATATGACCTCAGAATCAATTTCAGTGTGGGAAAAAAATTGTGACTAATATATATGCGAGAGACTGCATGAGAATGCATTTAGAACTATAAAAGTTCATGATTTACAGCTTTTCCCTATGGTCACAAAAAAGCTTTCGCAAAGTTGATATCTCAAAAAAGTGTCACCAAACGCAGGTTAATGAAAAAATCTTCGTATGAGAAGAATAAGAATGGTGAATGGCTTTGAACTTTTTATTCTACGTGATTTTCTTTACTTTGTCATTTTTTCCCTTTCTATAAGGTTCTTTGTTTTCTCCATGTTCTAGACCTTTTGTATAAAATGTTAATGGAGCATTTTCTAGCATTTGTCACTGAAATAGCGTGATGCGTGTTTGTTATGGTCATCAATTATTGGTGATGCGTAATTTCCAAGCTTTTTTTTTACTTTTTTGCACACTTTACATGATGATTAATTTTGAGACTTTGCTTTATTACTGCTTTATTACTTGTGAAAAGATGCAGAAAAAGTTGTCAATAGAGAAGTGTACAGAGTACATCGTCAACCAAACATCCTTCACAAAAGGCTATGTGATGCAAAGAAGTGTGCCCACCATAAGTTGCTAACAAATAATAGCAGACAAGATCAATGCAGCGAATTGTTGACATTGCATTTGTGTCAGTAGCACACCACTGCATTTACTGCTTGTAAACGCGACCTTTGAAACTACAACTGCAGCTCACTCTTCTTGACATGAAGTATTGCGGAAATGTTTGCATGCATGTATGTATGTTACAATGGCAGCGCTTTTGCTACATTGCAATAGCTTCGGCAAAACATAGGGGAAGTAAAGAAGACCAGAAAACAGTTAAATGTGAATTCTGTATTATCCCCTGCCCTCGAGTATATCTATCCCATTCAGAAATGTCACATAGGCGAGCGGAACAAGCGACCGATATGCTGCTATTTCGCCTTTGTACCGTCGTCGCTGTTCTCTCTGCTATTGGAGAATTCCTACTAAAAGCCTTCTTTAGACACTGATGCACTCAATCTCAAGGTCTTTTTCCTCTACTTTGAGCCTACCTGAATGACCACAATGAAAGAAATGACTTAAAGAGATCCAAATACGAGTACGTATGGGAGGACACACACACACACACAAACACACGAATACATAACTTTTGGTCCACTGACTGTAGTCCTCCTTTCATTGCCAAGCTGTGCTGAGCCATACAAAATAACAATTATATTAATTTTTTTCGATAAAGCCATAAAAAGATAGCGTCCAAACCTATGGTCAAAATTCATTTTCTTAGAGGGTTGAAGTTTCCAGAATAAGGTGAAAAATTCCGAAAATTTCTTGAAAATATCAGTACAAGATTTTAAATTAATGTGTAGCACGGAATCAAGTGATTTATAAACGAAAAACTAAGTAAAACAAAATTCAAACTCAGCATATTTAACAAGCAAGAGTACACTGTGTTACTCCACATCACATATTGTAGCTAGTTAGCAAAGTAAAACGGGCTACTTTAACAATCAAGCTTATTATAATCATGTATCCTTGCCAACAACAGTAGACCAAACAATATGTATTAGGATCGATCTTATTTGTAGATAGAATCATGTTTGAACAGCATTACGAAGACTACAAAACAACAGCAGGCCCAAAAATTTCTCATTTCTTTTCCTTCCTTTGCTAGAGAATACAACTAGCTGAAATGATCACCTCGACAATAGGAGTAAAGTTTATTCACCAGTGGGAGATATCTGAAGCATCATATCGTGTAAAACAATACTTTCTATAACATGTAACAACTGAAGAAAGGAAATCGAATACAGATCAGACTTTTTCAAGATCAGACTCCGATTGTTTGTCCTTTTTGTTTATAAATACTGTCATGGTAATACCGGAAAACTTGGAATCAGTGATAATGTTTAAAGGTTTAAAAAGGATAAAGAAAGAGCAAGAATTCGAGTGCATCAGAGTACTTCAGGATGGCGACACTTATGTCACATAGTTATTATATAAATTTTGAAAGAGCAAAACAAAGCTTATGATTAAAAAATTGTTTACGCGAAATAAAGCATTGGACAAATGTATTATTGTATGACAATATTTATAGGTTAGTGCAATAGCAAATGTTGACCATCGCTACCACTAGAATGATTTTATTTGATGTCTCACCATTGACAGCCATCTTAGCTTTCATTTTAAGCTTCAGTATGTGTTATTACCAGTCAAGCTCTGCTTTCGTTTCTCTACAATTGATATTTATCAGCAGAATACTCTTTCTGTTCGTAATTAAGTTTTGATCCTATATTTAATATAAAACTAAATTTAATATAGTTTTCATTTGCCTATGCCTACGTTTTCATGGCTATGAGATAAGTTAAAAATTTTAATAAGGCTTAGATATCTTATACAAAGAAGGATGTTCTTACCAACTTTTTTATTCTCAGCACTTAAGGCAACTGATTCGAAGTGGACAAGAATTACATCACTCGTTTCACAGTGCAAAACACCGATTAATAAAATCAAAATTGAAAAACCGCAACGTCCGGCTCTATTGCGCTTATTACCCAAACAGGTTTAACAACACTCACTCATGTTGCAGATGAATAGCTCTATGATCACGCAAATCACATTGCTGTATTCCACCTATGCATATGGTATAACATGCTATGAATGTTCGTCCGGCGCCTCTGACGACTGCCTAAAAGCAAGCGTTCCCTGCATTTATGGACTTTTTGGCTGCACGAAAACAACGATTTATTCCGGTGGCATTGATAAATGTTAGCTTTTTGCTAATACTTAACAAATTTTTACCTTTTACATAGTACAAAGAGCTGCCCTGATAAAATCATTAACGACTACAGTTGGCAACTACGAGAATCAAGGAAATCGAGTGATCAGCATTTACCGAGGATGCATCGCGTTACCTGTGGCAGGCCCTGATATATGTCAGCAATTCTCGTTATTCGGCTACCGAATTGTCACCTGTCGCTGCTTTAACGATTTTTGCAACGGTATCATATCTGTCCAAACAAGTTTACCAGTTATATTTTTATTCATCATTTGTTATTTCACAACTTTCATCTTGTAACTATTTATGTATATAAATCCCTACGGACTAAACTAGTTATTAAAAATAATGACCAGATTCAAGTTACATGAGACTTCTCCGCGTATAACTTCTTCGATGCACCTCCCTAAACGAATCAGAAGTCAGTCTTCCATTACTGACTATTCGGATATTTGGTGTTATGTAAGGAAAGCGACCACTTCCAAATCTCAAACTTCCTCTTATAATAGACCAGCCATTATGTTAATCATTCTTATCAAGCGAATTTTTTTCGAAGTTCCCCGGCAACTATATTAGTCAGCCCTACCTTCACTTTTAGATTCAGAACACCAAAATGAAAAATACGAAACGCTACCCCTACCCTAATCTTGAGAATGGAATCTGCTAGTGCTTAAGTAGGATTTTTCTACCATTACTTGGACAATGCTTAACAATAATATTCATAATTTTTGATTTGCACGATCAAAGCAACAAATCACAAATTTGTTGGACAAACGACTTGTTGGAAATCCAGTTAGTTTACTGAATGAGTCAAACTTGGTTAACTAAGCAGTTAACACAACTCTTATGTCCTTTAAACAAACGGAACAACCTGAACTTTGAAAAAAACAGCATAATTAAAAGCTATCGAAAAGTGATTAACATCATCAGTGGCTGGTTCTCAAAAGTTGTGCAGTTCACATGGTGCATCACTGTTAAACAGGAAATACGATTGTTTGAAGGAAAGAAATAGTAATCTCATGTCCAATTTCAAAATGCAAAATGAAGACAGGTATGATAATTGAAAATTTTTTACCTGTTATCGAAAAAGGCGGTACAGTTAGAGACACACATGATAAATTACAAGTAACATTTCTAAATTACAATCATAGGAAACTAACAAATATACGAAAATAAGCATGCATACTTCCCTGCTTTTTTATCTAAAAAAACTAAACGACAGATAATTATACCGAAAAGACATTACAAACACATAAATTAATGTACCACTATTCTCATGAACAAACAACTTGCAAAGAAAAAGGAAAACGGATACGATCAGCTCAGAAATTGAGCCATTGGATTTTAGTCACCCAAGGTTTCCAAACATCGAGTTTTCATACCGTAAAAATGCTCATAGCTAACAAAACAAAAAATGCACATGTATTTTAACAGCACTTTGATTCTAAACGATAGAAAATGATAAACATAAACAATGAAACAAATTCGAAATTTTCAAAGAGTACTAATAATTAAACTTTGGGGAAATCGCTGCCCTTGAGAGGCGATATTAAATTATTATGTTGCATAGCTGCAACAGAAGCGCGCTGAAATTCACTGGCCCCTGGACGTAGAAAAAATATTTCACCGTTTTCAGATAAAACAGCTGAAGCGATTCCCTCAACGTCAGAAGCCTGAAAATCTACTGCAATAGACAGACAATCTTTGCAACCATTCCAGTGTGGAGATATTAGAATTCTACTTATTTTGCTTCCATGAGTTCTAATTGTTTAAATGTCATAACTCCTACATGGTGTTTTAGACTCACCGTGAATATGAAACATGTATTCACAAAGTGAAACGTAGGTCACGATGTATAAAATATACTGAAGCTTAGAAACTTGAATTTTAATAAAAACCTTGATTGAATAACTATTTGATTATAAAACATCCAGCGCAAGAAACAAATATTGCTTTATAGAGAAAATAAAGCTATTGGAGGGAAGCCTCAAAATAATAAATAAAAATACCTTTGTAAAGTGAACCTTCAAGCACTGCTTAATAGTTAGTGCAGAAAACAAAAACAATTCGCCTTGATTCGTGATGATAACAATGAATTTTTCATACAATTTTCGATCTGAAAGAACAACTGTAAGAGCCAAATGAAATTTTAATATGGAGCTTGACGAATAAAATGAAAATTAACTACAGATGAGAATTAGAATTTTCACAGAAATGAAAAATAACGACTTTTCATAACTACATTACTATTCACAAAACGGTTGACTTTATTCGATTTATTTATTTATTTTTTACCTGATCAACGTTCTAGTCAATCAAAAAAAAAAAAAAAAAAATTGCAGAGGAGCGAAAATGAAACATGTCACTCTTTAAATTGCAGAAAAATATATCGACCGATCGACCGACAGTCATAATATTAATAGAAAAAAGACGTTTTAGATTCCTTAATAGATCAATATTATTATCTGAATTAAAGAAATCCATTCTAGTGGTCATAAATTCAACCGCAAAAAGAAATGGAAATAAATAAATGCTGAAATACGACTCTTGCAAAAAAAAAAAAAAAAAAAAACAGTTTGAAGCTAATAAGTGATGTACTTGCAGTTGATCGTAATGTAAGAAGCTGTGCCTTTCTAATTCGTGAACCTTCCACACCCGTAAATTTATACCGAAATCTGGTTGGTTTCATTGTCGGAAGCGCAAACGTTTTGATTTGTTCTTCAGTATAAATGACCAGTCTTTCTGTTCCTGTCAAGCCCTGAAGTGTTCTTAACTTGAAAGTAAATATGAAAACGCAGCAAACACTCTAAAAGTTTTAATGTGTAAAAATTTTTTCACCACACTTTTATAAGCTGAAAGCCATCAATAGTTGCGCAGGTGAAATCAATAATTGGAGCCCGATGTTGCAAATGTACTTCCTTCACGAGAATACAAACATCTTCCGGTTTTAGTGCATCATCCAATATTGCATAAGCAAATATCACTCCTGAATAGTGCACTTTCTTTCATATATGCATATTTTTATAATACTTGCATGGAAGTGATGAAAAACGTTACCTATTATTTTTAACCCAATAGAAAAACACAAAAAAGCTTATTAAGAAAATTATGAGTAAACATACCACCATTTGTTCCAATCCAAAGACTATCAGTGCGGGAAGTAACGGAAAGAATGCTTGTATGGAAGAATCTAAGCACTCGCACCGCAGAAATAGGAGGATCACCAACTAAAATGTAGTATATATGAATCGCTGACTAACGTCTCATTATGCAAATACTGTATTAATTCTTCAAATAATGAAAAATGTAGAAAAAAACAACCGTTGAAAGGTGCCTCGTTTCGTGAAATAATTTGGCGTTCGACAGGTCTCAGTTCATCGAGGTCATCATTATTAGTTGAACATGTTGCTCCAGTGCAATTAGTTCCAGTCTAAACCGATGATATTTTCTTATTTAAAATGAAATTGACAAAATTTGATTGAATAAACATAACTACAGTACAGAAAATTCCGGAATTTATGCGGTGCCATTGTAACGCCCCAATCCAAACTTTGTAAAGCATTTTAAGAGAACACCTGTGGAACTTTTCTCTTGCGACGAAACGACTGACGGATCGATTTTTTCATACTTTTAAACCTTGATAATGTACTTGCATCTCCTAATTCTGCAATTAATGTAATATTAATCATATAAACATGGTTTTTGGCATTCTGGTTATATGCAATGTGTAATGCATTCCACCTCTTGATGAATAACTCATTAGCACTTTCAACAGAACACTTAACACATCAGCTTCGTGAGAATATATAATAGAACAAATTGAAAGAGCATTAGAATAGGAAGTCAACAACTGATTTCTGTAATAGCTGACAATTCAACATAATCTTAAAATCCTACAGCCACAGTCCTTTGCTGAAAGGACGAAATTAAATGATAAAGGTATTCCTATATCCTAAATCTTATCTGAAAAGTCTAAACTAACGAAATATTAGCTCGAGAGACCTATGGCTGCGGTCTTTAAGATTCACAGAAAATAATTTAAATAAATTTACTGTTGGATAAAAAGACCTTTTAAAGTAATAAGACATTTGGATATAAGAGTTTCCCGGCTTTTTAAATCACACATCACAAAGCCATACTCGCATCCAAATGCTAAAAGATTGCGTGACCGAAGAGATGCTACTGCTGTTATTGCAACTGACGGACGCAACTGAATAAGATAGCTAAAAACATTATGTGAGTGCAAGTTAAAGATAAGTGTAATTAGTTTCAAGCAAAATATTAATTCAATAAAAATCGCTTTCAAAGCCCGTCACTTTGAAATTATTTATTGGTTCCAGCTGTTAATTCATCAAATTCAAAGATGGTTATTTACTTAATGCTACCAAAACCCTTACATTGCGTCCCAAACTTTATCTGTGTCCATAATACATTGTAAATAAATCAGTAAACATCACATTTAAATCAATTTTAATAACAGACCTTCGGTTTTGATCAGTTTTGAAAGGCTGATATCCAATTGCATATGCCAATGGAGCTTGCCGAGGAGGCAAAGCTTGCTGACTAATATTCGTTGGTAACTTCGATTTATCCGCAACCTCATATTCTGTTCTTGTTACAGTCAATGCTACCTTAACGGTGTTCATACATTTACATTGGAAACCAACGGATATAACAGTCGTTTAAATATGACTAAAATTTACTTATAGATCTTACCGATGATTCGTCATCCAAATCATATACGATAACATGACCGGCACGACCACCTACTACCAACCGCCCGTTGGTCACATCGAAATACACCTTCTGTATGGCTAAACGTGGATCATCGCAAAATGGGTCGTATGTTCCAACCTTAAAATTAATTGCGGTTGCACTCAATACATATCTTGTGTCGGACGATCTCTACTGTGATACACAGAACAAAACGACCTTCCGAAAAGGAGGCCAATCGGTAATTTCATTGGAATCTTCATCAGACGCTTCGTTATTGGAAACTTCAACTGAACTACCTGAAAATTCTGCACTTTATATTTTCGTTATATTTTTGAAAACCAACTCTAACTAGCATTAAAAAAAAAACATGTTTATACTGGCAATCCCTAGATTTAAGATAAATACAGAAAATGCAAAAAAAAAAGAAACATGTTTATACTAACAATCCCTAGATTTAAGATAAGTACAGAAAATAACTACCAGATTTACATTCTGTTCTATCACTGTCAGTATCTACTGAAAAGAAGCCTTCAAATTCTTTTGCTGTATTAATTTTTAACAAATAACGCAAACTGATAGAACCAGTCGACCAGAACTTCACAGTACCGTCTTCGTGCCTTCAAAAAATATATGAGCACGAATACATCATAACATTTAAATCTTTGTCAAACTTCTCGCCCGAAATTTTCAAAAGCTGAATGACAATAAACGTAAATAAGAAACCAAATGGACAAGTGCAACTGTGTGGAAGTACAAACATAAACAAATCTTATTAGTAGACGAAAGAAATTCATTACTAAATATTCGCTCCAGATTTACTGGATAAAGAGTATCTCCGCCAATTATCACAGAAAACTTGCCCTGTGATTAAAAGCTGTCGTTTTTCCGCATTCGTAGCAGCGCAAGGAGCAGGTGTCTGAGCATCACCACCACCGTGAACAGGCCACTTGCATTTAGATGACAATTTATTTTGGACTTCGCTTGCTTTAATTAGTCCCTATAAATCAGGCTTAAAACACTGACTGTTTCTAGTAGTTATTATAAATAAACCTTTCGTCTCTGAAATAAAAATTATACGAAATATGAAACGGAGAAAAACTTGTCAGTTTACCTTCCATACATGCTCTTCAATATTGGAATAGTGTATAACACATGTAATCTGAGATGAATGAATAGGCTGCAAATACGGCAAATTAAGAAGTGGCCAGCTTCCATCGGTTAAATCGATACAAACGAGTTCTTGTTCACAAAGTACCAACAGAGCCAAGCAATTTTTATAATCCGCATCTGCAAATACAAATGGCATTACTTATTGTTGTAACCTGTTATTACTATTATTATTAGTATGTTTATAACCATAAGTTAGTCACAAAAAAGTAAAAAAGCTTTCCAGTACCCAAGACTCACAATATATTTTGCTTGGTTAGTGTATTGGAAAGTTTGGAACTCTAAATATTAAGAAAATAGGGATAATACACATTATGCCTTACACTTCTGGTTTTGTAGTGAAGGCACAACAATGAAGTCCACAATCGCGCTGCCAAAGTCGAATACTACCATTTTACCTCCTCTCACTGCTGTTAACGTGTAGCGATCACCATAGGAAGCACGCGGCATTCCGCCGGTGAATAACTTAATCGGTGACGGGTGGCTAAATAGCAACACATATTCGGTAAGGCACAGAGCATTGAAAGCCCGTAAATTATGCAAAATCTCTATTATCAAACATTTAAGCTTATATAGCTTGTGAATTGTACCAAGGATATTCAGAGGACATCTAAATTTTTGATTTGACGTCCGAAATTTCATGTTTTATGTGTAGGCTGCAATAAACAAACTTATTTGACTCGTAAAGATTCCATTTTTTAATTTTGAAAATTTCTAAATTGGTTATTTCCGCTCATTTCACTTAAGGGGAAATGAGATTTTCTACGCCTTGAGATATATAGATATATGCTGCAAATACATTAAAACGTGAAATTCCAATACATGATTCCCATCATTGGTGGTCTACTAGGAAAGCCAAAATTACACTCGGTCAATAAAGTATTACTGATATATCAAAAAAAGCCGTCGATGTATTTGTTAGAGCTGAGAAAATGGTAATATTTTCAAGCAAAAACATGTTTTATACTACACCTGGATGCACAGATCCATTGCACTTTGTTGATTGAAGTACATGGAAATGGACCGAATGGTATGACCGATGGCTCCATAGGTTCCATACACTGAATTTTCCATGCTCCTAAGGAGCCGTCACTATGCGAACAAATGAAATATTCTCCATCAACATGCCACGCTAAACTCTAAAACAGCATAAATTAAGAAACTTTAAAAATTAGAAATGGCACAACAATTGCAGAGCGCAACTATGAGAACAGGTCGACAGTTATACGAATAACAAGCTTGTCATATTAATTTCGCAATTACCAATAACAAAGGAGTTGAAGCTATGCTTTATGTTTGCTTCTGAGTCAAAATGTTAATAAACCATACCAAAATGTGTCCGAAATAATAATTACGTTGTGCATAAAGCGACCTCGTCAACTTCAACATCATGTAAAACAAATGCACACGCACGCATAGAAAATTAACCAGTCGAGTAATAGTACTGATAAGCGACTTGGATTCAGAAGCAAGATAAACTATTTGATGCATGAACACTGTAACATTGTTCAACTACCTATTTGAAACTCATAACAAAACCAAAGAGTAACGGAAATAAATGACATACAGTAATTGCTTGCTGAACAATCCAATGATGCAGCACCTCGTTGCTCAGTAAATTGTAATGGACAATGATATGGTTATCGAATGCAATCAGGACTTGATTAACATCAGTCGGATTCACCATAATCTGATTAGCCGATCTTCCAATGTCTTTTGAAGGGTTCATGCTGAATGTACAACAATTTTAAAAGGTGTATTGAAAAATATCGAATTTCACAAATCTTAAAATCTGCTTTTGAAGCTAAAAAAGGGAGCACTGTTGTTCGAAATCACAACTATCAACCTTTTCACAATTGTCTCCTCAAAAAGCAATACTTCGGAGAATTCGAGCGAAACAGCGCATAATCCAAATATATTACCCGTGATAGTACCAATGAACAGACGGGCATTCGTTGGATCTTGCACATTTTGCATTTCACAGCATGTTATTCGTTTCAATCTAAAAGTATAATGGTAAAATTATTGGAAATTTCTTGCTATTAGCAAAATATGCCATTCAAAAATGGATGCCTTGGTTTTTTTGATACTTCTCAAGGCTGATTTTTGAAAAAAATTTCTTGAAAACTAAACGAAAAGAATCTCTGTTTACCATGATAGTAGTAACTACCTGTCCTCAGTAGTAGCGGTAGTACGCTCAATTATGTCACCAGCAACTTGAAATTTATGAAAAGACTGATCCGAACAAAGCACAATAAGAGAGCCCAGGCCTGCAGCAAAGTACATATGGGCAATGGGAGTATTTCGAGGTGTCGTTGAACTCCATTCCACGTTTTCTGCTCCAAATCTGTAATTATGCTACTTTATTACAATAAAACAATAACATATCATGCAGTCAGAAGCTACCAACTTAACCTTAAGCTAATAAACAGTATATACTAGTTGTAAACATCTTATGAGCATGAAATGAGAAGTTCAATCAATGTGACAGCACCATACCAGGTTGTTACTTGACCCTAATTTTTTTTTATAACTCTATAATCAAGATTATGACTGCGAGTAACCTGATATTTAAGATCCTAAATAATGAATGTCTAGAATAATAAACTTACATTCGAACTTGTCCATCACTGGTACCTACTGCCATAAGACCAAGTATGTAGTCGTACGCCAAGGACGATACCAACTGTGGGAATCCATGTCGCAAACTCTGCAAGTGCAGTTCCGTTTCCTTTCAAAATGTAGTAATTAAAACACTGTACTATCCACTCCTTTTCTATCAAACGAAAATTGAAAGTTCCGAATGTTACTCACTTACTGGAAAATTATATATATATAATCCTTTAGACGGAAAATATTACTCGTTTTAAATTTCAGTTCACAAAATTTCCAAAACTTGCTGGGTTAAACAGAATAAAGAGAAAGTCAAATATGAAGAAAAAAGTTTTAAAACGGTAAAATTGACCAGCATCGCATTTCTAATAAAAATATGGCATTTTATAAAAGGCGGCTCACTAAAAGAAATGATTAATCACTAACAGGTGTATATTCAAAAAAATCATGAATATCGGCGTTCCTGAAATCCCCGGCAGGATGTATATGACTCCGGAGAAAACGCAACATTGACTATCGCATTTAAATTGTAACAGCTGCTTTCAAATTTCCAGCAAAACAACGCAAAATTAATTAATTTTGACGCAGCACATCACCTGAATAAACAGATTACTTATTGAAACATATCATTCCCTTCCTTGAAAGTAAGCTGGAACAAATCGAGTTGTGTCTAACCGACAAGATTGCGTTTATTAAAATAAAAAATTAGATTGAAATCATTAAAAAACGAATCATTATTAAATCAATGAAATGATCAGTTTTCTGGTTATAAAACTTCTAAAGCCAAGTTGTATAGACAACACTGATGTGGAAAGGAAGAGTGGTGGAAGAATACTGCTACCACTTCCTGCAGTGATCGTTCCTCTACTGAATTCCCTACCCACCACTATGCTTAGTAAAAAAAATTCCCACGGAAGTCAGATGTGAAATAAAATTTAATAGAATGTAAAGTGGATTATAACATCTCAGACCAATTTGTTCTTTATTAGACAATAGTGAACGTCTTTGACAAGGAAAGAATAAAACAACGGAAACAAAAGTAAGTTCTTATATAATTACATCAATTTCTTCTTTCGAAAGTCCCACTTCCAAAGAAGAAACAAAAAGTATTCTGTCCTTTACTGTAATCCATCTAACACAGTTATTTCTTTTTCACACAAAGTGATGAACACAACTAGAGTATTGAAAGTTGATAATCTGCATATACTATGAATATAATAAGATATAAATCCCTTTTGAATACCAATAATTCTACTAAGATAAAAACATTTTAAAAAAGTAAATTTAAAACCAAAAGTACAAATTTCCAACAAAGAACAACTGCCTGTCTGGCACATACAAAGATATAACGTCCAACCTCAAACCTGGACTAAATAAAAATTTTCTCCATCTCTTTCAATAAATTTTTGAAACTGCTTCCGGTAACTAAGAAGAAAAAGAAACAACTTCAAATGAACATAAGGACTTCAAAACATGCAAAGGAAACTCATTTTTTGTGACATAAACTGACAGAATAAAAAATGGTAGGACGGCGAAATAGAATGAATTCCTTTTCCTACGGCGAGTCTGCTCCATCAACCAATCTTACAGTAGTGGCGTGACGTACGAATACTATCCTACACAGTATCCAATATCCAAAAGAGACCACTACCACTGCCAAACTATTCAGTCCAATGTTATATGGAAATGGACTTCTAAGGCATTCCGTTTATTTCTAGGTTATGTATCCAGGATTTTCAAGCATGGAAATAGACTTCTAAGGCATTCCGTTTAAGGCTTTGTAACTTATTTCTTACTCAATATTTCCTTGTTTTCAAAACGGAAATGAAATTGACAAGATTCAAGAAAATGAATAAAGGCAGGGAGAGGGAAAGAGAACGAGTGGTTGAAAAAATCTTGTAATTTAGGAAAAGTGAATAAGATAGAAAAGTGCAAAAAAAAAAAATGGGTGAAAGGGACTGACAGCGGCAACAAGGAATAGTTACCGGTACCGGTTAAGAAATAAGATAAATGAATGAACCACGAAAAAGTACACAACTAAAGCTTTATACGAATCCACAATTAAGGAATCTATACTTCAACAATATTGCTGAGTTTCACATAACGAACGAAAAGGATTTAAGTTTATAAGTTGCATATTAAATTCTGAACGACAACGGTAATGATAGCATTTCATTTAAAACGTAGCATCCAGGCCAGTATACAAGTGGATGTGGCTTTATAGGACGATATACAGGCACAAAGATATAGTGATAAAGACTAGTGACAAAGATATACTACAAATTGGTGGATCCACTAACTAGTGACGCCTACGAAATCAACAACAAGGAAACAATATCAAATCCTTGAAAACAGCATTAACAATTCTGTCAAATCAACATTCATAATAGTAGAAAAATGTCGTTACGAAGAGCCAAAACGTTTTTTGCAAAAATCTTTCACCAAAAAAAGCAAGCAAATGTGCCAGCAATCAAATCAAATATAAGCATGATGAGGGATTTAGTATATTTTAATGACAGAATAAGAGCCAAACGATTGCAAATGGCATATAAAAGGAACGTAAGACAACATCATTAGCATCAATCACCGTTCGCAATCACTGCGTCCCTAGAAATGGTCAACAGCAAGCGAAAAAAAGCGCTAACATATAAGGAATATCTCTGAGAATACGCGCAACCATCCACGCAAACACAGCAATAGAAGAGTCGTTGACCAACCGCCAAATACCAGGGACGCTCGATCTGTTTGAAGGCGAATAAACTTATGGAGGTTAGTTACGACGCCTGTCCCCACTTCTTTGCTACCGTAGTTGGTGGAAGATTTCAGCTTTTTAAAATCTTCCAGCTACCAACTCACTCTGTAAAGTATTATAAAGGACACATTGGATTCACCAAGCAAGTGTCGAGGTGGCGATTTTCACTGATAGATAGCGGTTGTTAAGTCGCTGTGTTGTAGTTCAGTTCAGTTGTTTCCTGAGATATGTGGAAAAGGAGGCTTCTGCAGTAAGAACTACCAAATCCGCTAAAATACATTTGACTTGTTCATGCATGCTAGGAATACTGTCCGGTGTTACCATTCGAATTGGAGTGAACAATGCGCAAGCAAGTGTTCACTTCTCGAGTGCCAAGAATCTCGAAAAACAAAACCAGTTCTTCCCATTGCTTCCTCTCCCTACCCATTTACGTCTAAAATCTAGGATGGTAAGGGTCATGATTTCCTCGCGATTCACTTTCTGCTTTATCCTTGGATAACCACATCGTGTACAGTCTATGGGGTAATAATGTTGCGTTCGTTACACTATGTATTTACTTTCCTATTTCTTAACCTCTGGCTAGCATAACTTATCCAATCTAAATAATTGTTAGCCCAAAGATACAGCGAAAACTTCGTTTGAGCTACGATAATTTTTTTGGTAACTCTAAGTTGAACAAATTCGAAATCAAAATTTATTTTTAAACAAATAAAGACATTAAGTAAATCATCACATTATTGTGTCAAAACCTCCTGGGTTATATATTCCTGCGTTATCGATAAACCAAGAAACGAAAAATGTAAACATTATTCCACATGTTATGCCTGCAACAAATGTACTATTCAAAACGGTAATCTTGGGCATTACTGCTTCTCGTATTCTGGTAATTTATAAATGTAACAGAGGAAATATGAAATATTCATTTAAAACTTTCTTGATCTGGGTAGTTTCCAAACTTCACTTTTCATATTTGCAATTCTAAAGTAAGACGCACCTCTCATATTTCAAACTCGAAAGTAAAGTGAAGTAGCAGAATTAGAAAATCTGGTAACTCCTTGTGAGACAAAAAACTAAAATTATCTCTCACTAAACTTATACAACATGCTATTTATACGGCACTTATTCATGGTTCACCCACGCAGCTTACGAGGCCAGTTATAAACTTTCCAAAAAAGACCAATGATGCGAACGTACTTCTATAGTTCTTTAGAATTTCTACAGAAAGTCCGGTTAACTGGGAAGGATATTACTGCCTCTTTTTCACCATATAAATTCAGAAGTCAGTATAATAAAGTAAAATAATGGATACCGAAGATCAGGAAGAACGCTGCTATCATGCTTGCAACTGTTGACTTGGATGGTTCCACTATCCTAAATGAAATAATTCAGAACTTTTGAAACAATTAGTATTGTAAACAAAGGATATAATACGCAGCAAGCATTACTGTTAGGGTGTATGAAAACGAAGTTATACTTACCTTGGAACGTACATCATTATTATGGAGCTGAAATACCCACTGGTGATGGACATGATAACTGCAAAAATGATGTAAACCCATACGCTGTAAAACCATACATTCCAGGTTCGGTATTCAGGACGGAAGTAACAAAACATTAACAGTGGAATGAGTGCAATGCGCGCTGTTACCGGAACAATCAGCCACTTTGGTGATGGCTAAAATTTTGGTCACAAATTTTATTTTACAATCCCAAACAAATAACTCAAAAAACTTCAAAAACAAATAACTCACATACCCACTGCACAAAATTAGCCAGAAATGATCCAGCAGCAGCAAAGAAATTGAACAGCAAGTATGTTGTGACTGGAGTGAACAGTTTCTCTACAAATTTGCTAATTGAACACTAAAAGTGTTGGTTTCAGCGCAGTGAATTCCAAAGGAATTTCTCTGTAGTCAGTATGGGACTTCTTAGACAATTCAAACAAAAAACCCATTAGGTCGTTTGATGACAAATCGATCATGAAAAAGATTTGATAATGGAAATGCATTCAAAAAACGTTTAATAATTCAAGGAAATCCGTTTTTTATTGCCAACCAATATGAATTTTCTCTTTTATAAGGGTTCAAACTACCATTAATTATCCTAATTCTCACTAAGTTTTTTGTAAATTAAAGTTTTTTATGATTACCAAAATTAACTTATTAATTTAATTACCATCACTGTTACGATTCCGTTCATCTGCAAAAGATGACAGAAGATTAGAACAAATGTAAAAAAGCACCTGCTATAAAGAAATCATATTTTCCACTTTTACTGTAGTATTTGATGTCAGCCATTACTACAGGAAACACTGTTAATGTGACGAAAAACACACACCACACATTAAAACATTGAATCCAAATCTAAAAATGTGTTTATTTCACAACAGCACATTGCAAATTTTATCCCCAACATGGCAACAAGTTCAAGAAGATAGATCTGCGGACTAACAAAAAATCTCGAGAGAATGCTGAAAAATTTTTTAAAAGAACTTATACTCAGCTGTGCTTAACACCGCTTATCAATTCCAGTAGAAGCAAGCATCTTTTATTAATTTCAATAAAAACTGTGATATCTCCCAATTTACTGATGTGCCTCATTTTGAAATCAGTTTGTCACTGAGTAAAAGCCAACTTGTGGCTAACATCTACGAACCAAATATGTTTCAATAAAATCTTTGCCAAGTGCTAAGTCTCGAGTGAGAAAAAAATTGTCCAAGTAATCGTTGAACGAATGTAGTATTTTCGGAAGTCGATACCATTAGGCAAGTATATAATTAACTTAAATTTTTTAAAAATTGAAATAAGTGTAAAAGATACCAACCTTTTTGGAAACTTGGAAGTATAATTTTAATTTTGCTTTTAAACCTGCTTTTGGTACAACTCCAGTCATTTCGGTCCCATCCATGGTTGCTCCATCTACAGTGTTAATCCTTTGTAAATGCTGGCCTTCCTCATGTTCGTTCTTATCACCGTGTTTTTTTGTTTTCCTCATATGGTATTTGTAAAAGTCCTAAGAAAAATTGCTTTAAAATAATGAAATGTTTTAAATTAGTTTTTTTCTTTTTCAACCCTTACCAACAATGAAGGTAAAGATGAGGCAAAATTGCACACATACAAGTTTTTGTAGCAAGAATATTGATCCAAAACAAGCAGACACCGTCAACAAGGACATCAAAAAATAGAAGAAAGCCGCCATCCATACACTTTTTGCAACTGAAACACATTGGTCGTCATTAAAAGAATAGTTTGTTGCAATATCATTTCATAACGGCAATAACACCAGTTACAGTTTATTAAGCTGTGAATTATTGAAAAAATTTCTGTGACACTCGGAAATAATTTTAATGAAATTCTTTTAAATTCACTAATCAACAAATGTGTGTTGAACAAGTGAAAATCAAAATTATATAGACATGACATTACTTTGGAGCAACTTGAACTATTTAAAAGTTGCTGGGAACGAATATGCACATTTCTGTCTCCACATACTATAACTTTTCAGTTTTTGGTTTTAATGTTTGTTGGTGGACGATATCAATATTAGCAAATAAGAGTGATAATCCATCTGATAATAAAATCAAGTTTCAAGTATGAAAGTAAGTGCTGTATTTTTGTATTGTAATTTAAAATAGAGATGAACATCCACTTTTGAATATCCACCTTTGAAGTGATAATGAGAATGGCTTGAATGTAGAGCAGAGATAAACAAGATCAAAGGATAAACATAAGTTCAAAATTAAAAACTTCTCCCATTAGTATCCATTCAGTCCTAGAGGAATCTAAGTATAAAATGTAACTCACCAATCAGTGTTACAATATTTACGACAGATACAAATGTACCGCATATGTTGTTGCCCAATATCAGCGCATTGGTATATTGAGGTGGAAAGTTGGCAGTTAAACCATAGAGTGAACCTTGATAAACGCCATTAGCTGCATTTAATAATACCACTGTAGTCATAGTAATGAAGAAAAATGCACTAATCACTGAAAAGAATGAATTGAATAAAGAAGAAAATTGAAAACCACTCTACTTATAGGAAAAAAATTGCAGAAATAAGTCATCAGGAACAGAATTTAACCTTGGTTAAGGAACTGGAAACTTACTGTGAGAAGTGTTAATAAGGGTAAATATCAGTGTAACCAGAATAATAATCGCTAAAATAAGAAGTGAAAAGCTAATTCGTCGTCTGAGATCGCCTCTGTAAATTGCTGCGGAGAAATTTATTTGCAAAGAAAAATTGAAAATTCAATGAAAACTAAATGCTATCATCAGATGATTCAAATTAGATACTTTCAATGCATTTTCATTCTGATTTGTTTCGTTTTATTGATATCTGTCTTATGCACAATATATTCACCACTTACAACCATTATTAACGAAATCCAAGATCATCTGGTCAGCAATACAACAGGTATATGAAAAGCCACCGATCAAATCATCTGATCGAATGAACTCTCTGGTTAAAATAAACAGTTTCTAATAGTTCATTTTTTTAAACAAATTGAAAAATTTTTCCTCTGTAGTCTCTGTGGAACACTCAAATATAAAATTGATATTCTGAAATAGTACAGACTTGATCTGGACGAATAAATTGATCAGATTAAGTAGCAAAGTCGGTATTTGCGAAGCAAGACCAAGATAACTCAAAAAATGAAGCGCATAATCACTTTTGTGCACCATACCATCGGCGCTCACCTCCACAAATTTATAATCCACGTAGTACTAAAACCAGTTTGTAAAGCTAGTAATTTCAATGTTATCAATACAAGTACTGACAAGAGGTTTTTTCAGCTTGGCCTTTAGACTGCGAATCACTGTCTAATGGAGGCAAATAAATTTACCATGTTCAAGCCGTTAGATTCTCCAGCGTGTTTTACTTAAAATGATTTTTTGCAATATGCTTATAACAGGGGCAAGGACTTCACAGATTTTGAATGATAATTCCACAAGGGTAATGGGATATCCTTCAATTCAAATTATGTAACGCTGAATTTTGAGATCTTAAAAGCGGACCATTCCATCAAAAATTTTAAGTGGCTTAGAATCTGGAATGACTATAATACAATGCATTAAGTTTCTGTAACCTTCCTTTACAAGTGCATATGTTTAAATTTTAGTTTTGCTTCCACTAAGTGCTAAGACCACCTGCTACGAAAAACTTGCTGCTAAGTTTCTAACCACACAGGGTGATTTATGTTATATTAAAAGGTGAAAAACAACATCACGTAAGAAACATCGATCGTGATCCCTCTATTCCTTATGCATTAAATCGCTTATAATCTCCTTTAATCCTCCACTTATTTTAAATCCTTCACTAAATTTCAGTTTAAAAAAAATTAACGACTTAATTGTGCAAACTTACAGAGGGAGCAATTGTGATGAACATGTTCCATGGCATCAAAACACCTATTCCGTGAAGTAGTAAAATGAAATACACAGCTTTATATTTGTCTTTAGGAGGTTTATCCAATATCATACCAATCAACTCCGAAGCGTTCACTTACACTGTAAAATATGGCATAAAAAATTTGATTTTGAAAAAACATCATAGTCATTGTCATACACAGCAATATTAAGAAATGTTGTGCAAAACGAGAAGCGACATTCACTGACAATTTCATTTCAGTATAGATAACTTGTCAAAGTTCCAGCAGCTTTCATTGTTACCAACCATCCTTTTGAATTATGGAAGCAATTTAAAGAATATTTGTTCTTAGAAGAAATAAAGACACCGTAAAGTATGACACTAGAAATTGTACCGGAATTCACTATGAGGAAAACAAACAATTAGTAAAGCGGTGCTTATTAAATAATCAATCCTGAGCACACCGGAAATATCCAAATTCAACAAATGGATTAGTATAGCAAACTACATAGTGACTAGTCTTATTGAACAAATACAACACAAATAAAATACGCTCATCAATCAACATAAAGTATTGACACTTTCTACGAAAAGCCACACATTGGTGACCATCTTGCAACATTGCAAAACCTCATCCATGATTACACTTTTACTTCTCATTCTCAAGTATTAATGTTGACATATACATAGATGTTCCTTAACTGTGATTGACATCAAATCCTTCATTCTATATTGTAAACAGTCTTTCCACAAGTCATTATCAGATCTGATCAGAAATCGATTTGTTATTTTTACATTACATATTTTAATGGAGTGAACAAAAAAAAAGATATTCGACTTTTGAATTCAAATTAGTGTGAAAAAAGTAGTACAAACTGAGAGTGAGAAATCAGGACGATATAAAGTATCAAATGATTGTAGGCAATCTTTTTTATTGGTTTTCAAGTGAGAAGTATGTACGGTTAATTCAACTTATGACTTCATATAGAATAATTCGGTAGCTTAGGAAAGAAAACCATAATAAATCACAATAATATCCGGAAACAATATCACTGTCAATGTAGTTATGTTTTACCCTCCAAAAGACAAAGTATTCGTAGACCCTTAAAAACACTTTGGCGTTAGTCTCAGACTAATTCCGACGCTCCACTACCAAAAAGTGATCCACTGGGCTAGAATCGGTTCAGATGACTCTTATATTAGCTCCATAATTTACGACAGATTTGTTTGAATCATCTGGCTCGAAATGCGACATGAAAATAAAATTTATATACCCAAAACTAGACGCAAATAAAGCAAGTTACATGGTATCTGATATCTTCTATATATGTTTTCCTCATATTTTGGAGAAATATCACTGTTTTAGGTAAATAGCTCATCTAAGGTAACATGTTAAAAGAGAAACCCCCAATTAGCGCAGCAGTCATGCAGCACAAGTCCTCTATATATGCGAATCAAAAGTGAAAGTAGACCAAATAACATGAAAGGAAAAATGGATAAGTACGACCGTAAGAGAACAATGATGGTAGGAAAACTCATTTCAGCACAAATTCAACGAAAAACTAAGTCAATCAAGAAAATACACGAAGTTTAGAATTTAGAATTAAGTAAAAAAGATGATATAAAATCGATCATCGCTATACTGCAACAGTAACAATAACAGTAGCATTAATTTAAACGCAGGGGCGCGATAAGTCCTTCTTGATTAACAAATTTCATTTGAATTTGAACGGAAATGACTATTAGTTCAAAAATGTCGATTTACCCTTCCAAACCCTTCCAGAGTGACGGTTTGAGAGGGGGAAAGAGAGGAGTCGGTTTAAATTGACAGATGTAATGCTTCACTGTTAGCCAACCTGCACACGTCAACGGAGAGGGAGGGAAAAAGATCAAGCGGGAAACAGAAGAAAATAAAGATATGCTTATGTCCAATATAAACCACAGAACTAGATGGCTCCAATCAATTAAACTCTCTTTTGTTGTTTTCTATTCTCCTCTGTATGTCTTCACACTGTATTAGAACTGTCAGCAAAGTGAAAGTGTTATTCTAATGCCCATTATTATCGATTTTATTTAGAGCGGGCAAATTTAGGTCATTTCAATTTACATTTCGGGTCATCGTCTGTTAGCTCTGTGCTTCCTGAAATGGTCGCTATTAATATGCTGAACATTTTGCTCAGACTGTTTAAAGAACTTTTCCTCTCCAAAGCATCCATTACGGTAATTCACCAAATGCTCTCTGGAAACATTCATGTCTGACAAAAATAAAACGTCAGTTGAAAATAGGGGACGATGTCATGAGTGATGAAATAGACCGCTCTGAACACTTTTCAGTCGGCTTGCACCGCTAGTGTTCTCCATAAAGTTCTTTTTATACAGCGCCTCCAATGTGCATAAGTGCACCACCCAGAAAAGTAAACCACAGAAAAACCCGAGACAGTCGTGCTAGGCGAATACAAGCAACTCACACAATTTCAAATAATTCTTTCTAAAGTGAATCAACGCAATCTTCGAAAAATTGAACTCAAATCTTTCACGAGAAAGAGTACGCTCGAAACCAATTGGTAGATGTTTTCTGTTTATGAAACATAAGGAATTCGCAACACACTGTCAAAGTATGAAAAAGAAACAAACAATATATGTTAAAAATCCGACAGAAACAGGAGGATTGACCAGAAGAATATAAAACTTTAATATAATTTATTTATTCTCCAGTAATTAATAGTTACTGCTTCTCCCTTGTGCAACCAAAAAATTAAAAAGAAAGAAAAGTAGGCTCCTAACTTCCTACTCTGAAAGCTGTAACATACTTTACTTACCTCGTTATTTACCAGTATCATGAAACGCGACATTGGCTAGTACCATTCTTCTATGCCTGTAAAAGCATAAGATTGAAAATAGTGAATGGGACATTTGTACTATAAATAAATTAGCATATATTTATTTATATTTGTTGACTACGAGAAAAATGCTAGAAGAGTAATAAAATCTGTTGACATTTTTGTTATCACCGTTAATGAAAGTGGGAAGGTCAGGACAAATAGTATTAGAAGATGATAACCACATTTAACAGGTTTCCAACACACTACTGATCAGAGGATATTGTGGAAATCAGAAAGAGTGTATATTATTTATTTTTTTGTAAAGGGAAAAACTGTTTTGTCAACACATTCGGGAGATTAAAAGGACTAATGAATATTTAATATGCAATACAACCTGCTACGTTTCCCATTTTCGGAACAGACGTACAGATTCTTGATTACTATGGTATTTTTTGGTGCAATAAATCAATTTGGTAATCGGCATCTTAACCACAAATGATGAGTTCACTGGACGGAAACTAGTTCGTAGAAAAAATGACTTTATGTACACTTGAAAATTATTTCCGTAAGCGGTGGCGACTTAAAGAAATTGATAAACGTACAGCAACAATCTAAATTTGCATATTACGTGCTAGCATATAAGTCCCACAGTTGGAATTAATAGAAACTTCAGGAACAGCTTAGTTAAGTTAGGCAGCTTTGCCTCACTACTCGTTTAGTTACATGTCGGCGCGTTGCGCTGTTACATTTCAAAGCTGCACGTTGTGTATGATGGCAAGATGGCCTCAGTGATTTATCCAAAACGATGAATTGCGCAAATTTTGCTCCATAAAATCGCAGAACTTTTTCCATTGACCGACGTATCTTCACAATTTCAGCAAGCATTTAATTTTAATAGGAAAGTGGTGACAGACTTGAACGTATACGTTTTTATGGAGAAATATTTCCTGATGTCAAGAATTACTGCACTTAGTACTAAACAACTGGCAGAGAAATAATGAGGACGTGCAATGCTAATAATAAGATAAAGAAGGGCGAGAAGCTGTATGAGTGATAAGCATATTAAATGTTTCATCGATTTATTGCAAAGCATTCTAGAGAGTTGCTAGGCCAATGCTGCTGGTATTGTGACAATTCCATGCGACAACCTCATTTTGCATATCTTTCTTATTGCTGGCTGAACTCAACCGGCAATAAGAAAGAAAACCGATTTGAAAGTGAACACTTTCGCCTCTGAAAAAGCTCTCTATAATATGGCTTTCGCAACAAGTTGTTTTCCTGTATTGCCGTATCTTCGTTTTGTTTCATCTCTGTTCTGGCCTATTTGTTGCTTTCAAAAATGAATCAATAGCTTTACAGTCGAACTGCTTTCTTCACCATTTGTGGTCTTTTTGTATCGGTATTACAGTTTTCTGTATATAATTGCTGCACAATTTTCGACTCCAAGGCCGTAGCGAAAATAAATGTCATACGATTTTAATCCTGTTTTGAGAAGTGTAGGACTAACTAATGATTTGATGAATTATTTGCCATAATGAAATATACTCGTGGATTCTTCTTTTTCTTTTCTTTCTTTCGTGATTCCTTTCGTTTTTTCTTCTTTACTTCAATTCATATTGTAAAATAAGTTAATGTAATGAAGTCTGAATAAGCTGACAATTATCCAGAAAAAGCTTTTCTAGTTTCTCATCGCGGGCAAAAATAACTACACAAACTGAAAGTAACATGAAACCTTACGGTTGTTTTTTGATGATCACTGTTCAACCTGATAAGAAAACGTTCAAATTACGATTTAAAAGGATTTCTGCGATGATGTTGTAATCCACAAACGATGCCAAAAGTAATCACGTCATATTTTTTTGAATTAATAGATTCGGTAGCTCCTTTTCATATACTGCACTCATTATTCTGTTCTGAAATCCTTGTAAATAAAACTAAATAAACGTTTTCAAGATATAAATGAAAGTCAGATTGGGACGATTCATTAACACTTAATAATATACTAAGAGTTCTACTGGTGATGTATTGAATAAAGGACAGCTTCATTACTGTAATATGAGGAGCGTTGAATTCATTGCTTTCTTAATGTTGTATTCATCATTTTAATTTTGGTCTGCACAAAAAAACTTTCCGCTTTCATCGTTATTTGTACAATTAATTTCACTGAAATTGTTTGTATAGTAATATAGCTGATCAACAATGAAAAGATTAATAGGTTGTCGAAGAACCAAAGAGCAATTGAAAAAGAACATCGCGAGTTCTGTGAAATGGAGAGAAGAGAGCGACTCGCACTAACCTCAAACAAATTTTGTCTGCAAGAGTGATAGTGGGGGACGGGGGGACATATACAACGATGAATATCATAAATAAAGCCAGATAAAGAATAATGGTAACGTGTCATAACCGTTTTTGAGACCTGAAGCTTGGGACTATAATTGTCAAGAGTTTGTTCTGCTACCTAATCAGTGAAGTTTCATCTTTTAAACGACTATTCCTGTTGACCGTTTATGTTAGCTGTTAGTATGGATACTCATTTGAAAATAAAACTTCCAGATTTTTTCGAGAATTAAACCAAAGCGTTAAAAATAGATGGAATGAACCAGCTTAGCGTTTTCAGCTCCTATACTTCTTCATCAGTAAATAGTAACGAATAGTCGCTGAACAATCTTTAACGTCGAAAGAATTAAAATTTCATACAAGACTACAATTCATCTGGAGAAAAATGTTTATTTTGACAACAAAGGGAAATTTTATCACTCCGTTTCTTGTTTGAAACGGACACGAAGGTAAAGAGTCCTTGAAATGTCTAGCTTTTCTTTCTTTGCTTTTAAAACTCCAAATTTTGATGGCACAACTTTTAGTCAAATTTTAAATATGATGTACGAAGAGCAGCGCTTCAAAATAGGTGACATAAATGGAAAAATAATAATAAATAAAGTGATCTGTAAATTGACTTAACAATGTAACTTCCGTGTGAACTTTCAATTACTTCGAAAAATGCGTGATTGTTGTGCCTATGAATTATTCAAGAAGTATCTGGAGTCAAGCGGTTATATCCTGACTTACAATTTATATTTCTATTTATTAATAAAGCAGAAATATTTGCATAATTATTCTTCAAATATTTATTAGCTTACATTGCTGTTCTTTGCATTCTAATACATTTGCCAAAATACGCTTATCGAAAATCAGCTTTGTACGGAATATGGAAGATATTAACATAAAATGACCTTAAACAAGATACATCATATGTGCTTGTCTTACTTTTCAGATGACTTACATGCAACATCGAGAAATATCGACATCTCTTGGTTGTAATGATACAAATGATAAATCACCCAATGAAGACCTCCAACGCCAATGCCTCCCAGGATACCGGATGTTTATTCTACCATCCACTACGAAAGGATCTGTTCGACTTCACTGTCCATTTTGACAAAAAACCCCAAATTATAAAGCGTAAGATGAGGCCAAAATATTAGGAAACTTTGACTTAACTTAAACACAATCCTAAAGAGAGAAAGAACCCTACAGCGTATTGAAAAGAAATATAAAACTGAATGCTTTTGGCCTTATCAATTACTAGATTAAATGTTAGTCTGTACCGATGACGAGTAATTTTATCACAACCGATAACACATGTTACGTCTATAAAATCCAACAGATGTGTAGAGAAATTTTGCAACTCCATCGAGCTCTATGGTTAAAGAACAGCTGATGAAATGATTTCTTAACCTTTTTCATTTAAAACATAAAGAGAACAAAGATTTCTGAGCACCGGATAAAAAACAAAGAAAACACTAAAACAAAAAGGAAATGAAGGGAAAACCTGAAATCCGAATATGCATTCACATTGGTAACAAGATACAAAAAGAAATATCTGCAAAAACATTTTACGGATTTGTTACGTGAAATATAACATCTAGATAACGGTATTTAATAGAATTTTATATTACCGTAGGAGCTAGTACATCATAATTATTCATTCTTTCCTTCGAAGTGATAACAAATTTACAACGCAATGCGAAATTTTACATTATCAAATGAATACAGAATGAGACTGAATAAACTGATGAAAGCAACAGCTGATTTGGCGACAACATCACATTATATTGATGCCGGATAAATTTTACAATTGAGATGAAGAAAAACTATTTAAAGTTGGATTATGAAGGACTTCATCAAGCAGCTGAAGAGCTCTATTTATCTGGACCTCAATCCAACATGGTGTTTCTTTGATTGATTTACGATCATAATCTGGTCCCCATCCTTTCACAAAAGATACCGCCAGCGAACACAAGTTGCGTAATTCGTCAACACCAACATTCGCAGCCTAAACAAACATCAATATTGTTTTAAAATGATAAAGAAACAGTAAAAGCATGAATAACAACAGTAATGCAACAGTGAGATGCATCAGTGTTTTCTGAAGAATTAAACTATAGATTCAATCAGATCCTCTTTTTCAACCAATAATGAAATAAGTATTAGTAGTAAACAAAATAATTAAGTACTAATATCCGAATTTAAACACTCGGCTGGTACATGAAGTATCAAATATGCACTTATCATTTATTCTCCGTCTTGATTTTTGAAATTGTAATCTTCGCCACATTTTAGAATTAAGGGAAACTGATGAATGTAGAGTAAATCATGAAATTTCAAAACTTATGAGGTTATTGCTGAAACTCGCATAAAACATCAATAAAATATCAGCCAGAGAATAACAAAACGGTAACCTGATTTAAACGGCCGGCAAATTCCGCTGATTTTCTGTCCATTCCAAACAATGGATTTCTTGAACTGTCGGATGAGTTATTCAGTATTTCTGCTGCTATCAACTGGTACATATTCTGCTGTCGCAGCTGATGGTAACATTGACGTAAATCAAAAACCTAAAATCAGTAAGTAAATATGCATGAAATTCGCAGCTTCATACACAGTGTCTTAAAGTACACAGTTTTATTGGATGAGAACAACAACCAACATTTTGCTGGAAAAGCTATTCAGAATGCGAGTGGTTCAAAAACATAAACCTTCAGTGTTGCTTGAGAATAAATCTTGTGTACAGCATCGCCTGGAACTCGTCCGGCTTCACGATCCAGATACGAACTTTGAACAAAAACTGGTCGATCCGACAAGCATGTCAACCAAACATCACCCTCTCCTTTCACGTCCAGTCGAATCCCGCGACCAATATGCTTCCTATCGATAAACACAACACTTATCACTAAGAGTCGCATAAACAAAAAAAACTCTATTTCAACACTTGCATTACATTTTCGAAGAAGTATATTCAAGGAATTTGGAACACAACTCATATAACAAAGTAAACAGTGCATTAACTAACCTGCACCGTTCACTTTCATCAGTACGCTGAACATTGGAAAGAGATCCTAAACAAAAACGACCGGGAGCAGATGGATCAACTCCTCCATCAATGTAGACCGCAGGTGCACTTACAGAAAATGTTTCACCAACTTTTGTATTGAACTCATAATAAGAAATGACGCACCAATTTGCCGGATCTTGAACAAAAACAAATCAATAACGAATGAAAAGTGGCTGTAATACCAGTTCTCTATCAATGAGCAGTTGATGTAATGGATACTTCTAAATTTGATTAGTATATGTCTATAAAAAACAGCAAATAAAATTGGAATCCTTACGTGGGCTCAGCGACATAGGTTCCGTTTTGTCACGAACTCTAGATTCTACGTGATGCTGAACTTCCTCTAAACAACAGTTTGAAATCAGTTTTAGGTGCTCTGTCCTGACCAAACACTGACAGGAACTTGTTTTAAGTTGGTTCCTACAGATTCCACTTTCAGAAAAAAAAATTATGGTCCCACTAATCGTACAAACATAGAAAGAGATTTTCAGTAAAAACATATAAAAAAGTAAAAACAAAATAATATAGCAATCTTAAATTAAAACATTATTGACTAAACGACAGTCACGGGAGCTAAATATAAAAAAGTGTTATAATGTCACTCACGCGAGTAAGTGAATGCTGATGAGGAAGATACTTGTAAGGATGGATTTAACGTCATAGTAACAGCCTGAGTTGGAAAACTGTTTTGTGATTGCATGGAGCTAGATGAAAATGGAATTGGATTTATCACTGCTGCTATAAAAACAGAAACCTGTCATGAAATTTCAAACTTATAAATAAGCGGTGGAAAGTTAAGACGAAATAAAATACAATTTTACGAGTAAATTCTTACAAAAGTGAATCAAGTTACGAAAATAAATTGAAGCGGACTTACGAAACTCTGATGAGATAGTGACTGCTGCAACAACTGTGTTTTGCTCACTGTTATTCCAAGTAGATTGACTTGGTAACACACATACATTGGAGCCGCTAAATAGATCCTGCTCACTAGCAGACAGTTTCGTTGTCTCTGCAATGATCTACAGTGTAAATGAATTCCAACAGTGAATCAATTAACATCTTCTAATACAATGAAAAAGAACAAACAATCTTTTTACAATAACACCTGTTTTGACAACATTAGAAGTACGCAGTGTTGACGCATATGCAAGTGTCTTTGCAGTCCAACCGTCATTCTCATTAAGCGTTGAGTTCCTGTAACATCATGTTTGATTGAATGTCCAGTCAAAATACCAAACACGGTGCGCTAACCCGTATCAACTGCACTGAATTGTATGAAAACTTCACAAAATTTCGATAATTACAAAATTTTGTTGCTATCTAGCAGGAATCGCCATTTCATGATTAGAATAGAGATTCTGTACTAAAATTGGTAAACCATACATATCAAATACACGTATATTCTCATTTAAACCGAAATTGACATTAATATATTAAAGGAAAAAAAAAACGCCTACAGATTGTCATAAAATTTTAAAAATTACTTTGACAAATCATCGCTAGCTCCTGTACTTCCTGGAGACAACGTGTTTGAATCGTCTTGCGATGCACAGCGATGTTCAATTTTTAAATTTGACAAATCAATAGTGCCGATACCTGGCGGAACAACACGTTCGTAATGGTATGGATTAACGCAAACCTGCAACACGAACTCATCAACTATGATTTGGAAAAAAATTTCGAGGGAAAAAATCAATGTTCGCTTTTAGATATTTGGATACATTAAATGCCACAAAATCTTACAAGGTCACATTTCAGGTCAAATGCACAATGACAAATTGGTAAGTGTTTCAATTCATTTTTATGTAAATCAGGCCATCTCCAAATACGTGCATAAACGACGTGCGGAAAACCTTTTCTTCCAGCCACCTACAAGAAATAAGGAAATTTGAATTAGTTATATTCCTTATGTTACTGAATAAATTCTGATTTCTAGTTACATAAGACGAAAACAAAAAATGACTATAACATAACAGATTCATATTTAATACTTTCCTGTAAAACATTGAAAAGGGAAACAGATGAGAAACGGACACAGTGCACTAAAATAAAAATAGAATAAAAGAAGATACATCTAGAGCATACCAAATTATCATATAAAACCAAGCTTAATTAGATGAACGAAACAAAAACATTAATTTTGTTACCTGTAGTCGTCCATCCAAAGTACGCTGAATCGTGATACATTTCGGAGAAATCTTCCCATGTGATGTTATAGTGGTGATCAGTGCATCTAATTCATCATGTTTATCCTTCAATTTTTTAATCAGACTTTCAATAGCTTTGCGACTGAACTCCTCATCTCGTCCCTAAAAAGTACAAACACACTATAATTGGTTGTGATGTTGAACTTCATATATTTTTCCATATTCAGTTTTATGCATAGCTTAATTATAATCGAGAAAACCTGGTTTAACCAAAATCAGCAAATTTATACATCAACTTTAAATGAGACAATGTCTGAAAAAAGTGAAAATACTCAGGGATTCAGAAATAACTACTTCCAGATGATGGAAGCTGGAAAGCCTATCGAAACCGAAATAGTAATGTAACTACCGTATGATACATCATCAGATACTGTGTGATTGTAGAGCATGCGTCAGAACTTGTCGGACGTTGTGTAGATTGCGTAACTTGTTGCAATTGCGACCTGATTTGGCTATTTGGACTAAGCAACTGTGTACTAGTACTTGACAATTGTGATCGAGTTTGGCCACTTGGACTACAGCGAAACTGTGGAAGAACTGACGCACCCACATCAGCAGCCATAACCGCACCCACATGTTTCGTTGGCAACCCTAGGGTTGATACCGAACTGAAGTTCGATGACATCACATCTGAAAAATAAAACTGTTATGAAAGTAATAACCTATAACAATAAATACGTTGTCACCAAGCAAAATAACTCTTGCAAACCATAAAGAACTGACAGCAGGAAGTTAGTGGTAGTATCGATGAAATGAGTAAATCCCATACTTGACTTTTTGTATTCTGAATTAATTACTTATTTTCTTCGAGATAAAAAGAAAGAAAACAATGCTAAAACTACATAGCATTAGTTGCAAACATGGAAAGCACGCACCTACCTACATCCTGGACGAACACATCACTTTCAGATGGAAGAACGGGAGATTCACTGGAGTGACCAAGCTATCTATAACTAAGAGTATACGTTTTAATGTAATGGCCCTGCAAAAACACAATGAAACCGAAAGTTATCTCATTTATCGCAAATGATAGCATGCTAAAACGTAAACACGATCTCGTACTCACACAGGTAAGGGGAAATACTTGAAAGTTTTCAATGCTGTTGCTTGTGTCCACTTTCTGCTTGGTAAACTTATTGCGTATCCATTTCTATACCTTCATTTCCAACATAACCAGATGTACGAGAAAATCCACGCCACCCCACCAGTGACTGAACGCTCACTTAACAATTCTCCACAAACAACGTCCATCCGTGATATACGGGGGATACTCCACCACAAAAGGTTTAAGGCACTTTTTTAGTGGATGCTTTCTTTTGTGCGGTATTAAATACATTTTGGGTTGAGTGTACCGTAAGCAACACTACTTACGTTACGTTAAGGAAGAGATGGAATTATTTTTTTGCCGCAGTTTCTTCAGTACTTATCCGGTGAACTTGGAAGTCAGGAAAAGAGTTGGGACTGGATTTCTTTGCACCTTATTTGGTTATGATTTATTTGATTAACAATTATCTTCCTATAAGTAAAAGTTATGTAATTGAATGTGCTAAGCTGTTTGAATATTGTAGAATCCGCAGAAATATCCCTTATCTTTTCTTATTCCAAAATATTTAGGAACTAATTTTATTCCGCCATTTGGTTTATGAAAATGAGTGCAAAACATGTCTCTTGTCTATTCATTATCGTTTCTTTGTTCTCCTATGATTTCGTAGATATGCGACGTGTTTAGAATACGAAATATTGAAACGAACAAATTTATTACAGCGTAGTGGCAATACTTAAGCAGTTTTTCAACTTTTTTGCTTCTCTTCATATAGCGAGTACCACTTAAATCATAGATAGGTGGCTCAGTATACGTTGAAGGTATTTGGCTTTGAATATCGACTTCCCTATACGATGATTTTTTGCTGCCGGTTGTGCGGGGTGGACATGAGCAGTATTGTGTATCTTCACCTGGCATACCTGGACGACCGTTTCCACCTGCTGCTCCACTTTGCCCAAGAGGACCTCGTATTCCTGCTGGACCTTGCGGTCCTGTTTCACCTAAACATTGATTTAGTAGTTTAGCACATAACATGTGAGTTCATATCTGTCATTTCATTCCTTTTTGAATATTATAAATAACAAACCATCTTTTCCTCTCTAACCTGCTGATCCGGGATACCCTTCGAGATCCCTTGGTCCAACTGAACCTGGTTCGCTTTTTTTCCCAGGCACACCTTTTTGACCGCATGTACCATTTAATCCAGCGGATTCTGGCTCACCAGGTCTGCCGCGTGCACCCATTTCTCCAGTTACTCCAGCAACACCTGCAACTGAATCCCACATTTTTCTTAATCCCACAGAATTTCTAGCATAAAATTAACTAGAGACATATCTTACCTGCATAACCAATTCTTCCTGGTTCACCAATACGTCCTGGTGGTTCCTGTGGCCCAACTTTTCCTGGAGTGCCTTCTTGTCCCAGGTGAACCTTGCTGGCCCCGGGGACATAGTCGACAGTTGCTGCTCTACAATCACATAAACTTTCGGTAATATGTCCATGAACTGCACATAACAATTCTAGTTAACATCTTCTAGATTAGGAACATCTTCATGGGTATCACATATTAATGAAAAGTTACATAGTTGGCTGTGACTGGAATGGCATTTCCAGGCAGTCCTAGAATTCCAGGTATTCCTGATTTACCAGGCATTCCATCTTCGCCCTGTAAATTTTGCATGAAAGAAATGCACGAGACTGAAATTATTGGATTGGAAAACAAAGCTTTCTGAAAATCACTAAAGAGGACTCATTTTATAACATTTCTCTCCAACAGTTTGGATAACTAACAGGTTTTCCCGGCAGTCCTGGTGGCCCTGAAGAACAGGGATTCTATGTTTGACATTCTGAAATTTAAATCAGATGTGAGGACTGAAGAAAATAGTCTTAGTGAGTTTGTACTTAATTTTTGTACTTCATGGAATTAGTATAAATCCTGTAATTTGGAAAATGAGAACTATATAATATGTAAAAATGATGTACCGCAGATTGATTGTTGTACAGAAGTTTCCGGTTTGGAATATTCGTTATGGAATGGATTAACGTTTTGTTCCGAATCATACTGCAGTTAATTATGTCGTATGTAAAGGTGATGAGGTTAAATAGATACCCATGATAATAAAATTTAATTGACAGAGATGAATGACAGGCAGTTGTTGCAATAATGGGGAACTTTTTATTCTGAAGGAGTCACTGAGAAATATAATGGACTGGAAAAGTGAACTTACTAATCGTTTAAAATGAAGAACTACCTGTCTTTTTTCTCTGTTTAGTACGCGCGTTTCAAACAGTTGTTCCTAAGCTTCGCAATCATGCGGAATTCATTGGAGTCCAGCTTCAACTACGAGTAGTTTTTGGTGCTTTTTTAATTTCAAATTACATGAAGGGAATTCAAGTAATCATTTGCAAACCACATTTTTCAGTCACAATCAACAATCTATTTTTTGAGGTGCAAAACCTTTCCAACAAAATCTTTGAGATGAAATTTTTTTTTTCAATCAGATGGAAACGGACAATGTGATCTTACTATTTGATGACTTTTGCAACTGTAACAAATTTTCTGTGGAGTGAGTGCAGAAAACAGTGAAGACTTTATGGCACAATAACGAATTTACTCTCTCGTTCATCTCGGTTATTTTCATGATAATCAGCGGAATATACAAGAATGCCACGATAATAGTTCCAACTGAAACAGCGATAGCGGTGAGATCGGCGATCCGTGTTACAAACATATCGTTGCTATTAGATCGTTTCAGTGCACTGATCTGGAAAGTGCGATGTTTCATAGAGAGGATCTGTTGACAGAAATGGGATGTAGTCACACATAGACGCACATTGAAATTATAATGAAAATGACAAGTCCAAATATGATTGAGTTCGTTGTTGATAGAGGAAAAATTAAACCCTTTTAACGCGATATTTATGAGATTCACTTGAACAGGATCGGAGGAAGAGGAAAAAATGAGCACATAAGGTTGATACTGAGTACCATTCTGAAGGACTACAATTTCTGTATGAAATTTCGCGTTTTGCATAGAAATCTGCAATTGAAAGCCAGTCATCTTTTAGAAACAGAATTTTCTCCACATGATTTGTCTGCACTATCTGCAACATGCTTGGCCAACTTTTTTGTAAGTGAGCAGCCTCAATAAACAATGCAAAATTCATTTCCATTTAATTTTCTACTGGTATCATCTCTTAGTAATGTAGAGATTTATTAATTTTTTCATTCCTTGATTTCATCAGAAAATAATGAAATGAAATAATTGTAGGGATAAGCGCGTCCTTTGTCATCTCTCATGTATTTATATTTACGTATTCGATAAATTATCGTCGACCTATTTCCTAGTTTCATGCGCCCAAAATGACCTACATACACACTTGATCTTGACTCGTTAAAGTCTTTGCAAATGGAAATTTACTGGCTATTTCGTTTCTACTTTTCGATCCAGATTTGCTTGTAAGAATTTTAATCTCACTTGATTGGATACACTTGAAACATTCCATTTTTCTGAGAATCGAAATTAGTAGCATAAAAGCAAGAATTGTGATATGGAATATTGCGCATGAAATCTTTTGCAAGTGTTATAATCCTGCAGTTTCAAGGAATTAGTTTTAATTCGTGAAATATAGAATAATTTTGATTTGACAGTGCGGTTGACATCCAATACACTGAATCGGTTGTAAAACGGGAGAACAACAATAATTTGTCAGTTAATTGCTAATGAGACTAAGATTTTTCATAGATTATGGAAAAAGTTTATTAAACTGATGTAATCACTACTGTTAGGCTATGAAATACAGTTGATTGATGTTCTGATGGCAAACATTAATTAGTTATTTTCTGATTCATTTTTTAATGACTTAATTATCATTTTGAACCTTTCTCTGATAATTCCAAGATCTTAAAATTCATGCTTCTCTCTTCACATCTCTTTTTCGCTTTCCTCATCAAAAAAAAAAGTGTTGGTAAAAGTTCGTTAATAAATGACTTTAGTAACCGAATAATTTGGTGTATTTCATCTGTCGATTACAGCTTACCACTTTTGGTGATGATTTACAAATGAACTTGCGAGATGTAAATGAATCAAATCTAGGCGATTCGCAGAAAGAGATATTAAATTCCTTAGGGTACAAATGCACTTAAATAATGTGAATATATTAATACAGTTCTGTAGATTTACATTTGACGGCGTGGTCGTTTTGAAATGGAACTAGACCTGAAATTGCTGCGAGTTGAGATAATCGTCTAAAAGGCGGCTATTAAAGTGGCTAAGAAAATAATTCAGTTTTAAATCCCGTTCAGATATCATTAATAAGCAGAAGATGACAAATCTCCGGGTAGCTCCAACCATAATTACAATAGTTTATTTAATTTAATAGAGATATATTGGTTTAAAGATTGAGAAAGATTTGGTTTGTTGTAAATTAACAGTACAGCCACTTAACGAATTGAACGGCTTTGTAATATACATAAAGGAAATATTTATCATTTTAATATTTTCCGATGTGTTCATTGGTCCCACTTAAATTTATGTTCGTAGTAAAAATGGAAAGTTCACTAATCCTCATTTCAATAAAATTCAACTTTATGGAGAACGACCTGAATTCTTTGGCAATTCGAAATTAAAAAGGTGCTCTTTAGTCATGTTGTTATCTATAAGAAACAAACAGACATAATAGTAGCACTGTTAAGTTGTGCATGGTGAGTTAAGTAGCATGAATCTCAAAGAGACCGCGGTTTCCTCATCGTTCTGTCTTTTTATGATGTATTTGGAAGGATTTTGACTATCCATATTGTGAGCATATTCGAAAATGCTTCGTTTACTCGAAACAAACCAAATTACTGAGGATTTATAGGAAATAAATGATCCTTTACTTATACTTACACTAGGAATAGCATAGAAAATCTATTCCAAATCACCCTTTATATAAGATTTAAATTACATATACGGAATAAGATAACACGTGCCGAAGAAGGACAGTGGTCGAAAGTCTATCCCGTGCCAAATAGTTCCCAACATTGCTGATGAAAACATCTTATAAGTGTTTTTCACATCTTATTTCAGTGCTTTGTTAGCTACTGATATGAAAATGTTTGGTTAGGAGAATATGTGGAAACATCTTTTTTCTCCGTCGATTGGACTATTCACTTCGCAGATCAAGAATTAAAAGCCCTAGACTAATTCATGACTATTATAAGGGTAAAAATCAATAATTGGCTTATTATCTCATCTATGCTTTCACCTATGGCATCAAATTGATTTTGAAGAAGATCCCACTTTAATTTTAAAATTAAGTATAAAAAGCTAAGAATTCTTGAGTTGTGGAAGTTAATTTTCAATTCTGGTTAAGCTAATTAACTGAATATTATTTTTCTACTTTTGTTCTAGTTCTCAAAAATTGTTTTTAATTAAAAGTTTATAGTTTTAATAATAAATTTTAGTACCAAAATTTCTCATGAAATCTATCTTGTTCCTTTTTGAAAAAAAAAAAAAGTAAATATCAGTTTAAAATCTAAAAAACCACTCTTTTCTAAAAAAGGATGTAGTAGCATCAGAATTAGTAGCAACTTTTACATAAAAAAATAAAATTTATGGTTTTCTAAAAGTGCTGAAACCGAATTCAAGAAAAAATGGGATTTTTTTATTTGAAAGAAATTGTTCTGAGCATTTGTAAATCAGTTTCATAAGTCGATTAAGCTGCTGTTGCCTTTGTTGTCAAAACAATGATTCGGTGAATTGAAGGCTCACTTAACAAACAATTGGTGTCCGCTGAGGAAATGGAAGTTGCTTCATAAATCATTCCTTGCCCATATTACTTTCTTATTTGCCTCAAAGAAAAATGCTGCCAATTATTTTGAATTCTTCTGGCTTATGGATGTCTATGTTTTTTTTTTTCTTTTTTTTTTTAATATGACATGAACTGAATAAAATAACTTTAAAAAGTACAATTCTTTGCAAGCAAATTCTTAAATGATGCACAAATATAGTTGAGGTGCTGGGCATTGCTGTGAAATTTAACTAATATAACTTAAATATTAAGTGGGAACAATAAAATCACTTGAATTAGTTTAACATTATTATATTGATTGGCCTAATTTAAAAGTTTTTACCACTTTACAGTGAGATGCAAAACTCTTATGCAAAATCCTTCCATAAAATTTCTAAATAGCTGAGAAATAATTTAAGATTTGTAATGTAATATGTGGATTGAAAAGAGTTCAAATATTCAAGAATTTCCAATTCTTCTGGGTATCAGTATTCATTCATGCATTTAAATAAAGCAATGAGTCTTAGTATGCAAGCGCACTAGCTCTTATTTATTGGTTATAGCCGAAAATGCACAATACATGTCACTACGTATCTCGAAACTTATATGCATTAAGTTTATTGGCTTTTGAAGTATTCTCTGGAGTAAAAAGCATTCGTAAATTTGGCAGTCAAGAGATGGCTGACAATGATTGTACCGCATACATATTGTACACTTTCGCAATCTCTTTAGTTTCTTTTTATTTTTCGTGGCTTTTTAAAAAGCATTCTGATAAGCTTAAAGAATTCATATAAAATTGCGAGGATAATCCTGCTTTTCATACGTTATACTGGAAAATAAAAATTTAGAAATTTATAGAACCTACTATTTGGACAAGATTTGTATTTGTACTATATGATTGTCTGCTGTAATTTTTAAGAGCTGAAATGTCTAAAAACTGCTGGTGAGCTCATTTCTTTTATCTTTTATGTAAATTCATCCTGTTATGTTTTTGCAAACCCTTATTATATTCCAAAGTAGTGGATTGAAATCATCATATTTATGATCTAGATTTGTGTGTGTGTATGTTTGCGTGTGCGTGTGTGTGTGTATGTGTGCGTGTGTGTGTGTGTGTGTGTGTTGTTCACTCGGAGATTTATTGACCAAAGTTGTTTTGTCTTGAATTCGCATGATTAATGCAATTAATTTGGTTTGAAATGTTGCTCACTTCACGTTTCAAATCATAAGATGTATATTGGAAACTAACTAGATTCATCTTCTTTTTTTAGTCTTGAAGCGCATGCTTTTTTTAACTTCTGAAATATTGACAAATCAATTTAACATACACATATCAATTACGAGAAAAAAAGAATAACTAATAAATGAAAAAGTAACAGTGAGACACTATAATTTTCAAAAGAACCACTTAATAAAACTTGAGCATAATAAATTGTCAAATTAAAAGCAAATTCATAATGTCGGTAATGAACAAGAAGCTTAAATTTTTGATCGTCTTATTTTTATTGTTAAATTTGCCAGATAATATTAAAAGCAAAATTTAAACTATGAGTTCTGAAGAGTTTATATTTGTTTTCCAATATATATTGTTTGCTTTGAGTTGAGTGTTTTTCCAATTGAATAAACTGATTAAATCAAAAATTGATCATATAAGATACTTATTCGACACAATAGTATCACTATAAGACAGCGATATCGTGATTTAATCCGATGTCCAATAAAAGAAAAGGATGTAGACAGGATTTTCAAAGAAAAACTGAAATAGTTAATCTTGCCGGAAATTTAGAAGATTGTTAGCTAACTTGAGGTTATTGTTCTTATTTCCATTTTAATATTTTTGAGTAAAACTAGCAATCATACAACTATAAATGCTCAAGTGACTTAAAGCTTATTTCAATTACTTATATAAAAGGGTTAAAGACTGAAAAAGATGTTCTTCTTTCCTCCCTCTCCCCTACTGACTGCTCTAAAAAATAATAGACAAATTTTTAAATAAACTCATTTTATTTCTTCTTAACAACACTTGCATAAACAGTAGCTACCACACTTTTTTTTATTTCTTATTCAATTATTATTTCAGTTAAAGTTACTCTACAACCGTCTGGAATTATATGCATTCATTATACCATTTCCAACTGGGATTTCTGTTGCGTTTTTTATACGTTATTACTTTTTATTTTCTTGCATAATGTAGTTTTAACACTCATTAGGAAACTTTTATAAATTAAATTATGAAGGTGTATAGTTAATTGTATCATAAGCCTGAATCCTTTGCATTTATTTTTGTCACTCTGTTGATTCTTCACGAAATAGTAAACTTTTCTTTACTTTGGAAAACTAATAGTTCACTGCATTCTGATTTACTCAAAAAACCATTCAGGATTCCTGCTTAGGATTACAGTCTTCAAAACAGTGTTCTTTTCACCTTGCAACATGCTGTTTTGTAACTCCTGCAGGGGTTATATGTTGAAGTTATTAAAGATATCATAATAAACACAATGCGCTTTACCACTTTGATGTGAATTTGCCGGACTGGTCATAAGTTAGTACGACATGTGTGTTCCACAGTAAGCCGAATGCATATATGATTTTCTGAAAAATTCTGCAATTTTTCAATATAGGATAAAAACCGAAAAACTGTCAAGTGATTTTCATTAGTTTGGAAAATTTAGAGTACCGCAGTCCAAATACTGATTATGGATTTATCACAATTTATTGTTCTCAACATCAATAGTGGACATCAGTTATTCTGAAATCGGCTTTGTCGGCCTCTTCATGCTCCTCGAATATGTCATCACGCAGAGCTTCTTACAAATTATTGCAGTGCAACGTCAGTTCATTTCCGCCTGTCCCCAGGTTTAAGCTCTGAATAGAGGATGTGAAAAAATATCCATTATTTTGATATCAAAACAAAAAAGGAAATAAGCAAGATAAGTAGCTTACTTCGCTAAAAAATTGGGATTTCTTTAAAATTAATTTCCAGAAGAATTTACAGTAAGTCATGGTGTTACATCAGAGGCGCGAATCGGATCGAAACAGAATGAAGTTCTGTTTGACACGTTTGGAAAACCGAATATGTTAGCTAATGGGCAAAGTATTGGCGACAAAGACTATTCTGACGAAAGAAAGGCTGCGAATGCGCACACACGTCTTTTGAATCAGATTAAGACAGCAGCACGACCTTTCCAACGACCTGCTCTAAACTTTCACACTCCCACCGAAATTCATGTCCGAGCTGCACTATATCAAATTTTTGACTTAGTTCGTCTTTTATTATCTAAAACTTTGTCAAGGAGACCCACTAAGTAAAAGAAAAATAGATGCAGAAAAATGATTTATACAGAAATACTGGAAATGGTGACAGCTTGAATTAGAAAATTAAAGCAAGTTAAGGAATTTATAGCTCTGCGTACTTGTGAAACGGCGCTTTTAAAAACAATTCATTTTTTTAAAGAAAATAATCTTAGTGTTTGAAAACTATTTGTGCTAGTGATTCAGGATCATCGAAACAATGTAGTGACAATATCAGGCTATTTTCATCTGTGGTGGATTGATCCTTCATTGAGATGGAATGCTAGTGAATTTAATAATATAACAAGAACATTCATACCATCAAAATGGTTCTGGAAACCTGAGCTGTACTTTTATCACAGGTATATCTTGACTACCTTGTTTCAGTGCTAAAAGGATTTTAAAACCTTTTCCCCAAAGGTCTGAAAGAATGGGTCTCGTAAGTACAAACAAGTACTGATTAAAACATTGCGTCTGACGGGTAAACTTCGAACGGCATTCACAGACCTATAGGACAGACCGAGTGTATTTTAAAACGTGACAGTACTCGATTCCTTACATCATCGGTTATATCACGGAAGAATATGCAAACACAGTGTTCTGCAAGAAATGGATGAACTAAAATAACCAGCAGAGCAGAGCAAACAATATAATACTTCGATTTAATTAGTAATGCTGGTATGGGAAATGTAGAGGAATGAAAGTAAAAACAGGAAAAAATGGAGTAAAATTTTTTGAACCGATATTTATTTAAAAAGATGAAGAGAAATATTAGGGATATCTCGGATTTTGCGAATGAGAGATCTAAGTAAATCTCTTAAATGATGTTATTCATCTTCTCACATCACACATATTGCAAAATTGATAATTTTCAGCACACAAGATAAAGTTATGGATTATGCGCCAGATGCAGTAGCAGAAATTAGTGTCAATGGTCGTTTGCGTGTTTTTATTCCCATTACTGTGCGTACCCTATGTCCCATCAATGTGAAACATTTCCCCTTCGATATACAGAATTGTACATTTGCGGCAAGTCGATTTCAAATTTGATTAAAAGTTAAGGATTGGAAGAATAAAATAATAGAAATAAGAACATATCAAATCAGTTAGCATGCGAAGTGAACGACATATTTGTGGGATGCATTCTTCTCTTTTTAATAATTTTAAACAATAGAAATCATTGTATCTGTCAAAGAACATACTAAAGTCTTAACTCTAATCAGTACTTTTTTTTGCGGTGATGAAAGAAGTTTCTTTTCAACAGCTACACAGTGTATTTCATATATGAAATGAGCACTCACTCTTTTTGTTGCGTTCATGCAAAACTATAACTCAGTCCTTGGATTTTGTATGACGGGAACTATTAGTCACTTTAAATGAATATACTTTCGCTTCTACTCATCAATTCTAGAGCATTTCAGAAGTAGCAAAATAGTTTCTCATCTTAATAATGAAGGTTATCTGCACGACCATTCGTTGTTTTAGACTGAGATTATGGCAGTTATTACTGTGAATCTCATTAAAATATAAGGATGAAATCAGTAAGATTGAGATATAAACTTGGTGTTGCTCGATTAATCATTTGCTTATTCTGATCGCCTCCAGTTGTTTTCCATACTTTTTGATATTGCATCTATCAATACTGCAATAAATATCACCTACTTTTCTTGGGACCCTAGTACTCTAGATAGTGCTTCATTATACTTTCTTGTTGTTTTTAATCAATTCCGTTATCTTGTAATATAGCAGTATTGATTAATTTGACATTTTTTCTTAAATTTTCGGGCTTGTATATCTCATTTGTAACAAAAATTGGAACTTAATCAGTAGTTCATAGCTGCAATCTTTGTCAACATTTGTATTCGATTCACGATAGATACTCCCATTGGTAAGTGATCCATGATTAATGTTAAATGAGTGGTACAGCCGACATTTGCTAGAAACTTATCATGTTTCAGTCTTATGTTGCTTTGTTAAAACAAAGCTTGAGCTGTTAAGACTCTTAACTTTTTAATTTAAAGAAAATTTTAAATGTTAAAATTTATCTGGTCTAGGGTTGACCGTTTCTTATCTTTTTTATTCCATTTCGAAAGATAATGTATTTGATTGTTACTCCTAGATATCTTACACTTTTAGCTTCCCTATTTCTTTAATCAAATTGGTTTCGTTACACTAATTTTTTTTTTTAATATTAAAATAATTATTACGGCGAAATATAGATTCATGTCGTTGTTATCCCAAAACATTTTATTCTATTTATACTAAATCCAACTTGTACTTCTCCATTTTTTTTTTTTGGCTACAGCCCTTATCCGTTATTTCACCTTTCCCATAACTTCAGTTAGGAGTGATCCATATCCGTTTCACTTATCTGGCTACAGAAAAAGGTTGACAACTAATGAATTTGCTGACGAAAAGAATCATTTGCAGTGTGGTTCATGGTCATATCAATATGAATATGTAAGTTTGGTTGTTGATCAACAAGAAGTATTCCTCAACGATTTTTACAACAGTCAAGAGTGGCTACTAGAAAATGCTACAATAAGCAATGGTTATATTCTATGATAGTGTTATTTGATTGATGATATTTTTACACCTCATATTTTTACACTGTTGATAGACTAGATGCTGAATTATTAGATAGTCTCAAAGTTATTAAAATTTCAACACTAATTTCTTTTTAAAATAAGGTCAAATCAACTAATTTTTCTGTAACTGCATGACAATTGCAGGCACAGTAGAATATCTTGAACAGGAATCTTTTTCGACTGTTTATATGGTTTTGATTCTTCGACGAGAGTCGTTTTATTACGTTTTTAATTTCGTTTTTCCGACTACTTTGGTAAGTCGTCTTGTAAAATGTACTTTTTTTTCCTCCTTTAATGAGATTGTTTCGAGGAATGAATGATTGCTTGTTTTTACGTTATCTGGGGAGTCGTCTAGAGATCTAGATCTAGAGTTATCTAGAGAGACTCCATTAAATGCTTTTTATCGTTTGATCTTGCATTAATGATTATAATACTCTTTTGGTTGGATAATCTTATTTTAAAAGAAAATTGCTGAATAATTAATCACGGTTTGAAAAAGTGACAAAATAAAACGAAATGCTTCACTGTTCCATTTAGGTAAGTATTGTAGCAGTTATTGGTTTTCATGCTCCGATGAATGCTACTGGTAGACACGAAAATAAATTTCGTTTGGGAATCATGACGTTGCTAAGTATGTCTGTCATGCTTTTGGTGCTGGTTGATGAAATGAAATTTGTATTGAAATCAATTCCTGGACAGAGAGAATCATTCTATGATGTGCCTTTGCTTGGTTTGTTTTTTCATTTACGCAAAAATTTAAGACAATTCAAATGAAGAAAATTGTCAGCTTCTGCTTTATTTTCACTCAATATCAACGTTTCAGCAGTGTTTCATATGGTACAAATGCTTATTATAAGTGTCGCTACTTGCACCAGTTCAATATTTGTTTATTTAGAGAAATATGCCTTACGAAACCAATACATTGAGGTGAATTTTTCAGCCTTGTTCCTAATAATATCTGTATTTAATAAAATAATCTTTTGTGCGTTGTTTATCCCATCCAGTAGAAGTTTGTATGACCTTTCAATCATAATTAAGGCAATCCCGTGGTGGTTACGATTTTTATCTGCTAAGAGATTGTTTTGCTGTTATGTGCCGAAAAGATTTCGAATAGCAAGCAGTGAGGACATCAAGCGAAATCAAGATGTTACAACACGTTTTGTCAGTTCAGCTTCTGATAGCTTCACATTTCGGGATATAATTCCTGCCGAGGCAAGTATTTAATAATGTCAATCAGTAGTTCTTTTCCAAAATAAAATGAAGATGAGGAAGCAGTCTTTCTCAATTTCACCTCTCCCATGGTATTTCCCATCATATTGAACATCGCTTTTTGTCAGTCTTTTGTATTTACAAATAATGGTATGAGATTGATTCCACAGTCACTAGGGCCTTGACCCGAGATGACGCGATGTAATTTGAAATCTGGTAAATCTAATAAAAGATGTCTCAACTAGCTCTAAACTACAACGCTTATCAGTGAGGGACGGCAAGAAATTCCCCAGCTCAAATAATGGACATTAAGATCTCACTGTCTTACCAAACTTAAGTTATCTGACAGCAAAACATTCCATCTGAAAAATTTCCTTTATTTTGGATCTAAGTCGGATATTTCAATTAATTTGAGCAGAATGCTCCTGCAGCTTTGGCCATTTACTTAGAAGAGAAAAATTATCATTTACTTAGAAGACATATCTAGCCCTTTTTATTTTGAATAGAAGAAGGTTCCTAATTTTTTGAAGGTAAACATGACGGAATGTCACCAAGAAACAGCAATATCGGAAGCAGTTGCCGATGCACCACCACCCGTAAATACGCAACGGATCGAATTACTCGTTAATTTGATGAGACAATTTATACAGATGAAAGAAGAAGCCCAAAGAAAACATTGCTTACCGGCTTACTGGAAAAGGATTATCAGAAGGTTGGAGAACATTTCGCTTACCGCTTATCTTTTCCTTATCATTACCAATGTTGCCATGTTTATGTGCCATGATCTTTGGTACTGATCTTTCGTACGATAATAAAATTTGTCTAATTTTTGGTCAAATGCCATTAAATTCCGAGTTTATTTGTTTCTGTGTATTTATCTTATTCATATATTGAGCTACATTAATTCAGCTGATCTAAACACTCTATATGGCAATTTTTTTTAATTTAGCAGTTACATACTTCTTCGAAAATACTTTTCATATAGACCTAATTCCAAAGCTATGAGTGCTACAATCCTGGCTAACATTGAGATTTACGTTGCTACAAATATCATGTGTAAAACAATGATAAGTTTGCTAAGGGAAAACTTATAAGCTACCAGAAATCATCCATTGTATTCGAGACTAGCGTGCGTAGTAGCAGTCCATCACAGGTTTCCCTAGCAAATACGCAGCTTTTATTATTCCAATGGCTTGATTGTCTCAAGTAGTAAATAAGCTTACATTAGCAGTTCTCGGAACTGAGTCGTCTCAAGATAAGCCGAGACTGTTGTTTCGATATCTTTCAAGGTGGAGATTCTTTGGTAGAAACTCCTTCAATCGTAGCGTGAACCGGGCAAAAGTCGTAACAAGGTTCCCGTAGGTGAACCAGAAGAATCATTATCGAACTTAAAAAACAACAGAATCAAACCCCGCCTAAATTTCTTCCCTTTCGGTCATACAGAACAATTATACAGCAAGTAGAATAGACCGTGTCGTCTTAAATTTACGGTTCCACCTGGACTTGAAGCCTGAAATAGCTTTCGTAAATAATGTAAGGCTGACAGAAGTCATGTAAAGCATGGTTTCAGTGTATTATTTTTAATCACCTTAAACCTTAAAACTAAATGTGAAAGCACTATTTTGGAAAGTGCTGCTCCTAACATTAGAAGATGCATATCACCAAACCAAAAGTTTATCAGCTGACAGAAACATTTAGTATCTTTACAGCATTCAAACATCCAGACACTGCATCTGAAGATCTTCACATCCAAGATTTCAGCAGTAGCAGCAACTACTAAAATTTTACACAAATGTCAATGACCTAATATTAAAACAACGACGAAAATTGTACATATAATGGAAATACTGCAGAAATATGGAACAAGTTTTATATAACAATATTACCAAGTGTTTGAACACAACGATGTTTGCAAAGAAAAGAGAAATGAATACAGGAATCACCGGATACGAAACAAATGACTGAGGTATGATAGCAATTAGACATTCTGTTATAAAAGTTATAAATACATATGCCTTCCATCGGCAACAGAATTCACAAGCTGATAAGCTCAAATTACGATTTCATACGTGACAAAAAGTTTACCACCGCGACCAGGAAACTGGTAAGACTAGACGATTACAGAAATTTGCAATAAAGAAAATGCAATCTGAATAATATATTAGAGCTGAAAGTGTGACATTGGCGTTTAATTTCAGTGTCTTAAATTGAAAAAACAAGTTAGAAATACTTTAGGAACAAGAGTAAATTTGAAAGTATTATCGGATGACGTTAAGAGCGTAAAACTAACATCTTTTCCTCATGGTAACATTAACGCCAGCAACATGACAAATTGGAATTGAAATTCAACGAGATTTAACAGTGGCACCGCATCTTAACAGGCTTATGAAAACATTGGAGCGAAGTTCTTCATCATGTCGTTCTGATTCACAGTGCAATATTTCCAGCGGCGTCTCACCACATATATTTTCTTTATTTGCCAATTTTGTGATCGTTTCCTCATCTACACACGACTTGAACATCTAATTGAATCGGTAAATATAATGGATCTATCTCAGTGTTTATAGGTTGAAGAAATACGATCAACTTAAATGTTTCAAATATTAAAAGAATGTTTAAATTCGCTTCATACTTATTTAAATAACAGTCATCGTTCCAAATATGTTCAAATAGGTCTTTTTATATATTGAGAAGTAGTGAAACCAGACGGATTGAAAAATGCAAAGTACCTCAATAAGATCAGCATCTAGACTGTTTACTGCATAATGAAGAATATTGTTGCCGCGTAAATCCTAAAAAATAAGTAATGTAGACATCATCGAAATTAGATGAGAAACAGCATTTGACTAATAAAGGTGATATTTGAAGATAACCTACCGACCGCGCGATGATGAATAAATGCTTGCCGGCTTAATGATTACCATTAGATCTTAATTCTAATCAAGGGGAACCTAGATATGTAAATGTAAAGGCAACAGATCATAACTCGTGAGTAAAAGGCAGCGTACTCAACTCAACTTTTTAAAGTAAAAGAATAAAGTTTTGTTTACTGTTTTATAGAAAGAGGTTTGGGAATTGCGCATACTGTGTTCATGGGGTTAGCTCCATATTTCAAAAGACACAGGATCGTTAAACTGTTATCAACACACGGTTCAGTCTTTCTCGGACGTATGCCATGCTCCTTAACTGCACATAAAAGTGGCGTTTGTCCCATTCCATTTGGCATATTAATATCAGCCTTCCCACTAGCGCAAAGAATCTAAAGTATAACATTGTACCTTCGAAATTATGAAGCAGTTATAACAGCTTCTTAACTATCGAAATGAGCCATAAAATAAAAGCTGAGATCAAGAATCAATGTCCGTAAACTTTAGTACCGAGAAATTTTCAAATGTATAACAGACTACGATAAATGCATAATCCTTCACAAACGAAATCACTTCAACAATTTCAATCATTCCATTTGACGCAGCATAATGCAAAGATGTCTGCTGTCCTGACGATGCCGTCTGATGATTTGGATTGGCTCCGGCTTCCAATAGGTATGCCACAACTTCAGAATTATTCTTCTGTACAGCCAAATAGAGAGGTGTTTCGAAGGTCGCATTTGGCAAATCGAAGGCTCGCTGTGTACAAATATCTTCAGCCTTTAACATCTGCTCTACGAGGGCATAAATTTTCGGGAGATCCATATGTAAAATAACAATATGCAAAAGGCTATCGCCATCTTGATCCTGATAGCATAGTGCACCTTCCAATTCCTACAATACAATTCTTACATGCCGTATGCAACCATCACTGGATTTACATAATATAGATGTGTATTCATTCATCACGTATGCTGTAGCCTGTATTCATTAAAAACGCCAAGTAGTTCTCCAAAGGTTAATTTAATTAGCTACACCAAGGCCTTAACTTCACATAATATTTTTTGGCCAACACTCACTTTCGACAAGATTTAATCACTTTGCTATTTTCTTTTTTCACTTCTCATAATTATTCTATTGTTCCTCCCTTTCGGCATAAAATCTAGACACTAATGTGAGTAAAAAATAACTGGACTGTGCAAGTACGTTCCAAAAATTGCGTTTAAGAATACTGGTTAATTAAGTTCCAGAAGATCGATTATTCAAGCAACGACAAGTAACAAAATAACAAAATTGACAGATAAAGACATATGAACATGCTCTGCGTTTGCAATTGCATCCCATTAACAGTAAGGTTTGTAAAAGTTATGCTCCAGCATATTTGGTGATTTTGTTAGATTAAAATTAAAAACTAACCTGAATACATTTGCATGACCATGCCCAAGCTTCAACCATTTCATTGTCACTAATAAGAGCCCGTAAGCGACTTTTTGCTAAACGCGATGTTGTCATTTCTCTTCTACTCTGGTTGGTTAAGAACTCAGGAGCTGCCAAATTCTTTTCTTCGAAAATAACTGGGATTTGTGTAGCCGTTCGTGGTAACACAGGGGAACACTGTGGTGCACTTTTAGCCGAAAGTGGTGAAACACAATTGTCTTCAACAAGAATCCGATACAAAGGACTATCGAAATTTGTCTGATTGTTACTATCACTAATGCTGCTGTTCCTGGACCTCGCTGATATGCCACTTTTCGATGATTGTACTTTTGTTGTATATTCTTGGGAATATTTTAAAATAAAATCAGAGAGGTCTTCAGGAAGTTGAGTATTATCCACTACATCTCCAGGATATGAAATAGTTTGTTCTAAACTTAGTGAAACCTGATGCAGTGTACCTGATGGACCACAGCCAAGACCTGACTGAACTGTATTCGGAGTCGAACTGGTCGGAGTCGAACAACTAGTTGATGCAAATTGTATAAGATCTGGTCCAATCGTTGAAAAAGCGGAATTTTCAAAGCTACACTGAACTGCGTTATAGTTTTCAGTGTTTCTGTCGAAATTTTGTGGCTCTGTAACACAGCTATTTCTTGATGTGTATGGAGCATAACCAACAACGGTGTTGCGCAAATTACGAACAGGTCCTCTAGCGAGTAACACCACAGATTTTTCAAATGATGGTTCTTTCGCTTTTTCCAGTACAGGTTCTGTTTGTTTTCCATCATCCTTCACAGCAAACCTCGAAGGACTTGCGGCAATAGCTTTTTCGGATAAAATGACCTCAACGTCACCAACACTTTTTTCATCCTTTTCATATTTTCTCTATAAATGACAGATATATAAATATTTATGCAATATTATAAAATAATCTAGATGAAGAGTAGTGTTCCATATTCCTAAGTTTAAATGGAATTTTTTCAATCGAACAGTGTACTGAAATAAGGGGATAAGGTAAAGTCCATAACACTCTAATTCTATTCATACAAGAAGGGTTTCAATTGTTCCTGGAATGTCGTACAGACAAGCTAAATCCAGACAATTGAAATAACGAGAAATAAACTCTATTTAGCAGTAAACCGCAAATCTGATAAGCAGAGTCACATGGCAAACGGAATGTGTCTCGGTAGCTACTCTTTTCCTGACTGCAATGTTCCCGCCGAATAGTCGGCAAGAGGAAAGGAACGATGACTCACCTTATTTTTCTCCGCAGCATCACTATTTATGAGGTCATCGAAAAGAGTGCTATTGTGTCGACTGGTTTTGATTGTCGTGCTTGTTCTGCATGCCAGTGCATTTGAACGTAACCTTTGTAAAGTGACGAATTCCGAAGGTGATATTCTTTCAGGATGATGACTGTTGTTTGTGCTAGCTTTGATGCAAGGATGAGAAATGTCAGGGCTTGACTGTTTAACTCCAATGGACAATAAGGCAAAGTTGCTAGTAAAAACATCCGAGATATCTTTTTGTAACGGTATCGGTTTTAATTTTTTAACAGCTTGATCATTTTTTAAGCACTCTTCAGATGCCATATTTATTGCCTTTAGAACATCACAAGACACACTATCGATCCAAATCTGATAAATTATGTGAAATACTTTCACTGAACATTACAATATGAGTAAGTACTGCACGCATTCTATTTACAGTCTACTTGAAAGATCAATGAATTAATTGAAGTGACTGCAACTGTAATGTGTCAAATTACATGCAGACGAACACCACAATTGTCCATCCGACATCCTATTTCAAAGAGCTACGTGCAACTCAACAGTGCATAGTAAAGTAGAAATAGATCAAAGTCTAGCCAGGATGAAGTTACACAAGAACCGGGAGGAGAGGAGTGATACTAAATTGATCGATCTACGTCGAACATCTGTGCTCTAACCAGCATCAATACTGGAGCAATTTATAATAAACGTATCTCACCCACACAAATGAGGCGAAGTATTGCTCAGCAATCCCCCACTGTATAAGCAACCGTGTGCGTGCACCCGATAGAACCCTCCTCGGAAATATATGGACGTACATGCATGCTCATGAATCGACGAGATGTACAGTGCACACATATATATGTACGTATGTGCCTGTGTTGTGTAGTGTGTGTGTGTGGGTATGTATACCATAGTTGCACTTATTTTAAAAACAACATGAAAAATCAATGTGGAGTGGAGCTACTCGGGATGGGTGTGTTGTTAGGATATTGCATTGTTCTTGAAAGCATTCCCTAAGATGACGCGGGAGTTACAAGAGTTATCGAGGTGACAAGAGGCACATTTTCACAAATTATGAAGAGGTGCAAAGGAAGGGAGATGAAGTAACACATCAACATGAAATGAGACGTAGCTAGGTCGGCTATGGCTATCGATATTCTGATTTGAACAGTATACTTATATTGCCTACACAGGTGCAAGGCATTCCCGCTGGTCTAATAATGTTTAAGATGGAGACGAGAAAAAAGGAACAAGAAAAGAGGCCTGTTCCAATTCACTGGGAAAGACCATGTCTTCTCTGTTACCTTCATGCTCCCTGGATCGATTTAACTGTTTTATTTAGGCTTCATTTTCTTTAAATGGCCGTCGCTTGAGTTACCAAAAAATATTTGATAGCATATTAAAATAGTAATTCGGACCTAACACTCAAAACTTCACTACTTAATAGTGTGTCATTCAATTCATATACAGTCAACATTTCAACAATGCGGTAGCTTAGTTTAGAACTGCAGAAACTAACAAGAAGCAAGCGTCGTACTCCTTGATCAATCACAACTTTTCGAGTTAAGATTTTATTGAAGCAACTCATTATTGATAACTTAATGTACTTAACCATCTTTACAGCTAAATACTCATTCTATTAAGTACATCTTTCTCTTTACTAAAATGAAACAAATCGCTGTAATGATAGCACTGATCTTTAACTATTTGGAAATGTGAAAGCGAGTAAGAAGAAATTATAAAGTAAGAAAATGGCTATTCTGTTACAGCGGCATATTTGGATGACTCCAGTGAAGTTATGGATACAAATATCCTATTAGTTTGACCATATATGAATGAAGATATGTTTGTACGAACGAAAATAGAAGCGAATAATTTGGGTGACGTGGATAATGTGCGTGGCTTATAATGTACGAAGCAGGAAGAAATCGTAACATGAAGTAACAGACCGTGAAGGTAAAATTGAAGGGAGTAACGCAATGCAAATACAGGTGGGAAGTTGTTTTCGTTTCATTGTTTTCTATAGTACAGCACAGAAGACAAGACGAGTAGATTCATTTATTTTTCATCGTTCTAAGCAGTACAAGGCGTGTCAGTAACCCCGAAATTCGAAATTTCAAGTAGTTTTGAGCAATCAATGTGGCTGGAATGAAGAAAGTTGCAAACTGAAGCCAACAGAAAAGAGCAAAATTAAATGGGAATAGATATGCAAATGGGCAATGATGTAGCAACAGGGACCAAAAAATGCCTGTCTGCCTGCCTGCTTCCACATGACGCTAAAATGTACAAATTTAAATTGATGGTTGACTTTTTTCCTCTTTTGAGAAACTACGCACTGAGAATTGTAGAAGCGAACCTTGAAGTTGGAGGTGAAGGGAGAGGAGAAGAGGGGCGCTTATAGCAGATACTCCGCAGTGGAAAGCGAGCACACACTTTCGGCGCCAGGCACCGAACAAATAAAAATATATCGTCCCTAAGCATACACTGCGCCATATCACCCAGCTTCCACGATGTCACTATTACAGTAATTTGTTTTATGAATAATGTTCTATCAGGAAAATTTGTGGTTCACGGATCGCTTTTCGTCAGTTTGTCTCACCAATAGTTTCTTTTAAAGGAATTTCACCTAATTCTCCGTCTTACACCTTATCAAACCTGAAAGAAATTCATATTTGTAGATGCAATTTAGAAGGACGGAATACTATCTAACCCAAAATTATTTTTTACTAAATTCTTTTTCCTTCCAAAATATCGTTTTCCGTCTTTAAATCTGTTACAATTCAGAAATTTCTTCAGGTTTTTTATTTCACGAAAAAGCTCCGAAGTACGGTGATTAAAAAGTGAACGTTTTGAATCTTGTGACTGAGGTACTGATTGTTGTACACACTCTTGCATAAGGAAGTGACTTTCGCAATGGAATTTAAAAATTTGTTAATCCAGTTTTTCAATGAATTATTTATATGTACTGGAACTGCTGGGACTGGTGACGTAAGCAAACCAATTAGATGCTATCAAAAAGCATTTGTACAGGAAAGCCATAAATGATTTAAGCTGTTTTTTCATCAAAATCAAGCTAAAAAAGAGCGCGATAGAATGAAGTAAATTCCAAGCAGTGCCTTGAATTTTCGGTTGCTTAGTGAACCCTAATCTAATTGCCCTACACCTATTAGTTGTATCCTATGTTAAACAGGTTTATGACATCAAAAGCCATTCTGTTTAGTATATTCGCCAGTTTCTACCATGATTTGAATCATTAAATTTTTATCGAAGAAGCGGTAGCAGTATATTCGCCTCTTCTTGAAGTAGCTAGAATATTTTCATATTCTAGTATAATTTGTGTATTCACTGTTAGAATGATATTACCAGATCGAATTTGAAATATGAGAAATTAAACATAGTCTACTAATTTTTTTTAATCTGGCTAGATTATTAGATTATCTTATGTAGCTATATTTTTAAAAAAATTGGAATTTGGAATTTTAATCTGGCTCGTTTTTTCTAAAAGTCGCACAGTGAGTGTATCAAGAAACTGCAAACCAGATGAACTATTTTGGAAAGACTCTGGAAAAAGCTATAACATTTGTAATTTACAGCCAGTTGCATTGCCGATTAAGGCATGGTCGTCAGTAACACAACTGCGAAAGGATCAGTCCGCATCTTTTTCCTTGAATCGATTTTGAAATTTAGCTCCATGTTAAAAGCAAAACCTCAGAAAGGTTATTGCATTCCGTGTTTGATAATAAAAAAAGAAAAAAGATTACAGGGTATTAATTACACAGCACTATCAGAGTTACAAATGATTGCAAAAAAAAGCGGAAAATAATTCCATCCAAACTGCATCGATTGAGGATACTTTTAAAATCAGATTTGATATTATCATACAAAAAGACATTAAATTTGACAATGCTGAACATCGCTGTTTCCTATAAGAAATAATTTGCAGCAGCTTGGATTATGCTGCTGAAAATATTTCGTGATAAATTATTGTTTACTATAATTTCTCTGAAAAATTCAGATTCTCTATACAGAGATCCTTTCACAACAGTTAATATAATTGGAAGTAAATCAATATTTTTCGTAACAATATTGTTTACATAAATTTGCCAGTATAACTGGACAATAAGAACAACAATATTCCAAAAATCAATGACGATTCTTCAGAAAAAATCGAATCTAACGGACGATAACTTCATATATCTCATTTTCATCATGATCGACTATTGGGAGAAACTCTTCTATATAAAAACTGTGAAGAGTAATCAATTGTAAAACAAATTCTTAACACGCTATCCCAGGATAATAATTCCACGAGATGTTATTGAATTTGCTAACTTTGATTTGCTCAAATTAAAACCTTCTGATTGTAAAACAGAAGATGTCAAATCATCAAATTTATAACTGGCACTCTCATAGCTTTTGTCGCAACATTTGAAATGAACGTTCAACAACAATTACCTTTTTTCGCTGATAAGAATAAATTGTACTCTAGATAAATTCTAAGCTAAACTGATGGTAAAATGCGATGCTGTGGACAGCTTCATAATTAATAAGATGTCAAATTGGAGTAGAAAGGGGTGACGAACTTATGGCGTTTAAATATAGTAAAAGATATTTTTCAAAATCTTCAAGCAAATCGAGAAAATTTGGTTGCAGTTATTTAGAAAGAGACAAAAAATAAAGTGACAATTGGTGCAACTTAGTGTGTAGCTAACTGTTACAAACCTCATCATCACTTCATAAGTAGCACAGCTGTTGAAATGTTGTTGAATCAAAGTATGCATCAGATACGCTCAGGCTAATCCATGCAAAACGTACTAGTATGATGAATAAATACAGAGTTATGGATCATCTTTGAAATGCAACAATCAATGAGAGATCCTAGGAGATATGACAAGCTAGTTAACAAGATTATAGTCAATTTCATTGGTTTAACAAATATGAATGAAGCAATACTGCAATGATTATGGCAAAATGTTTTTGAATTTAACTCTCAAGTTAAGAAAAAATGCATTTAATTTCTTAACTGAAAATACGCACTTTATAAAATCTCGACGGCACTGATTTATGGTCTGGATCAACAGTATTTTTTGGAGCTAAAAAATTTCAATAATTCTATTAAGTTTCTGAAAATATAGCTATTTATTGACTACATTTGCAAACAGAAGAAAACGAGAGAAGATGTAACCTTCTTTCACGCGCAACTCTGATTGTGAATGGTTAGGGATTTCAAGGAAAGCACATCTAGGCGGATGAAAACGCTGATAACACGCAGATAAAAGTGCAACTTCATCATTATCTGACCACTTTAACTTCTTATGGGAAGAAAATATCTGCGATTTCATAGGGAAATTAAACAGATAAGTTGAAAAGTTTTCCCTGGCAACTTTATTGGAATATCTCAAATGTTTGCACTAAATGATTATATTCAGTGTTTAGTTGTAGATATATTAACTCATAAAGTTTTTAAAGTGGTACGTAATAATTGAAAACGTCAGTGCAGATTCTATCCTAAAATACTTTACCATGTCTTTGGAAGTCATAAGCTTAAGCTACACAGCTATCATTATACACTATCAGCATTACATTTAATGATCTGATTAAACTATTAAAGATGTTATGTAATTCTTTGGTGATTGAAAAAATAATCAAATTTGATTATTTTTTCAATCACCTGTGACTTAATATTTTCAGTTTCCTTTTAGTGAGAAGAGTTTAGTAATTAATTTTCGATACTAGATGTACTTAACACTGATGGTTGTTTAATGACATATTTAAAAGCTGAAATTGTTGAAAACACATCAGTGTTATAAACTAAAATTCAGTTGAAAATCTCATTAAAGAAATATCTGCGAAAGAATCTTTAAGAAGAAAGTTTCAAATTTTTGAAGTAATTGTGGGTCATGGAACGAGTTTTTTGTCTTCATGATGATAGAGAGAAGAATAGTGAGCAAAAGCAACGGCAGTAGCAGAAGTAGTACGAAATTGGTAGGGTATCTTGATCTATGCGCGTATCGAATAACAGTCAGTTTCTGGATGCAGCACAGTTACTGCATCCACTGTGAGATTCGGGAATAGGCAAGAGCGAGTTGGCGATGTGATGATATGGAAAGGAAAATGGGATAGAAACGGAAAGTTATGCGAAACAAAGAAGGATGAAAAGGGATTTTGTTGAGTAACAGCAGTAAGGCATTCTTCGCAAATTCATGAACCACATTACCAAAAATGTTCATAATGTGCTCCTCCTTAATACTCCTGTTCCTTCTCTTCCCCTCAGGTATTATTATCTTTTTTATTCAAGATTTTGATTTCAATAACTCAGTTTTAAGTCTTTTTTTCCGGATTCATTATTATGAGAATAGAAAGAGCATATTTTATTGCTCATCTGTTTGGAACTTTACAATGCTTGTCGCAATTTATTTATTATTTTGTGTAAAATTTATCCAATAATTAAGAAATGAGGCTTAGTGCAGTAAAATTTTTTAAATCATACGACTTACCATAATTAACAATTGAATGAATCTAATTTACCATAGTAAATAATTAAGTGTATCTTCATTTTCATGAATTCATGAAGGTTGCAGGGAATGGATGTATGGCTGGATACGGATATGAGAGGATGAAATTGAAAGAGTATCTTGGAATTGAATGGATAGAAAACGGTTTTGATGAAACCGGTAATAACAGTGGTGGTTATATCTTTTTAAATTAAGGAACAGGTGCATCAACTTCGTAACGGCTGTTGATGCCGAGTGTTTTTAGCGACAACATTAAGACATAGGTTGGAGTAGTGAAAGTTAAAAAGTAGAACGGCGGCTGGCAACCAAAAACATTCAGATAGGACTGGTTGTTCCTTTTTCCTGACACCTTGATAGTATCGTAGCAATAATAAAGCGATCGTTAAGATATACTTTTCTTTTCCGAGGATTACTAATGCCAAGCCTTCCTTTTAGGTCAACATGACAACAAACCGATACGACATGCCAATGATCTGGACTGTACATTTGATGATATAAAGAAATGTCAGTGGCGAAATGTTAGAGAGCAAGAAGCACTCGATTCCCTCGACTTTCACTTATTTGAAAAAATTGATTTTAAGGAATTCCCTGTGTTACAAATCCGGCCAGGACCAAGTCGACTGGCTCGAGGTTCAGATAAAAAATTCAAAATTGTATTTAAAATGACTACATCGCTATATTTGGGGAATGCATAAGGAATGTATTGGTAAAATGCCGTTGATCAGTTTTTTCCTAGCGCGCCACATTGCGATTTCATCTATTATTTTTAAAATCAAGCAAAACCTGATCCAACACCTTACGACAGTAAGATGATGACTAACTAAAGGGAAAAAGTAATGGAGTAGACTCATGGAATTTCTCATTAAGCTAGAGATATTATCATGGCTTCGCTGGCAAAAATCAGAGAAAGTTATCAAAACCTGGTTAAAAAAATTAAACAAAATGTACTCTTAAGTGAATATGGGAGATAATGTTCTAAATTATAGAAATTATGAAAAAAAGTCTTAATGATTAATTTTAATAAATTGATAGCGGACAAAGTTTCCCATTTTCAGGTGACAAGCTTTTGTTTACTGGAGATCGGAAACAAGAGGAACAAACTGCTGTCTTGAAAAGTTCACCAATTCTTTGTCAAAACAACACAGGAATTCTTACTTTTACGTATGTTTCCCTTTCACATAAAACAATTTACTCATAACTAATTCTAAAATTCGTGTGAATTTCGAATAACTTTCAATGCATTATCCAAATTTAGTTTTTACCAGATAGATTATTCCTTTCAGGTTTTGGTTGTACAATGGTGCACGAGTAGAAGTGTTGTTATTGAAACAAAAAAAAGATCGGCTTGTTATTTTGCCGGAAAAACCTTTTGTTGACTGTGGTACAGTTTTGCTCAATACTGAATGCACAGCTGAAATTCCGCCACGTGATGAAGAATTCAGGTATGGATAGCTTTGATATTTCATTCAATTTGTTTCACATACTTAACTCGGAATTAAGACATCAACTGTATCTTTCTTGCACTTGTTATTTTGAAAACCACCATATTTCGAGATTCTGAACTTTTAACTAGTTTTTAATAATTTCGTTAGAATTTGATACCTTTTTGCATATAGCATTGGGATCAAGGCATATAACATAGCAAATCGTGAAGGTTCATTTGTCATGGTCGACAATATCGTCTATCGAGCCTCTTTATGCAGAATTTCAAATATGTTTTTCTTATTAGCTTTTCCCTTTTTTATCTTTAAATTTAAACTCATTCTAAATCTTACCAATAATTTTCAGTAAACAACGATATTTTTTAAGCTAGAATTTTTGGACACAATGAAACAACTTTATGTTTTTATTATCCTCACAATATTTTTTTTTGCAGTTTGGAGAATAAGTATTTGAAACATGTGATTTGAATATTTTTCTTTGTAGTTGATCTGGGCGAGAATTTTCGAGGTCGACCGTTCATTACATCCAGTAAAGGAAGTCTTGTTAAAGCGGCTCATGAGCTGAACTGCAACAATTTTACTTCAAAATGTCGGTGGCGCACAGTCGGTTATGGATTAGAGGTCGTCAGTGCTATTTAAACTGAATTTCAAGTTTTTTTTTTTTTTGTTATGGGTAGCTTTGTTTTTACAGAAAAGAAAACTGATTGATTTAATTTCTACAGATGTGGCAGGTAGCCGACGAATCACCGAGCAATGAATTAATGTTTAATGCAACGGGTGCTTTACCGGTACCAGAAGCACCCTTTTTATTCATGTACATTGAGCAGAATCGTCACGGTCCTTTTAATGTTTTACAGTCTGATCCAATTGATTGCCAAATAGAAAACACATCTAAATTTAGCTTCAGGTTACTCATTTTGGACTTTGTAGTTTAGATCGGTTTTTTGTAACTAGTATGGCGTATGTGAGGCAAAAACAAATCTTGGGGGCATAACTGCTACAAGGTAAAATCTTTCATCCTTATCGTTTCATCCATTTATTACTTGTTATTTTAAACTTTTTACTGATGAATGAAGTATGAGAGTAGATTCTGGACAACTCGTAATGTGGCTTTGGAAATTTGTGCTCGAGATCGTTCGTTAAATGCTACAGAATGTCATTTGGTACCAATGGCTTTATCACCTGCTCTTGTTAGCATGAAATTCAACAAGCTGTCGACATTTTCTGTGATTTTTAAAAATTTTAGTTTGAACGTGAATTAATCTCATTTACATAAATTTATTAAATTGTTATGGTAGTTCTCGACCTTTTTCTAACTGATTCAGTGTTCGTTAAAGTTAGCAAATTTATCAGATTTCGTGAGTTCTAAATTTATCAGATTTAATGATTTATTAATAAGTTAATGGATTTACCAGATTTTAGAAAATTAATAAATTTCCTCCAATGGGCAAAATTACCATCAAAAATGGCAAATTTATGGTAAATTTATAAATGTTCATATTTTTTATTAATTTATCAGATTTCAGTTAAAGCTTTTTTTGTAGCTAACAGTTGAAGTGAAAAGTATCAACAATGACTACGACAACTTTATTGCAATCGATGATATAAATTATGAAGGGACATTTTGTAGTGAAGCAGTAAATGCTTGGGATCTCGGTGGCAATTTTTATCCGACACCCATGCTTAGTGCACTAATGCAAAGACCAATATTTTCAACCAAAGTAAAAAAATCTCATATTGACGTTATCTTTTTACAAACATGCCAATCATGTCATTATAACTGTGTGTCAAATACTCGAATTTCAGATATTTCTAAAACTCGTTTTATTTTAAATCTCTTCATAACTTCTTGCATTTCTGTTTACATGAACTAAAGACATTTATAGAAACAAGTCCCGTAAATTAAATAATTAATGTTTGATTTTTGGGATTTGGACTGTTCATTTGAAAGACGTGCTGTAGACTGTATGTGGGCAAATCATGAACAAGCAGAACCGGCATGGCAGATTGGTACCACGCCACTTAATAAGCACAAATTTATTTCTCTTACTGGTAGTTCTGAATTGCCGGGTAAGTTTTGTTTATAATAAAACAAATATGCAATTACTGCTGAAGAACACGAAAACAAACAAAAATCTTTCATTTAGATGGCGAATTTGCTGTTGTCCACTTGAAATCTGGTCAAGCATCAACGCTAATCACTGAACCAGTCCGATGCATTTCCGGTCAAACTACACTTACATTTAGGTTTTTGTTAACATCTAATTTTAAAATCTAAATACATTTGACTTAAGAATTTGAAATATGTCTGTATGAACTGAGTAATTATAAGTGATACAAGTAGTTGATAGCCTATAAGGTGTCTATTGATACCGTTTGACGTTACAAAAGCTGGTTTGCATTTGTCGTAAAATGATACAGCAAAATGATTTTGCAATTCACAGCAATTCTCCACTTTTCCCAAAAATTACATAGAAATTGAATTTTGCATAGTGATCGAAATAAATTGAATTGATACTGCAGATGCATTAATGAGATCTTGACTGTCATAGAATTCTAAAACGGAATTCAAGTCTTCTTCATAGAAGATCTATTTTATAAAAAAATATTTCAGATTCTGGCTTAGTGGTAACACACGTTTGGACGTTTGTTTGCTTGAAGATAAGATTTTGGAAGCGGTTGATTGCCAGCAAATAGTCCTAAAACAACCTGGACCTGCGTTAGTTGATTTGCCGGAAATGAATCATCCGGTACGGATTGCTTTGAAAGCGGAATCATCTTCTCAAGGAATGGCACTGATTGATGATCTAATAGTTGTGGTAAGAATTATAATTATTGAAGGGATTTCAAGTTGGAAGTGAGAAAAACAAAGAAAATTTTGCTAGTTTGCGGAAACATTTTTTAATCTTTGTATTAAGAGTTAGAATCCAAACAAAAGATTGTTTGTGCAAGGGAAAAAAGAAACGAAAAGATAGTTTAAATCAACATATCTCGAGACTTCTTTATTGGTGTATTCTATTTTCTAAAGTTATGAAATAAGATTTTCAGACCATTTCAGGGTGACATATGTCCATCAGTAATACGCCATCACGGCGTGCGTTTATTTGGTTCTGGATTAGCCCAAATACCTGATCCAAATGTTTGCCGACTTCTTTCTTGTAACTTCATGGGAGGTAATAACATGTCTTGCTCGTTTACTGATTAGACTTATATACTGAAAATGAATGCTTGGAGCAGTTGTCAAAATTTCAGGTCAAACATGTCTATACAGTTCAGGTCGAGTTGCTTTGTCTCAGAGTAATTTCAAAGCACGAGAAGGCGCTGTTACCGCATTTTTATTTAAAAAAGGAAAAGTAGCAGTACTCGAATCACCAACTTTCCGTCTAAATGCTGCTGCGAGGATTCACTTTTTGTACCGCAACGATGTAAGTCTCTCTTCATGTATGTTTCAAAGTTTACGAAATTATGATAAGTCAGTTATATTTAATTATGACAGATACATCCATCAGTAGTTTTGACAAGACATTTTTAAACTGTTTGATTGGTCGCAAAATAAAAGCTGAGCAAATTTGTGCAACAACGATTAAGAATGAGTTGGGTATTTATCGAGAGTTCCGCAAAAACTGCTTCCAGGCGAATACATCTGTGGTTTTTGTATGTCATGATAGCATTAGCCGAGAGCTGGATAGCTGTTTCAAAGTTGGAGGAGACAGTGCAGGACATGGCTGGCATCATGATTTCATGGAAGTACTACCTAGTGATACAAAGTTTTATATGGTTGCAAAGTTAGTTGATAATTCTAGAAGTGCCCGTGTTTCCATTACAAACATTACTGTTACCGATGTTGACAATAATATTGCCTGTTCAGTGTAGAGCTAACGGTCTACCTAAACTTGTTTAATAAATATTTCGGTTCATTGAGAGCAGTTCAAATTCCTCAAATTTTTTTTTACTTATTTTGAATTTTGTTTCTTTGCAATTTTTATAAAACACGGAAAAAAATTATTAATCGAAGTGTAATAAAAAACATTTGCTATTAAAAATTTTTTTGCTCATTTGAGTTGCTACCAACTCAAATGAGCAAAAAACACATTGGATATGCGTCGATTATTACTCTTCAGTTATTTGTATATTCATTAAAGGCATACACTAGACGCAATAATTGTCTCGGAATAATATCGCTTTCTCCCCTCCCATAGTTGATCACTGATGGTCAACAATGTTTGCTGAATCAGTCCAATTTTCTCTTTATTTCGTGAATGAATGATCTTCTAAATTTTCTCACTGCCTGTTCTTTCTTCGTATCGAAGTTATGTTCCTCCATTTTTGGATTCAAAAATACCCTCAGTCTACTGTAGCTAATCATTTCTTCCTATGGCGTTTCCTAAATTTTTAACTGAAGGCAGTTGCTTAACTGGTAGGAAGAACCAATGTCAATATTTTTAGATGGCAACATCCACATGCAATTAAACCTGCAAAATATTTTTAGACTTGGTTTAAAGAAGTTTGCTTATTTACTGAAAAGTTATGCGAGAAAAAGTGAACAATAGAAAACCATTTAACTAAGAGAAGCGAAAGGAAATAGAAAACCGGCATCTCAGAAGAACTAACAATAATTCTTTAATTATTTTGTATCTCACCGATACTGTAATGAAATTTCTGTGTTTGTGAATACATTTATTTGGAATCCATTTGATATTAATTAATGACGGCACGAAGTTTCAAATCCAAGTCCTGTCCTTAATTTTGTTCTTTCACAATTTTCATACCATATTTTGTAAAGATTAAAAGCTAATTTTATCGAAATGAATGCATCGCAATCAATGATAAAATTACCTGTATGCAATAAAGGAAAGACAAAATTCCATAAAAACAATAGTAGTTCTTGTCGAGAAACTCAAAACAAGTTTTGTGAACCTCCAAATAACTTACAAAAAATTGTGTTAGTCCATAGCATTAAAATTTGTCTTAATTGAACATTTTTTAAAGAAATACAAAACTATTTGAAATTGTATCTCATGTAAGCAGTCATTATTCCAAACTCTTCTTATTGTAGCTGAATTTGTTCTGTTTGTCTAGAAATTTTCAACTGTTAACAAAAAGGGTATGTGCATTGTTTAATGTTAAAAACTACTCCTTTGTTCCAACTCAAATTTGCTTGCAAGTCGAAATATTGTAAAGGTTTTCTAGTCTAATAGTCATTCTTGGAGGAACTAACACGATTAAAATCCATCTTTTACTGTATGTAAGAGTAAAAATTATCTGATAGCTCTGTACTCATTTGCTTGTTGCAAGTCAGTGCCCACTACATATCAACATTAGATTTATGATTATTTGTTGATAATACTCTATCATTCTACTAGTTGAGGATATAATATTTCAGTAAAAGTGAAATATGTAAAATACTCAATTGTGACATTGATTGGAGAGATATATTTTAATTATTTTAACAGATATTTAAATCTTAACAGATAAGGTTAATAATGTCACCGTTTTTTTCTGCTATAATAGTGGAATGAAAGTAATTTGCTGATCGATTGTAAACAATGCAGTAGTTAGAGTAACATTAGTAGTTACACCGACACAAATTTATTTCCACTTTCTGGTCCTAATGTTGTGTTCTAAGTGACTACCCTTAGTCTAGATCAGTTTTTTTGTACCAGCACGTTATAGTTCGGCTGCTCTCCCATGCTCGTTTAATTCAGTTCATTTAAATTCTTTAAGGTCCCCATCAATTTATTCTTTTCTTCATCTCATATTAGCAGGCAAATATTACGAACTTATAAGTATATTCTCGGTATAGATTTGTATCGTGGTTACTAGCGAATAAAATCGTTACAATAGACCCTTCATTCAACGAATTCGTCTATACCAACTACAATAACAAATAAGGAAGGCTCTTGAGCATATGAAAGTCTAATTCGACTCTAAGTTACAAGAGTCAGACGCTCAAGTTTCACAACACTTTTGGCTTTAACACTTATCGCCTGAAAGTATTCATTAAAATTATATCTAAGAAGGGTTCAAATATCGACTTAAAATTTTTCTTTATTTAGTTAAATTAAATACAGACGAATTCAAGATCAAAAATTGAAAGGCATTAAATTGAGGAAAATTTTAAACTAAGCAAATTCACATAAATGGAACTATCATAATGCGACTACCGGCATGAAAATTGAATCGATTCATTTCTTTTTTTCTGAAAAGCATTTCTTTTTTTCTAGCTGGTAGGAATTGGGGAAGGCTAAATCTGCATAACTGCATCACATGGCACAAATGTAAATCACTACAATTCCTGAAAAAAGAATGATTCACAAATTATTTTGCATCTTTATTGTAATTATTTCTAGAAGACACATGGATAGGTCTGAAATTGTAATAAGTCCACATTATTCATCAAGAAAGACAAAAGCAAACGATTACTCCCAACATAGAGTATTTCTATTCCACCATTATTATTACAAAGATGTAAAATTATCTGACATTGTTCTATGTGTTCTATCTGATCGCTGTTCTCTCACCACGTCAAGCAACTAGTCCCAGAACTTACAGTTTTAAAATCTCCATGCAAAATCTGAAACTATCGAACGGACAATATATATATAGTTGTCATGTTTTGCTTAATTTATGATAGTGACCCCAAATTTGAATTACAATTAGTCGACTTTTCAAGAAACAATGAGAAGCGCCAGCGAAACGCTAATTCCTCACTTATCTTATTTGTAAAAAGACAAACAGCGTAGTTCATGAAACTCTGCTTTGTTTCCACTGTAGTTGTTGGATTTTCGATTTGAAAAGATTTCTCCGTCTCCTTCATCTAAAGAACCAGTTAGTAAAAGTCACTGTGTAAATGAAATAAGAATATTTTTATTCCTCGTATTCAAAAATGAACTCGAATGCATTAGTTATTATTCCCACATCATCTTATTCAGATTTCAAGTATTAAATTTCATTTGAAAAGTAAAGTAATGAAATCAAATATCACCCTCGATTTTCCAGAATAAAATAACATACTGCAGATGCTTAAGATATTTCAATCAAATTCGAGAAAAAAGGATAAAATTGTCATATTTTCAAATATTAGCAATATTTTTTCTTAAAAGAAAGATAGAGAAAATTTACTAGGAATTCAATAATTTTTAGTTTCAACTCAGTGTTTTTGTCATGGGAAATCGATGACGCACTTTACTTGCTTATTCCATAATTCGATACATTTAGGTTCTAAAATACCATACGCTATAAGACATAGATATTCAATTTTTTTCCCATCCGTTTCCTGGTTATTGAGAATAAGCTTTACTGATTGATACCGAAGATTGACTATACATACATATATACATTAAAAGTAATCGCATTATTGTTATAATAACTTTAGTGACCTAATTAGGATGTTCAATTTCAGTGATTTCCAGAAAATTGTTTCTTTCTTTAACAGCATGCTCCTTATTAACAATAGCAACAGAATTTTATTATTAATTAAGTTTCAAACGAAATTTTAATCATTTGGAGATGTTATGCAATAAATAACACATTCTTTCACTGCGTTGATGTCTAATGTGTTGTGTTCCAAAAAATGTTCAAATCAAATAACTTGCTGTAACTTAATAAAGAATGGAAGCGCACTGTCAAAGAAAGAGACGATATTTAGAAGAAAAAAACTGAATGAAAAAAGGCATTCCTAACTGTAAAAAATATTTTGAATCGATGGATAGCTCAAATTGTACATTACAGGCCCAATGCTCCACAACTTCGATGGTTTGATTAAAAAGTTGAAAAAGTTTTTCCCGAAAATTCACCTGTGAATTGAAGAACCTGTTGAAAGGATTTAACTTAATGAACATGATCAAATGTAAAACTAAACCCTAAATTTCACCAGTTCTGTAGATCAGGCTATATGGAGGTCCATCTAAAAAGCCAAGAGAAGACCCAAATGAGTAAGAGAACAAAATCTGTGAAGATAAGCCAAAATATTCCAAACAAATTTCAGGAAACTGAACTATCCACGCCATTTCCTTAACTATTTTTACTGTGCTCCTGATGCTCTCTTTTCCCCAAATCCCACATCATATTAGAAATTTGAAAAGTTGAAAAACTATGAAGTGAAGAAAAACAAAGATACAGCCCACCGAGTGAGATGATAAATTTGCACGGCGAGGCTGCTATTAATTCAAACATTCGTGACATTGTTTTATTGCAGACAGGTAATGACTGTTGCTGGTCGCTCTACGGGGGAGGGGTTCTGGCTTATCGGTGTTTTGGGCGTCAAAGTTACATTGCCTACACTGTAGGCTAGGGAAGTAGCGGGATCAGATCGCAGTTTAATCGGCTGTGTCTGATCCATCCTTAAATTTTGTTTAGTCATATACCGTCATCTTATTTTAGTATGTATACTTCCCGCTGTTAGATTATTCAAATTGTTTGTATATCGTAGTTTTCTTTTTCAGTTCATTCCGCAACTAAAGCAGAATTAAACAGAAATTGGATTGCTGGGCTCTATAAAATCGGCCAGGGAAATGGAAGTAACACGTTTTTCTGGTCATCGTATTGATTAAAGTGACCATATGGGAAAGTGTTTGGGATTAAGACATATGATAGTTATCATTTGTTATTTTGCTCTTTGAACAAGCATTTGTTGAATATGCATTTAGGATGGGTGATGTAATGGAAGAGCGTTTACGAACCTATATAAAAGAAGTGGAGAATCGAACGAAATGTCAACTTGATGATAGGAAAAAGTTAAAAGATGCTATTCCGTTATCCGAAGAGCAACTTCGAAAAATGGACAGTGCACTGAAGCGAACGACAGCTTTTATGAAAAAATTAAAAAATATTGGATGCATACAACTGGCATCGATTTTGCAAGATGTGGATAAAGTGGGTTATTCAATTTTTTCTTGACTTGTATGCTAGGTTTTGTTACATCTGTCTACCTGTTTACTTGTGTTTCATCTGCGTACTTGTTTGTCTGATGATGTCGAATCACTCAGCAATGACCAGTTTATGGAAAATACATTGGATTTTTTTGTTTACTAATCCGATCTGTTAGATAGTTGGACAACTTGTACGGCGGTAGCAGTTGATTTGTTTAAAGTTCTTCTTTTTTCTTTATTTTATAAATTACGAGAATTTGTGAAGGGAACGGGTTTCTTAAAAACTTTTTCCAGGTTAATTTGTCAAAGTTTGTGGAGGAAATGACTACGACAATTGCTGAAGCAAAAATAAAATATAGCGAAGTACAGTCCGTCGTAACAGTTTGTGTGCATTTATCTTGTTATTATTCAGAATTCTCTTCCCTCTTGCTTGTGGAGTTCCGCAAACTGCTGCCATCAAAACGAAGTGACAAAATTCAAAATCCTTCCAAGTTGCGCGTCGATATCAGGTTTCATTTTATTCAGTCATAGATGTAATTATTGATAGACTCGAAACTTAGTAGGTTGCTGCCTTCGTCTGTGCTTGAAATTGTTGTCTTCGTTTGTTGTTTCTTAAATTCTTTTGCCTCTTTATTAATGTAGCGTAAAATATTAAGACAGTGCGAACTGCGCATATGCCGCTCGAACGGTACGGTATTTAAACGATAATTAAACAAGTTTGCATACCGACCAGTTCACTATTTTTTCACTATAAAAGGTTTTGCATCTTTCGGAAAGTGATTTATGTTTTAGATTGCTGGCGGAACTCTGTCTTCACGGTGTTTTTGGGAAAGAAGGCGTTCAACTTTTGGGGTCTGCAGTTTCATTCCTTACTCTCACGGACAGAACTGAACATATCAACATTCCAATTTTATTGCCGTTCTGTAAAGTCATGAATGTTGATTTACTTGGTTTGCATCCTTATTCAATGAAACAGGTGTTCATTAATGCTACTCACTGTATTGAAAAGATTAAATTATAGCACATAAGTTGGGATTTCTTGTTCATCGCACAGTAAATACCTGAAAAGAGATGTCTGTGCAAATCAAATTATTCCATCAGCTTTGTCAGCTAAATCTATTAGAATAAGAGATAACAACATCTTCACTTTAAACATGAAGCTGCTACGATAAGTTGGTTATGCCTGTCTACAGGCATTTTGTTTCAGCAAGGTTGGTCTTATAAAGACTATTCTTCTTTATTGGGCAGTTAATTATGGTAATATTAACGTTGCTTATAGTTTTGAATTTGAATCTTACTCAGTTACCACGGAATAACTGGAATTGGTTTTTTTACTGACGATATCTTTTTTAGGTTGCATCAACTGCAAATATTAAGTTGCCGGAAACGTCAGTAATATCTGTTGATTATAAAAAAACATTTGCGCAGCTTCTTCTGGATTATCGTGTATCACTGGTGGAGCACATAAAACAGGTGAACGAATTTAAGGAAACCATTTGTTTACGAGTTTTGCGTTTACTATTTCTCAGCGTTTATGTTCGATATTCTATTTACTGTGGTTCATCTTTTGATACTGATAGATTTATAGGTCGATACGATTAATCAAATTTTTATCAAAATGAAGTGATGATCTTTCAAAGCACTTAACTTTATCTCCAGTAAATATTACTGGGTTGTAAATACTTTGTTAACCACATTCAGTCTTGCAAGACATCGATGTTTTTTTCAATGATTAAGAGATGGATTTTGGTAAGGTGCATGCTAGTCGATGGTCTTTGTAGGACTTGTTTGAAATGAACCAGTTGCTGCTTTCGATAAAACGTCAGACACGAACGCGGGGAGATGCTTCTGCTGAAGATCGAAGTCATCTGGAAGAAATACGTGCACGCTATGAAAAAATTTTAACGAGTGGAATTCAGCTTAGTGAATACCTGGGTGTTGAGATGGAAACGATGAAAGAAGAGCAGGTCATTTTAATCCTGAAATTTCAATACTTTTGGTTTATTTGGCGTTATAATTTATAAACATTCAAAATGTGTATTTGGAGGTGGGAAAAAATTTTTCATTCATTGGACTGCCATCCACAAACAAAATTTGTATTAACTATATATTTCATGATATTGTCATGCTTATCGTATAATAGATGTAAAATATAGAGCGAAGATGAAGAAGAGGAGGTTTCCGCACTAGCACTTAGCCGTGCATTACATGAAGGAACTATTACTGTGTGGCCGGATGAAGACACTCGGCAGTTTTATGAAACAAGAATGGAGCTTCGACAGCTTGTTCCAGCAATTCTTTTCCAGGTGACTTATGTATTTTGGCATAAACGATGATTCTGAAAATTCTTCTAAATCACTGAGTCAATCAGTGCAGCATTTCTTGGAGATGCAGCCGCATGCTTATATAGCTAAGCATATCGTTCTCAGAGTGTTGACACAGTGACCTTTCTATTTCATGGTATGAGTGTTGATGCTCCTGTTTGGGGACATCATATATATACGACTAGACTGGATATTGATACTCGTACTTATTTTAGTGCTGCTACTATAATTATTGCCATTCCTAGCGCTATTAAGATTTTTAATTGGTTAGGTACTTTTTTCGGTTCTAATCAGAAGGTAATAGCTTTTGTGATGTTGAACTTATACTTTTATTTTTCTTTTTAGTGTTGGTGGCTTGAGTAATATTTTGAGAGCAGCTAGATTGGATGTAATGTCGTATGATACTCATTATATTGTAGCATTTTCATTATACTTTAAGGTCTATGGCTGTTTACGGTATTCTTTGTGCTTTTTGTTTATGATTGCCTTATATGTATGATGTTTCTTTTGATGGTTTGTGAATAATTGCTTTTTTTTTTGGTTTTTTATTGGTACTATTGTAACTTTCCTATGCATTTTGCGGGTATACAGGGTGTGCCTCGTGAGGTTTTAGATTATCCTGATTGTTATTCTATGTTTCAAATATTTTCTTTGGGTTCTGTTATTGCTTTCATAGATTTTATGTCATTTAATTATTTGGGATTGATTTTTTTCTCTCATTTTTTAGGTATTTCTTTTTATAATAATTATGACCATCATATGTTTTTAATTTACTACATTTGTCATTTAAAGGAGATTTTAGGGTTTGAGTTGCATTGGAAGGTTACTGGTAAGAATATAAATTATAGTTATCATGTTGGATATGGTTATTATAGTAAGTGTAGATTTAGGTTAATTTTTAAACTTTTAGTTTTCAAAACTAAATATTTTGTTCTATTCTGAGGTTATTTAAATTGTTTGTTGTGCGTATTTAACTTCTTTTTTTTTTGCTTTACTGTACTTTTTACATTTGATCCTATAAAAAAATTGTGTTGTGATGTGTTTAAGGATTTTATTTATGAGTTGCTATATTTCTTTAGGTATTCATGTTTGTTATTCTTATTTTCTTGTACTGGTTTTTTCAAATGTGATTTTTTTTTGTTAACTTATTTTTATAGTCTTTCTAGTTGCTATTATAATATATATATATTTTTTTGGTTTTTATGTTGTTTTGTATTTTTTTTTAAAGTTAGGTTATGATTATTTGAGTATTTATTTTAATTTTTATTATATTTTTTAAATGATTTTGTAGTTAAGTTTAATTAGTATTAATTTGAGATCTAGTAGCTTTACACGAGGTTTGTAAAATACTAAATAGATTTTACTATATCTGATTACGACTCAGCTAGAGTTATATTTTTATTTGGATTTAGTTTAACAAAATTTTCTTTTCTTGGATTAAAAGATTTTTTCCAAAATTTTGGTTGGCTTTTTAAATTTCTTGATTTTTCTTGCTGCTACTTTTACTTTCAGCTATATGTGAAAATTTGGTAGTATATTATTATGTTAATATCTCAAATCATTAATGGTTTTTTTAACTTTTTATTATGTACGGGAAGTGCTTTTAGTAGAGTTTAATATGTAATACTAATTTAGGT
>SSBO01000012.1:4789563-5028983 GCA_005281725.1 Wuchereria bancrofti | reverse complement strand
TATATATATATATATATATATATATTTATTTATTTATTTATTTATTTACTTTCATATTTTTAAGAGTTTAATTTATGGGAGATATCGTCTTGTTAGGTATTGTTATATAATTTTAATAGGTATTGCTTTTAATGGGTATGTTTTAATTTAAGGACAAATAAGATATAGAGCAGCGGTGTTATTGTTGTTTTATTTTAGTTCCCACGGAACGTTTAAGAATCTTTTAAGCTTCATTACTTTTATCCTCACATTGCAGGAATATTCCTAGGAAGAAAATATTAGATGCATAATGCTAATAATTTTTGAGAAGCACGATGCATTTTAAAACCGTGTACTGTCATATTAGTATGATTTTCTAGGAATCGGAACGACGAACTTTAGATCTAGTCGGTGGCAGGATTGAAGATGTTGATCTGAGCGGTTTGGATGCAATTGTTGAAGAAGCTGAAGATGAGGGTGATGATCACAGTGAAGGTTTGTTTAAAAAAATTTTTTTTCTTGTTGGCATGGAAATTATGATGTCCAGAAGTACGTTTAGCAGTGAATGTAAATAAAGGATAGTGGTATATTCCATCTTGTGATTTAGAAAAAAAATTGAATTAAGGTTTCGCTCGTTTTCACTCGTCATGTTTTATCGTAAAGATTTCTTATTAAATATTTCGTATTAAATACGTCAAATCTAGGGTAAGAGATGTGTAACACATATAAGAAAGGTAAAATATACAAAAATAATGTGAAAAATAAAAATTATCAAATTTTCTATGTCTTTTTGAAACTCTTTGTTTTCAAGGAATTCATTATCAAGCCACTTTATTAATTACATAACTATAAATGAAAGAATGGCATGCAATACCTTATACTATTTTTGCAAACTCTTGCGAGTTCTTCCAATGCATGTCGCAAATTTAAAGACATAAGCAACTCAAGTTGTGGTATAAAATGTTATAAAAGTGTCCGAAATTCTGCCATACTAAAGTACCAAATTTTCTTAAACTAATTATGCTTTAGTGTTAACTGTGAAATCAAATAGATTTGTTAGAAGACAGTAACACTAAGTTATTCCAATCTTTGTGATCTTCGTAAAAGGAGTTCTGGTTTATGAAGTGAGAGTAAATGGTAAATAAATGGTTATCACTCTTGTGAGATCATGGAATTAGGTCATGTTATTACATGATCATTACTTATTATAGTGAAGATTTATTGCAAATCTGTTTTTTAGGTGTCGACGATGAAGAAACAAAAGTGGATTTGAATGAAATGGATCCATCACTTCCAGTGAGTCATATTGAAACGCCAAAAATATCTGGACAAGATTTAAAGCTCATGATGCTTGCATTTATGGAACAACTTCCATGGTTAATCAATCGAGATTTAATCGACAAGGCTGCACTTGACTTCGTTACGAATCTGAACACCAGGAACAACAGGAAAAAACTCTGCCAAAGTAAAATATTGAATTTCTTTATAAATTTTCGTTTTTTGTGTTGAGAACTACGATCATAATGTTAACATGAACAATATTACGCATGGGTCTAATTTATATTAAGTGGAATGTAGTTCACTTAAAATCTATCACGTTCTTTTTTCTTAAGTCCAGTTATTGTTCAGTGATGCTGGAACAGTATCGAAATCGGTTAGATTTGCTTCCATTCTATGGTCGTCTGGTGGCAACATTGGAACCAGTTATGCCTGATTTGGCTCTTGAACTTTCTCATGCATTACTTCAACAGTTTCGGGCAGCTGTACAGAATAAGAAAAAACAACGTGTCGACTGGAAAATAAGATGTGCTCGATTCATTTCTGAACTGGTTTGTGTTTAATGATATATTTCTTACATTTCGGCTCACAACTGATCTTAATAGCTTGAGATTCAGTGGACTTCTGCTGCTAATTTGTGATTCGATGGATTTGTGCTTTGGGGTATTGTTTTCACTTGCTTTTCTACTAAACTTTTGGTTTCCTACAACTTTTTTAGGTGAAGTTCGGCATCATACCGAAAGGCGAAGGCCTTTCTTGTTTGCGGATGGTACTTTTTGATTTTCGTGGTCATAATATCGATATGTGCTGTGCAATAGTTGACGCAATGGGACAGTTTTTATATCGTTCAACGGACAGTCATGGAAAAATGAAAATCTTGCTTGGCGTTATGATGAAGAAGCGAGATCGTGTCAGTGATCCACGACAACAGGTAAAAGTAATCTTTTTAGGAGGATTTTGGATCTTGTTAAAGGTCTTTTCACCCTTTCATGAGATTTTATCATTCTTTTCGTTATTGTAATGTGCGCCTTTATTATACTTGTATTTAAAAGGAAGACCTGACTTCAGTACTTGTTACACATACAAATAGGTTATTAATTTCTGACGTTACGTTCGTATTTTTGATTTTTAGATGCTGATAGATAATGCGTTCTACACTTGCATACCACCACCAGTGGAAGAAAAACCAAAATCTGCAAGCGACCCGTTTCAAGACTTTATTCGTTATTTGATAAGTAATTTATCACGTTACCGGATGGAAATAACTATACGGTGTCTCAGGAAATTAGACTGGTCTGATCCTGTTTATGCTAGTTAGTTTGTTTTGACTTCAGAAAACATGCTGTCATTATTTTTTGGGATAAAAATGATTATTTTCCACTCCGGTGGAATTAGGACGTAAAATCTGACAACACTGCAATCTGAAGGAAGATCATCCTGGAAGAATCGACTATTAGAAAGTAAGGTTGGTGATGAATGACCGAACATTTCACACTTATGTTACTTCATGATATTCGACATATTTAGATTATGCAGTTCAGTGCCTCAGTAATCCATCTCTACCACGGTACAATAATGTACCATATCTTGCTTCACTTATAGCAGCGCTTTCATCATGTCATGATTGGATTGGTAAGTTTCATTCTGTAAAAGGCTGTTTCGCAAGGAATATAACATCATATTTGATTGAACCGAATATTTTCGATTCCTCGTCGTAATCATATCCATCGACACTCTGAGTTTTAGCTTGTGTTTACTGCATCAAGTGTTAATTTCAACAAAAGTTTTAAGGTATTCGAGTACTCGACCAAACACTTGAAGATATTCGCATCGCGCTGGAAGTAAATAGTCCATCTCTCCATCAGAGCACAGTGCTCTCAGTGATATTTTTGGGTCAACTGTATAATTACAGTGTGTGTGACTCTCCTGTTATATTTAAGGTACTACTGAAAAGTGATATTATTTCCAGTCAATATAATGGATGAGACAAGGAATGCATTAAAAATATTCTACGTCATTTTTTATTGCTGTAAGGTTGTTAATAGCTGAATTGAGTGAAGCACAACAAAGAATATATTTGTTGAAATTTTCTATACAAGCTGAAAGAAAAAAAATTAGCAAATGACATATTGTTCCTGTTAATAGATCAGTGAGTTTATACTGACTTAAAATTTACAATTTAGACTTTGTATCAGCTAATCACCTTTGGTGCTTTCGATCCATTGCTGGATGACTGGAACGATCTGACACGAATTGGTCTTGTTTGTGAATTACTTCTAGTTTGTGGCGAATATTTTAATGTTGGTTCAGCTAAGAAAAAATTGGATTGCTTTTTAGCATATTTTTACCGGTATTTGCTGGCTAAAGAAGAAGCATTCAAAGCTCGCGATATTGTTTTTCCCAAGAATGTACGTTGTTGCCGTTTACTTGTATAATCCTCAGACTTCATTGCATTTCGCTTAATAGTTCGTGAATGCATTTGTTATTTCGACATTCAAGGTGCGTTTTCGTGTGGAAGAGATGAATGATTATGTACGAAAAGACATTAAAATCCCGGAATCTTTCGACGAAGCACAACGAATTGTTGATGGAATTCAGCAGCAGTACGGGAAAATGGTATTATTTCTGCTTATCTCGAAAAATACTGGGTAAAACGAGTTTTCTGTAAACTCTTTCTTTTTAGACTTCATAAATTGTAGGTCTTAGTTTGTGAAAACATAATGATGTGAAAGTATCGAGAAATTACAGATGCTTATAAATACTTATAAAAATTTTCATGTTTTCTTTAGTTGTTGTCATAAAAAAAAAAAAGAGTCATTTTAACGGCGTATTCATATTGTGCTAGGGCAGTAAAAAGTATATAATAATGCTTCAAAAATGGAATTTTATGAGATTATTTAGCATGTTTAAAAACTAAGCGTAGACATACATTCGTAGAGTGAAAATAGTCATATTCTTACAGCATTTTTTTTTTGTTGAACCACTGTTTAGTGGTAGCAAGAAAATAATTTTTTATCCTAGTCTACCGTTTGTTAGTGGTTTCGTACTCTTCCCTTACAATTTCCAAAAATTATAGCAGATTATTTGATGCATTAATTGGCCCTATGTCTGCTTCTTTCTTTTAGTTATTCTTTTAAGAAACTATCATGACAAATAGATATGCTTGTAAGCTCTATTCTCAGATATGCTTGTAAGCTCTATTCTCAAACTGAAGCGCAGGATCTGCAAAGCTTTTCAAATATGAAATTTGATTAGTTGATTGGTGTATATAATCAAATTTTCTATGCAAAATAGTAGTTTGGCCGTATTTTCGAAAGTAATTAGTATCCGAGATGTCCTTACTATGGTTTTGATGATTGTTGACATGAAAAAGATGAATCTTGTGTGTCTTGTCTTTTACTGATGATTTCTTTACGATTTTTTAAGTCCGTATTATAGTGCTAAATAGCATCTAAACTTGCGCATTTCACAATAGGTTGAGTTTGTAAGTTTTATACAGTATAGAGAAGCCTGAAAATAGCGAAGGTAGAAATGCAAATACCGCAAATATAAAAAGACATTGACAATTAGTGAAACTTTACATATATGAGGACTATTTAAACTCATTTATATGTTTAGGTAGATGCAGCGCGTGAAGGAAAAGTAGGTCACCAGACAGAAGAAGTAGTGGACGAAGAGGAAGAAGAACCACGAAAGATAGACTGTGCCGCTGAAGTTAGCAGAGACGACAATATCAGTAGCAGGTTTGTAGCAAAGATTTTAGTAGATGTAATGCCAGTGTTCAAGTCTTGGAACTGATAGTAATGAAGTTGATAATGAATTTCTTGAATTCAAATTCTCATAGCTGTTTTTCATCATTTACGATTATTCAGTAGAACAGGAGGGTACTTTTCATATGACATCTTTGTGAAACAATATGTGTCACAAAAAAAAATGTTCCAGTCTAATTAAATTGTGTTAAGTTACGCTAGTTACCTAAAGCACCACTTACGCTTATTGCCTAATATGCATTGTTGTTTTAGCTTGCTAGAAGCTTATGAGATGTACTTCGATATTTAGTAACCGTTTTCTCATATCTTAAAGAACTTAAGTAGATATTTTAATAACGGTGAATGCATTTCGATCACACAAAAAATAAAGTGTTCAGTCAGTGCATTACATCTCTTATAAACAGACTGAGTTGCAAGAACCAAGAATTTGAGATAATTGCTACTAAAGGACTTTATTCTGGACTTTATTGAGAATTCTCCTTGATGATTACATTTTAGACTCCAAGAATTTGGATATCAAAATTGTCAATTCTGTGCACTGAGTGTGATGGATAATAGCATTTGAGAATCGAAATCTAGGCCAATGCACCAATTCATAATCATCTATACATTAATGTCTGTTGTTGTCGGTTCATTAGATCTGTTTTTCAAACAAATTTTCCGAAATTTTGAAATTTATGGTTTTCAAACCATAATCTGAATTCTTCATAATAATATATATGCAAGAAAGATGGTTAGAAAAAAAAACTATCGGATGTGCTGCGATGATGGAGAAGGAAGTGGAAGATGCCAGAGAAAAAGTAGGAAGAGTCGAAAGATGGTATTATTTATTGCCTGAGGATCGAAGTGATTTTATTTTGCTAAATTATGAGTAGGGACAATTAGAAATTTCGAAATGATTTAAAAGGATTTATATAATACTGAAGTGATTTATGTGGTCGTAAGGTAGTCCACAAGTGTGACTCAAACGCTCTCAATGAAGTAACTTAATGAGAAAGAACAAAACATATAATTCCCATTATACTGCACCATGAGGATTTAATTAAAGTCACTGTTTTCTAACATTTGGACGACTTGAGGTACTAATGGTTTAGTCTTTAAATAACCTAACTGGAAATGAGTAAAGAATCTGCTGACAATCTAAACAACTTATTGATCATTTTCATATCTTATTGCATGGACGAATTGTTTTTAGTAATTCAAATTAAATTTATTCATAAAGCCTATGAAAGATTATTTGAAGCAAGAATCATTCTTAATAAATCGGTATCATTAACAAGCTTAATCTGTCCCTTCCCCTTGTTGAAAATTATTCCAAATGAAGTTTCTTGTACGAAGTTATTCAGTGCTAAAAAATTATGTTTCATTCAAGGAAGGTTTTTCACAATTTATGCATTTGCAGTGAAGAGATTGTTGTATCAATTTATGATGAAAATGAAAGTGTTCGTGTGCATACAAACCGTGTTATGCTACCCGAAGACGAACTGTTTGTACGTCAACTTGAGCAAATAATTGCAGAAACAATGCAGGCAAGCTATATTTACTCATTTTGTCGCTTTTCATATTCTCATTTCTTACATTTTATCCCTCATAGAGTTTTTTGGTTTACATTTCGGAGCGACAGCAAAACACGTAGAAAGATTCTAAAATAAGTGGATTTTTGTTAATCACTGAATACCTGAAGTAGTGATCTTATTTTATGAAATGCTTGACACTATTAGCATTTAGAATAATGCAAACTGCGATTTGTTATTGTGAAAAGCGATGCATTAATACAAGTCGTTCTTAATGATATAATGGGAAATGGAAGAAAGATATGGATTGAAGTAGAAAGTAACTTTATATTATGAAAACTGAATATTTATATGATCCCATCTCAAAATTATTTTCACACGTTTGTCGTGAATGGTGTCCTCTTTTGTTTTAGTGATTGTTGTATTTTGTAAAAACACAAAGGGAAAATTAGTTTCAGCTTGTCTGGAATACAATTTGGGTCATTTCATGTAGTCTAATTCACTGAAGCGGTATTTTATCATTTGGGGGACAACATACCCACCAACTCACTTTTAAAATGACATATGTGATGCAAACTAGCTTTTTTATCGACATTGATGAGAGCTTTTATTCATTTTACTGATTCATTTGTGCAGGGAATGTTGTAGTTTGGAACTTTGAACGAGAACACTTCATTTCACTTCAAGATTTGTCAAAGCCAAACTGAATAACAGTTTTGCAGAGTAGGGCAAATGCCGTAAGTGTTCCAGTTTCGGAAATAGTGGTACCGACATCTGCACGTCAAAAATTTCATAGAAGCATTGCATTTGGTATGTTTTTTATTGATTATAATATTTTGATAACTTTCATATTGTATAGCTTAAAGTAACACTACAGGATGCCTTTCTGTGTGTGAGTTTGGAACTACATTGTGAAATTTTAATATGTTCTTATAGTTTTATGCGCGAATAACATCGTTGGATTAACATTTGTAGTATTTCAGATGCAAGCGCTAGTAGTACTAAGTCTGATGATGCATTAAAGCCGGGAACGGAAACGAGAATGGCGATTTTAACGCGAGGAAAAGGAAATAAAACAGTAACTTGGATTTTTTTCTTTTTGTCATTAGAGTTTTTGATCACTCGTCCTTCTTTCTTGTTTCCCAATTATTTGAAGCTGAGTTGAGATGTAAGGAAGTGTAACTGCTCAGGTGCTGAAGGCGATAGCAATGGATGCACCGAGTTTTTTGACGGAAACATGGAATGCACAGCGGGAGAAAGAACGTAAAGAACTGACCGTTCATAAACACATAACGCTGAGTATGAATGAACGAATGATGATGGATGATGATGAGTCTTTATCAGAATAAGGTACATCTCGTTTGTGTTTCTAATGCTGAAATATAACCCTCATTGGACGGATGATATCCGCCGAGATGTCCGTGATATCCAGTAGCCAAATATCCGGATTAATCAGAATGAAAGACACCACGAACCGAAAGTCAAGGATTTTTTGGCACTCTGGTCACTGAAGCTTGTGTAGTCCATGTGGAAATCGATCACTAACGATTCAACACGAATCCTTCATTTGTCGCTAATTATATTACATATTATACTCGTTGCACAGAATTTCTGGGAAGATACATTCCTCATAACTATTGCGTCATCTAATTATTTCACACTTTTTTTTGGTATAAGCTAAGGTAGTTAATTTGTGTCAGCTCTATAAAGGGGTCAAAATATTTATGGTTGAAAACGATCTTTAACATTCTGTGTAAGAAATAGTTCCACGTACATGACGTTCTGTATCTGTCTCAGTAATCTGAAATATAGTTCTGTTTAGTTGATATTGTTGTAAATGTAAAAAATGATAAGTAAGCAGATTAGAATATCAATGTATGACGGTTTATCAATTCGTAGTAAGTGTGTTCTTGTCGCTGTATTACATCTGTCGAAAGCGCATACACATACGCGTTGCAGTACATGACGTTCTTGTATTATACCCAGTTGAACGTTACGTGTCGAAGTTGGAACATTTTTACATGCAGTATGTTGAAAATATTCCTGTCGATCACATCCAGCACCAATCCAGTAAAAGCCATTACCTCTGATATTCATCATTATTGTTACGCATACATCTTGATCCTGGTTACATTGTATTGGTTCCATGAGACAAATCGGACGTGGTAATTGTGCGGTAACGCGGAATTTATCAAGTTGAATAGTATTTTGGTGAGTGTTGTTGCTAGTTGCACATGTCATGCAGGTAAGGGCGGAGCAGGTCACTGTCTGAAGCAGCACGAGTAATGTAGTAGTGCTATCGCTTAGAGAGTGGTTTTGAATTTGAGTTTAAGACGTCCAGTCGTTTTTGCTGGTGGTGATGTATGGGCGGGTAAAGCACTGAAGTGTGCTTAATTGGAACAATCATTGTTTGCAGTAGATACCATGATTAAATTTTAATGCATGGGGTGGGATGATTTGGTTTGCTTACAAACATTTTTATCTCCCACCTCTCAGTGTAATTTCCCGAGGGTGGAGTCTCACTTTCATTGAATACAAATTGGAAATCCGTTCCTTGTCCACAATTTGGCTATATCTACATGTCTGGAATTATATGTTAACGATAACTTTCATCGAGATAGGTTTTTGAATTAGGAAGAGCTTAAATAATGGTTTTCCCTTATAAAGCTTTAGATGGGTGATAAGTCCCAGCTGTCGCTGTCACAAGTTTTATACATATTACTGATGTGGACAGAGGATAGAATAAAGAATCGAATTGGATTTGTGCAGATGGATCATATGTATAATTTGTCTACGCAAATTCAATGTATGCACAAACGTTCCTTGCTGGTACAGTGATTCAAGGATATATAAATCTGTGTAAATGCAACTGGGCATTATTATCCAAGCTAACTTCCTCATGGTCGGTGAATAAACACTGCCTGATTTCGTTGCAGAAAGTGTTTGTCAAGCATTGTTTAGTGGGCTTTAAGATAATTGTGGCGTGTTTTCCTTTTAAAGATTTTTATTTATATAAATTATTAAGCATAAATTAAATTAGAATTTATCAATTGGCCAGGTGTAAGACAGGATGATAAGTTCGGCTGAAATTTGTTGAAAATACAAAGAAGTAGAAATAAGCAGTGCGCAGCGTGTATCTACTGCTTTGTTGTCCATTTCTTACTGAGTGGACTACGCAATCTGAACGAAGCAGCGAGGTTATATTGCAGAACATGGAGTTTGTCGATTGATAAGATGTCGCGACAAGAAGTGAAGAAGCGGAAGGAAGTAAAACGAAATACTAGAATAAGTGTAGAAGGGGAGTGAAGTATATCTGGTGGTGAAACAAGGGAAGGAAGAAAATGAAAGCCTCTAGTACTTCGTTCTGCTGTTCAAATTTTTTCTAAAACTTGCTGCTGAACAAAGTCTGCTGATGCCATTTCGCATTTCTTTCCTAAAAGGGTAGAGAAAGCATAGTTTGATAATGCATATTCGTACTTATTTGGGATCGAATATTTCGTGGTCAAAGATCTTCCTTGAAAACAAATTTGTGAGGAAGACGGAAAAGTGTATACACACCTGTCCGATGTAAGGCACCTTATAATTACAGGATGGGATACTGAAGTATGTGTGGCATGTATATTTTGTTTTCCACCGCATGATGGATATTATGTTTCTGTCATCAGCTTCTGCACTGTTTCAGAAATACACCGTCTTTTGGTTATAGCATACATTACAGTCATCTTTGTTTGGCGATAAATATATACACCGCGATCTTTCGTTTTTTCGAATAATGAAAAAATTAAAGTTGGTATATTACCCTAAGTCGGTCTTTTGTGTCGGGTTTTAATACTGATAATGACCAGTTTTTGCTTAGTGAGATGATTATTACTTAAAACCTTATTATTACGCAGAAATACCATTCCTATGAAACATATTTCTGAATAAAACAACCTTGAAATCTAAATAAAAGTAGTACAACTAAAAGTGTATAAACTATTAGTACATCAACGAAATTGTTACATTTAAGATCTATGCTTCTCAGGGCACCACAAGCTTCACGTATTAGGGACTGAAACCTCCAGAGCCAAGTAGTTGAAATATAACCCATCAAAAAAAAAAAAAAAAAACCAAAACATTAACAAAAATACTTGTACTTCTTTCAAAACGTAGTCTTTTAGTATATCATGAATACTTCACAATATGCAAAAAACTCACCCATCCCAACATTATCCTTTATCTTGAATTTGGTCATGGTACGTAGTAGCTTCAACCTGTGTTCTATTATTATTCAAACAAAAAGAAAAAAAAGAATAATTTCGTAAAAACAAATTTTATGCTGTCGCATTCATCGGTTTGATGGCACGTTTGGAGTTGCCTGTGTTCTCTTTTTGTTTTGTTAATATACAGCGCACAACAAAGATCGGACTTTGCCGGAAGGTTTCAAATATGCACAGAAGAGAAATTACTACTTCGTATTTTATGCAACACTAATGTTTCGTAGTTATTTCCAATGCAATCACTGCTATGTATTATTATGATTGTCAAGAGTCTTTAAAAAAAGGGAAGATTTTCCTTTTTCTCCTTCCTATAACTAATTACAGATTTCTTCACCTTCACAATTTATATAATACAACATTATAATACAATATGACCATTTTCAATTTCTTTAAAAGAAAATGAATATTTTCTAATTTTTAAATTGAACTTCGAGACAATATCTCCACAGCAAAGTTTTATTTTACAACAAATATCTCTTTTACTGACAGATGATTATAATGTCTTTGGAAGAAAAAACGTCCGAATGGGAATTTAGGAATTCACGAAAGTAAACATAAGGAACTCGAAACAGTGAAACTGTTTCGAGTTTATTTCGTTTACAAATAGTGGTTCAAAAGTTCACAGTTGCTTTTCCAATAAATTCTATAAAAACTTGTCCACTTCATAACAACCATAGTTCTTTGTACTCGTTCACATTCTGGATTTATTGACCAGTTACGTACATAATGCACATAAAACCACATACTACCTCGAGAGGGATGCCATAGCTTTGTAACAATTAAAGACACCCCAGGTTTTAACATGAAGATAACGAACAAAATATTTGAAGAAAACTTCGTATCCTGAAGTGGCAAACATTAGAAAATTCCTACCATTAATATGAAACGCAATGAAATATCGTAAAATAATAAGAATCCAGCAATAAATTTATTCAGGACCATGAAAAAGTGTTCCCAGGAAATGCAAGAACTCGATGTCAAGAAAAAAAAATTGAATTAGTGATTTATTGAAATCAAAACAGCTATAGGAAAGCACCGCCAACAAAAATCAGCAGTGTGAAAGGAAATATTGTTGGCATCAGTTTAAACTAATGAAATTAATAATACACTGTAATGTTGCGATAACTCTCATACCATAAGGTGGAGGATTTTTTATACTGAAACGTTTCTCACCTTCTACGAAAGAAAGGAAGTGATAAAGTGAGAAAAGCAAACATAAGCGTTGCTAACGTCCGAAAAATAGGAGCACTTTTGTCAGATAAGCACATATTCTGCACGCCAATTTAAATTTAACAAAAGGAATGAAACAAAATAAAGATGAAAACAATTTTTACTATGGGAAAAACAATAGAACATATCCATTATTTATTCCCTCAGTCATAACACAAATAATTGTGATAATGACTGCAGTGATAATCATAAGAGTAATTGAAAATAACGCGTTAGTAACATCGAAAAGAGCACTGTAAAGGAAGGCTACGGAATTAGCTTTTTGAAAGTTGGTTCGAAAGCCAATCCAAACCTTCATATAGACCATGTCCTTGCGTTGCACAAGTTGCTTGGATATACCACTGCAACGGGAAAAAAGTTATGCAGCTCATAAGTAATACATCACTATAAAACATTCAGGATACTCTATTATCATTACGACAAAAAACATTTCTAACGGTTCACGCTATTATTGATAACGATTTAAATCTATCTTCATGCCAAAACAATACATTACGGTATGTAAAGACTGCTTTTGATACAGGCAATACTAATCTTTAAACTGAACAAATTCACCTCATTATTTCATGCCAAATATTTATGACACTGTTAAAAAGTGCTCTGTAACAGAAAAATGAAAATTCCCGAAGAACTAAGGAAACTCTTAACAGCCATAAAAAAAGTCCAACCTGTCGTGATCGCAGATTATGAAGACCAAGCTTATCAGTTAATTCAGCGGCGCTCATTGCATTTGGCAAATCTTGCTTATTTGCAAAAACAAGCAAAGTAGCATCTCGAAGTTCGTCCTAAAAAAACCAGTGATGATGAAGAACTTGTTAGAAGCACGAAAAAAAAAAAAAAAAAAAAAACGAAATGATGCAAATTTCCTGATAGCATAACAAAGAAAGCAGAATTTCTTCAAAATGAAATTCCAGTTAGCTCGAAAAGTTATTCAACAGTAAAGTAGTCGCAACAGACAAAGAATGAGTTAAAAGTTAAACCACTCAAGTCGATTTTTTATTTGGGAACATATTCTCTAACAGATCAATAATCTGTAAAAATAAGTAATGAATTACTGATACTTCCTCACAACAAAATGCATTTTCGTATTCATTGAGAAACGTAAAAATGTAGAAACCTCCGAAAGCATTTTATGCAGTTCAGCTCGGCTTTCTTCAATACGTTCTCTGTCGTTGCTATCGACAACAAAGATCAAGCCCTGAAACACGCAACAATACAATACGCTGCCGCAACCCAAATAAAAGACAAATCCTTTGTGAAACAATAACCACTCAAGTCGATTTTTTATTTGGGAACATATTCCAATTAGACAAGCCGACATTCACCGAAAATAATATTCCCAGAAAACATTTTTTTTTTTGATAACGAACTCTCAATCTGGAAGATATCTGTGACCGGATCGGTAAATTAAATGAAGTGTTCTTGACTGTGCAATCAGAATCCAAGTCAATCTAACTTGATAGAATTACTGATGCTTGAGAAATAAAAATCAGTTGAGAAATAAGATGTACTATTATGAGGTGATCTTGAAAGGTTACTTCCATCAGTCGGATTTTAAACTGAATTTGAAAAAGTTACAAAGTTATATACATAAAATGTGTACCTGTAAAATGATTTGTAGGTACACATCAGTATGCATAGCTTAATTGACTTTTCTCTTTTATCCATTTAGTACAGTCATCTCTAACTGCATCTTACAATAACTTATTCATGCGTTTCCGGAGTTTTCCGATTTATTAAAATTTCTAGTGACGAAAACCCCAGCCAGAAACACATCAGGCCAAGTTCGCCCTAATCGAATATTTCCTAAAATTGCGCCAGTTCTGGTTGTCCACCTCTCCCCTAGCTGAAGTTTCAGATTTTCAAAATCAATTAAAAAGTATACAGTACCTGAGAAAAATCTGTAGTAATAACAAAATAATTTTGCAGATAGAATGAGTAAAAAGATTTGAAAACAATCTCGTCGAAAAATCACCTGTGTATTTTGAAAATAGTGTCTCCAAAGTGGGCGGATTTTATCTTGACCGCCAACATCCCAAACTGTGAAAGAAATATTCTTATACTCTACTGTTTCCACATTAAATCCTGCAATCAATTTACTAGTCTCTTTTATGCCCCATTTCCCTAGCATATGCTACCAAAAACAAAATAAATGGCTCATTTTACCCGGCCTTCCAAACTTCAAAACATTCACAGTGATTAATTAAATGAAGACAAACAAACCAATAGTTGGAATAGTAGTAACAATTTCACCCAACTTCAATTTATACAGAATAGTCGTTTTCCCAGCAGCATCCAAACCAACCATCAAAATTCGCACCTGCTTCTTGCCAAAGAGGCGCCCAAAGAGGCCTGATATCGTCAGCCCCATTATAAACCACTTTTTCTCCTGTCAAATATTGTCTGCAATAACTTCACAAATTCCTCGATCGTATTGTGAAACAATGGAGCGCTGAACGTTCTATTTAAACGAATTAATATTGACAGCTTTACACAAAACAAATGTAAAAGTCTTTTGGTTGAAAAGACTTCATGTTTCAAATTGCGTACTGAGTTAAGTTTAAAAATCACAGAAAATCATTTTGTTATCAATAAAAATATAGTAGGAGTATAAATCATTCGTCAAGAGGTTTTATATATTCTAATATTTCGATAACTGCAAGAACAGAAAAAGAATCCAATTCAAAATACGACAACAAAGATCAAGCCCTGCAACACGGAACGACCTTTTATCAGTGGTATGGATATCGCTTGGAGAACGACTTAGTCTAGAGTTTCAAAACCACAATGTACACCCCACTATTCAGATTGTACGACAATAGGTTTGGGTACATGACAGCCATAATTATAAATATGACTGCTATCAATAAATAACAAACTGATTAAATTCCCCTTTGTAAACAAATACTTCCAGTTCATCAACAAGAGCAGGAAGATATTTCTAGACGATCTGTCCCCTTCCGCTTCTTACAAATCTTCTTCAGTGCTCTAACTGTCAACCAAATAAATCGCGAGGAGGAGATAAGGCGACCAACCATTATACTCTGCATTGTTAGCCTCATTGGGAAGTTGGGAAGGTAGTTTTTTTAACAAACAAAGTCCATTTCATTTTTATGAAGCAAAACTGTTAATTTCTTAAGTTCTAAGATATCACACGCCACATTATATTTCCTGCAGACAACGCGATTCACTGTTAGATATGACCCTAACTGAACGCTCTGCAAAAGTTCAACGACAAGCACTAGAAAGTTCTCACAACCCCATTTACGTAGAAGGCCAAAAATAAAAGCCCTCCCTACCCAACAGCCAACTGGTCATTCAATCAAGCAACACTTGCCACTCCCCCTCATGACCTATCAACGTAATTCCTCCAAATACAATACATGACGAAGCCCCACGTCGATCGTGACACAAATAGCCTTAATGAAACTGCTCAGATCACGGTTGTCATGACTGCTCTTTCCTGCCCAACACTAGACATTTCCGTGCGCGCGTGCGTGTGTGCGTGCGTACGTTGTGTATGTGTTTCCAGCGAAGGCGAAACATATTATAGAGGACAACATTTAGTTGTGTCGTCAAATTTCACTGTTGAACAAAATTAGGATTTCCAAGAGGACATGACTGTTTCAGACGATAAAACTAAACAGACCTTTCATAAAGAATTTTGGGAATGAAATTGCGCAAACACTGAGTAATTAAACTAAACAGTGCAGTAAATTCCAAGGGGAGATGACATAAGTTAATCATAGACAAAACAGAAACGTTGTTTTGAAATCGAACTGGCAATCTCTGAAATGGTGGGCTTGTCGAAACCTTCGGATTCATGGTTCACTGAATAATTATCCATTCGGATAGTCGAAAAAATCGATTCTGGTATGAACGGAAGCGAAATAAATGACGAAATCGGACCTAAGCAGTTTAAATCTAAGCTTGCGTAGAGAAAACCCCTGGACCTCACCATATGTAATCTAAAATCTAAAACTTCTGCCTTAGAACTTGGGTAAGTTTAGCCACTTTTTTAAATATCACAGCCACAATAATACTTAAAGAAAGCATACTGTGGCAGGTGATTTTAGAGTGAAGTAGTTATACACAACGTATGATCACATTCCTGTTACTTGGCAGTATAGCACGGGAAATTCGCTTAGTGTTGCTGACCACGTTTCTTAAACATTCACTGTCATGTAATAAATCCAGTTAGACTTAATCCACTTCAAGTAGTACGTTTAATTACTCACATAGACACACAGAAATAGCGATGACAATCTTTAAGTAAAGCAGACGATAGGATACATTATTTAGAAAGAAATTAGACCAGAATTTATCTTAATCTCCAAATATCACTTCATACATCAAATAAAGTTTTCAAAATAAGCAGCTCATTGCTCGAAATACAGGAAAAGGGATCTATTCATTCAAGACATTAAATAACATAAGCGCTTGAACCGTAGCAAGAACTCTAAAATTTGGAGATTTACAGCAGTAACATTTTAAATGAAAAATCCTTCAACAGGCCAGATAGACAATTTTTCATAGTGACAGCAAACAGTTAAAACGATCCGATAGTAAGGTTAGCCTAACAGCTGCTTTCACTGAGCCCAGTATTCGTAAGGAACCATTCAAATAAGCCTGCATTGGACTTACTTCTTTTTTTAAAATTCTAAACAGCAGCTCACGATTCAAGCACAAAGCAACATCAGCTGTCGAACTGATACCTTTGCAACACTTTCCAGAGCCGTTTTTTAAATCCACATAAAAGTCACCAAAACCAATACAGTTCACTTGGAAGATATATCCTACGGAGGCGACCAACTGCTTATCGATAACCATTGTTAAAGAACAGAGCAAACGGTCAATATCCAAGTTTTCCAATGAATCATTCAAAACGTATTTTAATTCGTTCTCTTCGCATAACACTGCTCCAAATAAATCAGTTTTGTCCTTTTCTGTATCATTTCCGATTTGCTGTTGATGATCTGGTTGTCGTTTTTGCTCTTGTTGTACAACAAATTCCTCTGCTGCTCCTTTCACCGTTTCAATGATTCGAGAACCTAGTTCCGATTTCAACACCTAGAATTCAAAGGTTCAAACTACTTGCCTGCCTCCCAAATGACGCAAACTTGTTACTTGTTTGTACGGACCTTGCAGAATTAGCATAATCATCAAGTTTTGGAGTTTTAGTTTATCGTTCAAAGTTAATGGTTGCATCATAAAAGTTTGATTCTCAACATTTTTGTAAAAAGAAAAGGCAAGTATTTCAAGAGTTTAAACCAAAGTTGCAAAATTATGATTGTAGCTAATGTAAATGATAATGCCAACACATAATCAACATACTTTATTGAATGTAGCTAAAGCCATGTTCTCGCCTTTTTTAATCACTTTAACGTCCGATAATTCTACTTTAGTGATTTCAACACCCCAGGCGGTCGTGAGCACGCCAAGTTCAACCTGCATAAAATCGTTATAATTGGCACATGCAAACGGCCGATTGAACTGTTAGAGTTATTTCAAAACGCATTACCAAAATTTCTAAATGGTTTGTCCCATAACTTTCATTTAAAATAGTTTTTTTTTAATCTAATTATGAATCCGGAGGGGAAATTATAAGATGTCATACGGCAATTAATCAGTTTGTCTTTAAAAATTCGGTTTTGAAAGCTTATTCCCTTGCAATCATCTTGTCATTATGCCAAGGATGACTGAGAATATTTTTAAACATTTAAGGACCTGAAGGTTCTCGCATAATTGTCTACGACCCAAGCTCGATGTGACATCATTAACTCGTCGTTTACAAACCAAACGATGCAGCGTCGCAACAGATAAGACACGGGTTGATCGATTTCGTTCCTGCACTGCACAAACTGCTGCCAGGGCGTCTTTCACCTAAACAGTTTGACAAAAGCTAATAACGAGAATTTCCTCTATCAAGTACAGTGGTGATAACAGTAGAGAATTACTGAGAACAAGTCCTGAAAATTTCAAGCAATATCAGAAGATATGCCACCCAATAACTTCGTCTGTTCAGATTTAGTCAAGAGAAGCAATTGCACAATAGATGAAAATGTGCCTTCAGACGCAAAGTGCTACTGAAGGAACCACCCACATGATTCATCCACAAAGCAGACTTCTGACAATCAGTTATGATATATCCGCCAATTTTCACTACTTCGTCTTGAAAGTAAAGTGATTCAAGATAAGCAGATCAACTTTTACTTGCGAGAAAACAGTAGCTCCAAGCTCCACTAAACCCCGATCAAAAGTTATTATTTGCATAGGCGGTACATTAAATGCATTCACACGAAGATCCACTTTTGTGCACGTATCTATACATGGTAGCACTACAGTTGCACCCGGCCCACGTATTTTTTGTGCTCGACCAAGCCGGAGTATAACAAGTTGTTCAAAATCACCCACAAACTGAAATTTACTAAATTGAAAAATAAAGTATACTACCCTTTCGGCATTTTCAGCGGTTTCTTCAGAAACCAAAACCCATCGGACTATTTAAACTGAAACGAGTCGAACTAGCCTTAATTAACAATTACAGTGTTGAAATTAGGGATTCAAACACGTCACAAACAGGCATTAGAATGAGACTAGCATACATATTATCATAATATAACAAAGGGTTTAAGAAACAACCTTCAGAGAAAAAACAAGGGAAAAAGGAAGCGTTATTAGAAACAGCAGAAATGCCAATACAACAAAAATACTTTCCACGGCAGCGGTATGTGCAGTAGGTGTCATTCTTTCCATAACTTCTGTCCCAGTAACAGAGTAGGAATACCGGCAGTATCGTGGACCAATCTATAAACAGCAACTGAAACGAATTATTTCATCTTTGTAAACTACCTTGAATCTAACAACATTCCAAGATTTTTGGAAATTTAATGGCGCAGATTTCTTGACTCTCGATGTTTCCGAAAACCAGAACACCGTATCTTCATAAGTGGCAAATATATCACAAATTCAAAGGAATCTCCGACGGCTGCGATTTCATTTCGAAGAAAATGAGTAACAATGAATGAATAAAATTCAATAACCATAACAACAAACCTGAGTTGGATAACGTTTCGGAGCCTTGTATCCCATTTTGTCGAGATCATTATACGGAGCGTAAGTGAAAGCTGAACGATATTTATAACGCCAATCGTCCTCTTTCAAAGCTTCTTCATTCATTTCTTTTCTTTTAGTGTTTCTCAAATATTTTGGATTGATGAGCAAACTCAGGATCAAAGTTATTTACATGGACTTGGCTAGAAGGACACAATAATACCAGTGAGGAATACCCTCCTCCGATCAATAGCAATACGTCAGCCATCAACAACAACTGCACGGCCTCCACTGTCAGCTAACAGCGAAAATAAAAGCGTACGAGCTGGCTGTTGCATTAGATGAGAAATGCGTGGTAATTGACTGCATAGCTAGAAATAAATCTGTCTGATTTGAAGCTAACTCCTAACTGAGCAGAATGCCAAGTGATGGGGATCTCGTGCCTGTCACTCAGTAATGCGAGAATAAAACACTTCGTTGTGATGCATTAGGAAATGAGAAGTCTCTTGACAATTTCAGTCGCTACGTTTGATTTCTGCATTAGCACTAATAGTATACTTTTAATCTACGATTCTAAGCAAGAAAAAATATGATCGAAGTAGTAATCGATTATTGATGGATATGATCAAAGTAGTAATCGATTATTGATGCAAAATAGTGATCAGAGGGATTTTGTAAGCAATATTCTAAGAGAAATGAACTGAAAAGAAAAAATAACCTGAAATGGTTGATAAATGCAATTGATATGATCCGACTAATAATAATTTTTACTTAGCTTTATTATATTTGCTCAATTTTATTTAATTGTACATTTCGAATGGAACTATCATGCTTCATTTATTCCTGTTTTTTTTGAATCTGAATCTTTGGCACTTGCGTTCTCGTTACTGTTTTTAGGCGGTGATCGTTCTTTTGCGTCTTGAAAAAAGACCTAAAGTAATAATCGATATATATCTCATAAATTCAGTTCGAATATTCGCTGCATGCTTCTTAAAAAGAAAAATTTAATCAGAATGGAATTAAAGCAAATAATAAGTAGCTGACAGAGCCCGATACATATATGCAGTAGAAGCGGTAGGAGATAGGTTACATATGTAAAATCACCGGTCGCCTACTTGGTGAAAGATTTAAACGACACGGTTTCACAGCAAACTTCTAGAAATCATTTGCCTGACCTCCATATTAATCTAAATACTGAAGATATACACCGAAATCGAGTAACTGCTGTGTCATCGGTATAGTTAAATTTCATCAAATCATATTTTAAGTACCAGGACAGAAATTAGAAATTTCAAATGAGAACTTCATTAACTGCAGAAGTATACTATTAAACACATACTTTCATTCGAAGTTCTCCTTGTGGAGGCCCATAATGTTCAGCCCAAGCACCAGCGCATGTTGCTCCTTCTGGTGCTGGTATATGATAGATACCAAAGTGATGTCTATCAGATTCCGGTACTTGATTGTTAACGCATCTACAAAAAACCATTATTAAACTCTTTTTTCATGTAAAATGAAAAATTACTCGTTATGCGGTAACTAAAAATACTGCTTTTTCTGCCAATTCCCTCCCTGCAGTTTCTTATTTAATGAAAACAGGACAATGAAACATGAAAACAAAAGACGCTGAACTTGTAAGTAATATCAATACGAATGGTCTGCCCATAATCGAGGATTCCCGTAGCTGGCCTTATACGAAACAAATCATTCCTTGTACACTTTATTTTGAATGCTTGTCGTGAATCACTTTTATTTGTCAGTTTTATAATAGTATGTATCTCGCCCGTAACATTACCAATAAATTTAAGCTAAAATTTAGTGATTAGAGAGATTTTTGTCATTTCTGTCTCAATTGCTACAGTTTTCCAACTATAAATGATCATTTAAAAAAGGAGCAGACTACTTTATCTCTTGGTTCTATCCTGAGTAAGAAATTACGCTCTGATGCGCTAGAAGTGAATTTCATTCTATCCCATAAAATTAATTTTGCTTTCACCACACGCAGCTTTCAATTTGATAAACAATGAAGTAACGTATTCGTTTTCCTGCATTTATTTTTACAAGAAACAAGTTAAGAATTCATTTAATAGCATTTTAGTAAATTTTTAGCGAAATTTTCCTTCATTCTAACATAAACCACAAATGAATGAAAAAAGATTGTCAGGGTGACGAGACAGCCATAATGATTGGTCAGATTGTTTATTAACTAATGGTGTAGTACAGAATTCTCCAACATAATGTCTTTTCAGTAAATTATATAAGTAATTTTAAGTTTCTGATTTGTCCAAACTTGAATTTGTTTGTCAAGAACAGTGATTAATTTCAGGATAGTATTACTACACAAGCGAAAAAAGATGGAATGTTTTTCAATTTTTTTTTCTATTAAAAATGCCAACATTTTGAATAGCTGCAAAATAAATCCTACGCACTAGACCAAATTAGATATATGTACGAGGAATCTATTAGTCTTTTCCATATTAGCACAAACTCTTTAAGTGCATTCAACTCTTAATGTGGACCGAATTTTTGCGCAGCGAAGCATCCAACTCGTACCTGCTAATTCCTGTTTTCGATTTTGACCCCTATGTAACTTTCCTTCTGATTTAACTCTGCCGATAAACTACCCATTTCCGATTAGATGTCGTTCGAACTTAGAGACAGAGGGATTTCCTCTTCTTCAGTTTTCTCACTTCAGTAATTATTTCTTGTTTGTCACCATATTGAGAAAAGCACAAATTAGATGCTTCTGAGATGTGTGTCGAGCTATCATTTTTCTTTTTTGAGGCTATCCTATGATAATGTTACCTTGCCATGAGACCAAGAGCTTCCCAATTTCACAAGGTATGTGTTGACTGATACGGACTTCATTTTTCATCGTTCAGCCTGTTCCAGGTGTCCTAAACAACATTTTGAATAAAATAAAAGCACACCGTTATATCGTAACAATCACAGGAAGACGATGGAAAAATCTGCTCAAAAGTTTAAGTGGCGCATGCACTACTACTTTCTGATATACTACTGGCCAGTTCAAATGTTAGTTGCTTTTTTTGAATTGTTATCCAAATCGATGGATTCAGATTTAAATCACTTTATGTATCAAAATAAATTGACTTTTTAGTTTCACTGTACCGATTATTCAAAATATTGACAGAAGCAGACAGAGTGCCCATTTGACCAATTCTATTGTACTAAATTAATTTTTCGAAGTTGATGTCAAGTTTGCTTGTTTCATGAAAAAACCTTTTATCATCTTTTATAAAGTCTCTTTGTGAAGAATTTCAAAACTCCAAAATCAGTTAATCTACATAAGTTTCAGAGTATTGTTATAGAATTAATTGATATTTCTTTTATAACAATACTTCTATTACATTATAACAACAAGTACTTCTACTATTGTAATTCTTCTCTTATAACAATAAGACCATTTGTAGCATTTCTTCACGTCTCAAATTTTCTTCACTTACATTTGATGAAAATAGTGGTTGCAGAGTTATTTATCAAAACAAACAGACTGTTCTCAAATTCAATAAAGTTGTTTCATTTCGTACCATTATTCATTAGCAACAGACCTTCTCTCTTGTTACCCGTCCGTTTATCCTCGTTAAATTACTGAAAGAGTGTGAATTAAAACTCTTAGGAATAGGGAATCTGAGAGCTCGATTAACAGTGAATGTGAAGTGCACGGAAGATGAGCAGACATTAGGATGGGGAGAGTGGGGAGAAGGAAAAGATTTGGCAAACAGTTCTGCTGAGCAGTCGTTTGGAAGATGTAATAAACTGATAAGCATATAATCAGAAATGCAAACAGTGTCATTAGGTCCATTTCGTATTTCCATATCGCGCAATATCTCCCTCGCAGCAAGGCGTCGCTGGTGCATCATCCTTGGCGTTTCATTCATTTTCCTTGTCCAGTTAATTAGATAATAGTGAGTGTTTGAGATTTCTGAGGTTTTTTTTTCTCAGGGATATTGAGACTTGCTTCAAAGGGTGCATTAATTCAATTCAGTCTTTTCGTGTATTTTTCAAAATTAATTGCTTTCATTCAATTCCAAGCTATCGCCCAACAGTAGAAGTCACCGGTACTGGACAACATCTATTCGGTAGCTGAATTGGTATTTACGAAACTTTGTCGAAGAGGAAGCGAATACACTAACTTCTGCAAATACCTAGTTTATTTGGGTTTTGATTTCCTCAGTCGCCTTCCACTAACTTTTGTTTCGTTTTCCAGCACTTTTTCGGGCTAACATAGCCCTATTTAACTGCATGATTATTTTTATGAATAATTAAAATATTTCTTATTGCAGACAGGATCCATTTAATTATACCGCTCGTTACTCGTAAAAGCTGCTTTATTCTAATAAAGTTGCAATAAGTGAAAATTTTTGTAGACCTATGTCAAATGTAACGATTGAAAACCATTTTTTTCATGTTTTAATTAACAATAATAAGCAATATAATTATTTTCAGACACAAATTTCTATTTCTGTTTAAATAACGTCATCTAAATTGAGCAAAAGCAAGCATGCAAAAGATATGAATGAAATCAATCAGTAAGACTTGTAACCCTAAAAAGAAAAATAATAGTGTCAAGAGCTGAAGAAAGGGACCAAAAGATATAGCTCTTAGGATGGTGTGGTCTGAGCAGTAAAACTATCACCCAATTTGATTTACTGCAACAGGCAAATATTTGCACTGTTTTGCAGCAGAAGACATCTGAGTATCTGAATCGGAATTTATTATTATTTTTTCTGTTTAGCTGTGTAACAAACACATTATTCAGGCAGTCAATGCATCGGGCTAATTACTGATTTCACTCTCGCAGTTTACTGTATCAGTAACAATGATCTGTAGCATTTAAGTGTGAATCTAAAAGCTACTTTATTTAGCACTTATTTTAAATCAAGGGTATCGTGAATAAAATTATGAAATACATAGAAATTTGAAATTCAAGCTTTTAGATTCACACTTAAATGTAACATTCTACAATTACATGGATTCAGAGTTTTATTTTTTATTAAGTTATTAGTTGATGTCGTCCTATAATGAAGAGTGGATAATCAAAATTGAAGCGAAAAGAAAACTGAAAAAGCTTTTGCTTTATTGACTTTCTGTTCACATTATTCCAGAAGATGATAGTGTACTAAATTGTTGTAAATAAATACCTAAATTAATCGAAAATGGTATAGCAAATAATGGCAGATTTCATTTATTTATTATGATAGATTGTTTCTTTCCCATAAAAGTGTATGAATGACAAATGGTGTCATTGCTAATAATTGTAATGTTACAACTGTATGAAGACTTTGATACTTCCAGGAACATTCCATTTTTTTGTTCTAGGAAAGTGAACACTTCCAGCAATACTTCGTAGTTGAAACTTTTTTGATTAATATCGTGCCTGTCGTGCGTAAATTATTTCAAACAACTTTATTCAGTGATCAGGATTTTTTGCAGCGCTATCGTAATTATTATATAATCGTTTCTTAAGTTATAAAAATTGTCATGATCCATCCTCTTACTTTAACTTCATGCAACTAAAGTTTGAAAGTATCTATAATTCTCAATGTTTGCTTCTCCTAACCAAGATTAAGGTTTTTACTCAGATTAAGTGTTTCTCTTCTCAGTTTGAAACATTTTTCCACTGATTATTATTTTATTTGAATTCCAAGCATAAAATGAAGTGCTCCATCAAATAATAACAATAAAAACACTTCCGTTCCTCTGTCATCCAATTTGCTCAATCGATATCAACATTTTTTGAAATGATATTTGTAGAAATCGGTATTAATAGTATCTTTTTAAATGTGTACAGGCTACATTATATTCTTTATCATCTGATTTTCTTCCCTTGATACATTTCGTCCAATTCGTATTAAGATGACATGAATTGTCACTCATTATGACTTCAGTCCTATTTCTGTTGGTAACCTTCTCATTTTTTCTACATCTTAAAACTTTCCCGAAGTGAAATGCTTTTCGTCTTATATTTGGTGATGGTCCCACTTGTGTTTTGAGCACAAATGATTAATATTAAAATGTTTCATACTTCTTAACTAATTTATAAAATATATTCAACTTCATTTAAACAAAATAAAAAGTACTTTAAAAAAAAATTTCCACCATTAAAAGGAATAAATTTAGTAATTGTACACTTACGCAGAAATAAAACCGCACATCATCCTGACGTAGCGTAGGAAATTTAACTTTCTTTGGGGAAGTGAAACAAACGGACTCACTTTGAAAACATCAGTCAAGAATAAATCTGATTACAACATTTAAACAACCAGTGCATGACAGCTTAATTAATTCTTCCAATTTCCATTTTATACACTCCTAATTAAATTCAAATTATGGACAGCATGAAGTTTCTGTCTGAATTTTTTATCTGAAACATAGAGAAGTTTCCGTTAATCCTCTTAATTTCTTTTATGCTACCAGCTTTCTAAATGATGAAAGCCGAAAGCTTACTATTCCGAAAATTTTTATAGAATATATTTATATAGAAAGCTTACTATGAAATAAAATTTTGTTTTGCAATTCTATAGAGGTTAGAAATGTATAGAAATTTCAAGCATTCCTTAAATGAATAACTGCCAGTTTAGGCCAACGTTGGCATTAAATTTAAAACGAGACGTATTATTCAATAAATTTAAAACGAGGCTTATATTATTATTAACAGCTTGTTACCCCAAATTTCATTTTTTTGGCTGCCTTTTATGAACATTATCACATTTCTCGGTTGTTTTACCTGTATCACAATTGTCCTTAATTTCCTTCCACTTTTCATTTTCATTTTTTTTTTTTGTTTGTTAATTTATTTTTGTAAGTTTTAAAAGCCGTTTGTAATACAGCAAGCAGGCTGTTGATATTTGTCTAGCGTTGCAGAAGTCGGAAATTAAGGAATCTTTGTATTTCTAGATATAGCGACACGTAATCAAGCTATAGTCGATACGGCAAGGAATTAAGATAGTGGTTATTATATTATAGTTTTCACCTTACAAATTGAAAAAATGCTAGAAATAGGACTAATATCTAAAAACAAGTGTTTTAAACCTTATCTTAAATAAATTTAGGTTTTCAAAGCAATATATTTCATGCGCACAAAACTTTATACAAAGTTACCTGAAAAGGAATTTCTTTAGATCTTCGTCCAAGTCGTTTCTTTTCACCAAAATTATCAGATTTAGTTATTATTGGGAGAATGTTAACGATAACTACTAATCACTTTTTCAATTCTATTCAGTTTGTGCAAGGCTGATCAATCCTCGGGAACTACATTGCTGCAATTACTATTGAGAAAAATCTTAAGTCCAGGAAGAAATTTAACATCAATACAGTATAAATGTACGCTAGAAACAGAATGTAAATCTTTGCATTTATAATTTCTCGGGCGTAGTAGACTTGTTTCTTCCATTCACCCATCTATCGATCTATCTGCCTTTGCTTTATTCCAACTGTCCCTAATGTTGGTGCAGAAAGTTTCTCTCAACTGTTCGATCGGTGAAACAATCAATCTTTTCAGGCGAGCAAGTGAGAAAAGAATCATCAATCTTAGCAATCTCAGAACTTCCACGACTGGGCATTGGACCAAAACATTTTTCCCTTCCCCACATCCCGCTCTCTCCCTTTCTGCTCAGCCTTTCCACTTGATCATGTGTTGATCCATTAGCACACTCCATCCATAGTTCTCAAATTTTTTTTTTCATTTTTAATCTTCAATTAACCATTTTAATAATCAGACGACAGGTCGATTCCAAATTTCAATGATAAACAATCCAAGGTATGTGGTGAACGGAAACTCAGTAAACATTGCTGTTCTTTTGAACATCACAGCAATGATTAATATTGTTAACACTTATCTGACAGTCACATATGCACTTATGACCACCGCAATCCTCGTACTTATTCGATAGTTGACATTGGCTAATACTATATTAATATAGACTGAATATTCAGCAATATGTATTAAATATGATAGTAATGTCCTCGGATGACACAATGATCATTCATCTTCATTTGGTAATGTTGTTCGATTGATATTTTAGCAATACCATGACGACAAATAGCAAATAAAAGTTGAACTTTTCATTCTTTTTTTCTACATTCTTATTTATTTGTTGATAATATAATTACTAAATGTTACAAAAACTAGTTTTTTCATTAATTCGGGAAACACTAAACACTTAAAACCGTCCCTAGTATATGGTTGATTTACATGAGGTAGTATATAATATCCGTGTAAATGATGTCCAACTCTTCCTGTTTTTTCAGGATTAATTTGTCTCCATTTCCTCCGTCTTTTATTATCTTTCTGCTTTCTTTCGGCTTTGCGCCTGGATTTCGGAAATCCGAAATCCCAGTCCAAAACACCTAATGAGCTGCGAAAGCAACATGAACACTATGACACTCAAAAATGAATGAAATGGAAAAATGATGAAGTATTTCCTTTTTTCCATGGATTTGCTGGGAAAGATTCTCCTAACGATGAAATTATGTCAAGTGTAATGCATGAAAAATGGAAGAGTATAATGTGAAAATGAATAACCAAATTTCAGGAATAACTTATGTTCTTCCATGAGATATGAGCAATAATACGGAAAATTAATAAAAACAATAATATGGTTCATAACCGATCGAGTTTCAAAGTAACGTATACTCAGGTTCATAACGTATATGCAAGTGAAATATTTGACTGATAGCGAATTTTGGTTCATTCACCGAGAATTTCAAATTTGCTATTTAGGCAGTCCAATACACTAACATCCAGGGAAGCGCAAAGCTCCCCTAGTTTATTAGATATGCACTTGCACCATTCGAAACAAGAATATATAGCAAAATGGACAGAGAAGTTGAATTCGTACCCACCTAATCGCTCTTCCTCTGTTTATCTGAGATTTGGATCGAGTACGAAGTGACAGCCATCTAATCTTAAAAGGTTTTCATTATCCACACTTATAAGAATTTCTATAAAGTTTACTATATTCCATTTTAATTTATAGCTTTGGATATATCATATATATACATGCTGATGGTGACTTCAAGCCAAACTGCATTAGACTCATCATTACTTCAGCAAATGTTCTGCTTTGGTATTGCAATTTCTCGCTTCTTGTTTCTATATTTCATAGTTTTTGTATTAAGCTTTCTCATTTTCAGTTTGCTTACATTGCATATTTTGAATGCTTACAGAGAAACAAACTTCGAGGTTGCTGCCTCGAAATTCAAATTATCATTATATAATCAATAATTCTAAATTTTCGACGAATCATTCGAAGTTCGTCTAGGCAGTGGACACTGTAGTCTATTGCAATTGCTGGTTTCAAACCGACAGTCGTAATTGTTCCTTTCATTTTTGGTTAAGAGCTTTTAGTGATGCTAAGACATCGGACGATATTGTTCCATATATATATATATATATATATTTTATCACAAATTTTCGGATAGACACATCAGAATTAATGTGAAACTAATTGTTTTTCTAATTAAGGAAAGTTGCTGAAATTACATGTAGAATAAAAGCGTTCAAGATATTATTAATATTAAAATATTTAAAAAGCGAAGTGTTCGTCGAAAATATAACTTAAAATTAGTTCAAAGTGCAAAAATTTTTAAATACAGAAACTAACTAACAAGATGCTAGCCATTTTAAATGGTAACTACTGGCACGGCATGAATTTTTTTAGCAATTGCAGAACTATATTCAGAATTTTAATAGTTAGATTGAATTGCAAATATTAAGAATTGAATATTTTGATGAATATTTTTGGCCATAACTAAGAATTACTCCATCGTATTTCAGCAATGCCAAATTTTCCATGCGATAACCTACCTTGTGTATTGTTCGTACTGCTCAAACAATCATTGTAAATCTGAAATAAAAAAACTTTCAGATGCACATTATTCATTACTTATTACTGATTCACTGGCTTCTGTTATTCTCCTCTTTGATAATTGTCAGTGCTGTTATAGATGCTTCATGGTGGTTAGTTGCAATTTTCACGCTGAAGCTGTCATTTGTTTATATATTAAAATTTTGAATGCACAATAAATTTATGGTATTTTAAATATAAACTACAAAACAAGTTAACGCTTTATGTAGTGACATCTTCACACTCGTATTCTTGTTATACTAAAAATCAATTGTTTCACTGTAAGCGTAACCAAGTAGTAAGCTGTAATTAATGGGTAAATGACTGACAGGTCTGATATTACGAACTTCTTGTTTAATCGGGCGTCGAGCTGTACTACCAGCGGCGGACAAATTGCTCGAACATGGATGATGTGCCTGCCGGCTTGTTCTTTATGCTTCTCAAAAATCCACTTTTATTTATTGAAAAAAATTATAGTAATGTTACGGGATTGAAAATTTTCGTCGAAGAATCTCTGCTAACTTGGATTCTTGTTACCGTAAAATTACTAAAAGAAAATTACATACTCTGTGTTCTAGTTTAAAATTTGCTGATATGATTTTAGAAAGGCTTTGCTTGAAATCATATGACTTTTTTATTAAATTATAGGTCTTCAGTTGCCCAACTAAGCACAGCAAATTTACTAGCTGGAAGTAATGCCCGACCGACTTGCTTAACCTTGCAAGGCTTATCGCCAGGACAGGCTCGTATATGCGAACTGTTTCGGGATCACATGCCTGCTGTGGGCGCTGGTGCTAAAGCTGCAATTACTGTTAGTTTTTGTGTTTGTCACTTTCGTTTTACAACACTTCTACAGTTTAGTTGAGCAAAACTGAAACTGTTAACATGACAAAAATTAATCAAAACATTGAATCTATGATGATTTCCGTTATTACTATTATTTCCCAGACAGTATTCCCGAAATATTGGAGAGTAGTGGTGTAGCGAAAAAGTAAATTATGCTAAGGACCGTAAATTTCTTGTCGAAAATTTTCTATTGCATAGTTAGCCATAATGGGATGAAGGTTCCAAGCTAATCCAGAAATGTTGTAGGATCTCTTTTTAGTCTTTTGGAGATATATAAACACATGGATGGATTAAGTAACATGGCTTATCTCTTGTCTAAGTAACAGCTTTGTTACCAAAGCTTTGGAGATATTACAGTATTTGAAATACATAGCTGAAATGGTCTAAAACCAGTTAATAGACTCAGTCTGTTTAAGAATGAAATGACTAAAAGTATAGTAGCACTATGTCGCTACTTGAACACTATGTTGGAAGCTTTATTACACGTTTATGGTTATCATTTACTGGTCATTTAGTGATAATAATTTAGTCATCTAGTCAAAGGTGAACGTAATGTATTGATTTTGGGTATTGATCAACAAGATTTTCTTTCCCCGCTGTGTTTGGCAAAGTTCCTTAACAGCGGTTTGCTAAATAATAGAGAAGGACAGTGGGGATTTCGTTAATCCATTCATGGCGTCACGAATTAAGTAACAAGCGAACTGCTACCTAAAGTAATCCATATTTATTCCCGCTCTCACTTGAATTTCTTCATTTTTGCATTCAGAGAATTGGGCAGAATAAAAGCGTGAAAGGAAATAGGAGGGAAAAACACGGGGCAGGGATAGGACAAAGAGAGGGATATTACTTTGATTGTTTCTTGTATTTAGTAAACTGGTTCCCTAGAAAGAGTTTTTAATTATAATTCATTATCATTCTTTTTATCATTATAGAAAGAGAGGAACTCACAGGAAAAAGAATTTGGTAAGATCGAAATGAATAAAATTGTTTTATTTGCATGTAAAATGTGAATCAAACTACCTTTGATTATCGGTCCGAATTTTTTCGTTTAATTTAAAAGTCGTTCATAATTGTGTCACATTTGTTTCACTACTGGATAATTTCCATTTATTTCTTATTTTTTTTTCATTTTTAGAAAAGAGGAAGCGCGAATGGCATAAGAGTAAAAAGATTTTCAGGATCAAAAGGAGATAATTTCCTTACCTGAGCAAATTTCCCTAAACATGATCCAAAATCAGTGATTTTAGAAATTGGTCTAGGAATATTTCTTTTTCAAAGTTACACATTTCTCAACATTTCCTTTTGATGTTACTGAGAAGGAAATTACAGTTAACTAGTTTAAAAAATTAATTGCTTAATTTATATGAAAACTCTACCTAGATACATGTTACCACTGAGTATCGGCATTATGCGGCATATGCCATACCATGTCACTAAACATAAAATAATGTTATTGAGAACTGAAATTGCCAACATTTCGCTAAGGATCATCGATATAAAAACCGTAACGTTTTTTATGCAGTTTCATTGGCTTAAGAAATTTCTCGAAAATGAGGAAATGATCAGGTAATTAAGGCAAAGTGTTTGGAGGAAAGTTAATGTGCCCTTTTTCTCCTTATTTTTAAATTATGGTGCACTGGCAAGAAGAAAACTTTTGTATGTGTTTGCTTTGTCTTTATACCATATACTGCTTAAATAATTTTCACCAACGAAAATTATAAATAACTACGAACAATGTCGTTTGACGTGCAAATTGTACATGACGTTTAGCACTCTTATTATGATAATGAGATATTTGACCAGGTGGGTATAGAATACAGTATAATGCTGCCATTGATTTGAAGTTAAAAATTAATGTGTTTATAGAAACTGTGAATTTTCGTTAGATTTTAAACTGTGAAATTTTTCTTAGCATTTTGAACTTACACTTTAAATTGTCATTCCATATAAGTTTCTTAAAGGACAGCAATCAATTTTTAAAGTTACTTATCAAGATACTTATTCGTCCTTATGAGTTTTTTTCAGGAATGTCAACATCAGTTTCGTCACCAACGATGGAACTGTTCTACACCATATGGCTCCAGTTACTTTGGTCCAGTTCATAAAATTGGTTAGCTCTTCAAATCGGTCATTCCAACAAGTTTTGTATTCCAAGTAGAGAACTCGGCAAGTGAATATTTGCAGTCGTTGTATTAGCTGTTACAGGAATCAGATGGACAGTTACGCACGTTTTCTTTTGGAAGTTAAGTGCAAATACAAAAGTGTAATTTTTACAGCTGTAGGTAAAGTCAGTCTGAGTCTAGAGTAAACTTGATATGTAGCATATCGGTTGTTCCGTCCAGGTGAAATGACAAATTTCATCTTTGTGAAAAGCATGCATGGTACACTTTTTCTTTTGCATAAGTCTCAATATAATGAAGACAAGGCAGTTGAGGTCATCTACAGTTTTATCAGCCAAACGATAAATTAATTTAACAGTGGATTAAATGTCGGATGATCATTATCATCATTCCTGAAAATGGAATATTTCCAAACTTGAATATTTTTAGGTTCACGAGAAGCCGCTTATACATATTCGATTCTGTCAGCTGGTGTGACGCATGAGATAGGTCGCCGATGTCGTCTCGGTTTGTTGCAGTCATGTGGTTGTAGTCAGGCACAACGGCCTAGTACTGTTAATGAGAAGTGGACTTGGGGAGGTTGTGGTGATAATATTGAATATGGGTACAGATTTAGTCGTGACTTCATCGATGTTCGAGAAAAAGAAGAGGGATTCCCCAAACGCTCCATTGATCACGGACGTTCACTAATGAACCGGTGGAACAATGAGGTCGGCAGGCGGGTAAGCTTTCTGCTTTATCATTAATTACTAGGTAAATTACATTGAAACCGCTCATAATTGGATTTTCACATGATTTCCATTTTCCACTCCTAAAAATATTTGTTTTCAAGCCATCCCACATGTCCAAATTATTCAAATTTAAGTCATTACTGACAAAGATAACATCACATATTTTTCGTTTTTTAATAAGATAATTTTCAGTTGCTGAAGCGAAATACTCGCCCAAAGTGCAAATGTCACGGAGTGAGTGGTTCTTGTAATATGAAAACGTGCTGGATGCAGTTGCCGACTATGCGACAAATGGGAGCTGTTTTATTGGGGAAATATCATACTGCGAGACGGATTCAAGTCATAAATGATTTCTGCAAGATATAGCCTTATTTTTATTGGAGATATTTTAACGTAATTATTTAATGTTATAAAAGAAGAATTTGTAGATTAATGCACGCGGCAATATGCAAATTAAAAGTCAACCAGGAAAAAGAGATCGAGAAAGAGGTGGAGGGCGGAAAAATCGTGCTTTACAAACTGAACTTGTTTTTCTGGATGACAGTCCTGATTACTGTATCGAAAACAGAACACAAGGAACAGTGGGTACCACAGGGCGAATATGCAGGTTTTTTTTCCTGTAACTACTTTAGAATTAAGTTTTATTGCACTCGAACTAGGATCAGTTCTTGCCATCACTGATAAGAAAAGCACAAATATCTCAGTAGGAATAAATTCCACAGGCTATATTTTTTTCTCTAAATGACACAGCAACAGTTGTGACATACGATAAAGTAAGCACCACTGGACGAAAAAATAGGTCAAAGCGTAGTCAACGCATTAGTATCAGGATTACTTCCAGTTAGACGTATGATACAGTTGTTGGGAATGGGCACATTCTTGTCCAACAGAGATGGAGTGCGCTGGTTAAGTCGGTGTGAAGATGATGTCTAAAACCATATTTTGATGTAATCTTCCTCCTCATATTTCCTTCCTTAACCTTTTTTTCCTTTTTTGTTTCAGAAAAGGTTCGCATGGTCCCGAAAGTTGCGACTTTCTGTGTTGCGGTCGTGGATATAATAGTTATACAAAAGAAACGGAAACAAAGTGCAAATGTAAGTTTCAGTGGTGTTGCAGAGTGGTATGTCAGACATGTGTCAATCAGACACAGGTGGATATTTGTAAATAATTCGAGGAAACAAATCGTTTTACTGCTTCCTCACTCATCCTTCAATGAAACATGTTTCTTCATTTTAGCTCTGGGATTTTGTAGGAAATATTGTTTGTACCACAATTGCTTTTATGATATTCACTATTACGTAGCTTTAAACGTTATGGAAACTCCCTTTAATTTCAACATTCCACGTATGTTAGCTGATAATTTTCAATGCTTTTTCATGTTCTTGGGTAGACTTTTCGGGCTTAAGTAGAAATTTTCTCGTTTTAAATCTGTACACATGTACTTCTCTTGAATTTGAAATATTATTTTAAAATATCGTTTTGATATGAATAGACCGCAAGCGTTTTAACCCTCTAATGTGGTCTACACAGCATTCCACTGCCCTCTTTCTTGTCAGTTTCCCAGAATTTTGCATTTTATTGATTTGTTTGCTATTGTCTGTGCTTCAACAGCTTGGTATTTAGAATTGTAGAACACGCTTTCAAACGTCGACACCTCTAATCATTACCTTTTAAGATCGCACAAACTTTTTAACTCATTATCTTTTTATTCCTCTACCACAAAAAATTCTCACTGCTTGAAAATTAACTAAGAATTTTTTTCAATTTCTTGAATCGAAAATCGATTGAGAGAGGTTGACTTCAAGTGAATCTAAAATGCAGTTCAAAATTCGTTTGTCGTATAAATGTTTTTTCATCGACCTCTTAATCATCAGCGTTGTATAATGTTACCTCACTCATTTCATATGTTTTTTAATCATGGACTGTATTGCAAAAGAGCTAAGTATTGGTGAACCAAAAAATGTTCAGAATTTTTGTGAATTTATAAAAAAAGTTTTGAGTTTGCTATCGAATACAAGTTTTGATTCATCTTTGCGGTGAAAATATAGGTGGAATTATGCTTTATGTTTTTAAAAAAATGAGAACAAATTCACTGAAGACTGAACAATCTTTTTGGCCATTTTAGAAAAGCGTGATGATTAAAGTTTGCTGCAAACATATTATTAATAATAATAAATAAGCTTGTGATCGGCTTTGTATTAACACTGATTCAGGAAAAGAGCTGTAGGTTAAAATTTTTCATTTTAGATGATTGTATTTAAATACGAAGCCGACACACTGATACATACATTGCCTTTGCTTTGATCACTTTATTTTTGTATTTGACCGTACTATTTATCCGAATCTCAGTGATGTCATTTGGTAGACTCGCTTTGTTGCGAACTTGTAGGCTTGGAATGTTTCGATGATGATAGGGAAGAAAATTGACGAATAACAGTGAGGAGAGTATCGTTCCAAAAAAAAAAACAATGAAGGTGCGATTTTCTCTTTCCATTGATTGCAGATGTACTACAGTTTTTTAGTAAGAAACTGAAGCATACATACAACAGGTAATGATAATTATAATATACTTTTAATATCGAATAACTTTGAAGTAGTAGTTTGATTGAACTCCAGTATTTCGGAATCTGAAGTACCCTTTATTATTTTTCCTTACTAAAAGCAAAGGCTCTGTGAATTCATTGTGATCTGTGGTTATCAAAATACAGTTTTTGTATAGCGTTGCTTATGCCACAAGTATGTAATGAAATATTTATTGCCTTTGTTTCTAGTCATTTGTTTACTATTCATATTTAGTATCTCACATGTTCCACTTTATTTACTGATCACTTCTTAATAGGAAAGAAATAGTATTGACAATTTTTGAGTTATTCAGTTTTTTCTTTTCGAATTAAAAAAAAGTGTCTGCATATAGTTGAAAAAACACTGTTCTTGATTAGTTGTGAACTAAGCTTTTTCAGGTAATTCCAAGGTACATCAAGGTACGTGGCTTTTTTTATTTATACATTGTATCTTTTATTTGTTTTATGTTAATTGAGTTCAATTTTTCTGCATTTTTTTTTCATTCCTTGGATTTTCAGGATATCCTAGAAATTATGAATATACCGTACGGCCCCTCTGGACGTTTGATGGATGGATCATGATCAGATTTTTTTCCTCTAGATTGATAGGACATTATTTAGATGCTCCGTTCGCAATACCATCACTTAAATTTGAAGAAATTTATTGTAGAAGGGCAGCCATTCAATCCCAGTCTGTGTTTCAGAAAATAATTTTTACCTGTAGGATATTTGATTACTGAATTATAACCAATTTGGTATACAGTTGCCTTACGACCTAAATTGGATTTGTTGGAGAAAGTTAAAATTTATTGCTGTTGGCAAGACAAACAGTGAATATGTCGGTGAATAAGAAACTTTCCAGATGTTTAATGTGCTGGAGAATTTCTTTAATAAAGAAAGTTTACTTTTTGTAATAGCTAGCTATTTAAGTGGTCACTGAAGGTAAGAATGAGCGTAAGCGTAAATGTATGTGCATTTTAAATATTGGATTTTGTGGAAAGTATGCCATCATTCCAGTGCTGCTTGACCACTTTATGTAGGCATTTTCTATGTTTTGGCAGCCTAGATGTTATTGAAAAGCTTTGTTCCATTAAGATCAAAAGAATGTATAGTGATGACATTGCATACTTTTGCGTTGGAATTTGTTCTCCCAAGTTGCATATCTGTTGCTAATGACAAACAACACTTTCATCGTCAATCAGAACTAAAAATATCAAAGAATACTAATTATATATGATGCTATAGAATGGTTTGTAGTGAGGAACCACACAATTTATTTTAGACACAAAATCATGTGTCCCTTCTTCCCAAATTTTTTGAGTGCTTCAGAGTTCACTGTAATTACCAGTTAGTGCTGATTTATCATTGTTTGCGGCCTGTGTTTCGATGTGTAATTGAATGACCAGGTCCCCCACAGCATAGGTTTAACTTGCATGAATTTAGTTTGACTTATTTTAAAAAAGAGCACATAAGACCAAGTGCGCCGGGAAAGAGGTTAAAGCAGCTATGTTAATTTTACTGACCATATGTCAAGGTCGAAAGAGAGCTCTTCAACTGGATGATTTACAACAAGAATGGCGGCTCATTAAGGAAAGCTTCCTTTCTCTCCCTTTATCAACAGCACTACCCTCATTTTTATCCTCCAGGACAACTCATGTAACTCATTAGCACGGTAGATCCTCTTCTCTTCTCCCTTGGTCTTGATCCCTTTAATACTTTACTGTAAGATCATTCATTTAGCCAACCAAGGTGAGAACCCAAGATGATCTTTGTTGTACAAACACACACAAATACACACATGTCCCTCACCAAACATCGTGTAATAGTGAATTTAAAGGAGACAGATCTACCTTATCCTCCCCTCCATCGATTAAGGCAAATTCATTAGGAAAGATTCCATGAATTTTATCGGTTTTATTCAGCACTTAGGTTGGAATTTTGCACTGCTACCAATCAGAGAGCAGTGAAAATTCATTTCAACAACTTCCCTAGTCGATCAATCCTTATCTACTAAGATTTTTTTACTCAGAATAAATCAGTCACGAATTATGAATTCAAAAAGTGTCCCAGTCCAAGTTTCAAATCATTCAGGCTAAATATTTTTCTGCAATTTGCTCCCGTTTAATTCAGCATCTGCGAAACTTCATCCTCCCAAAATTTACATCACAACCAGAGGACGGATTATCAAAACTACAAAACCGGATAGCCGCAAATACATACGCCGCCACATCCATAAACTCGCATTTATATAAGTTAGTAATGAATTGGATCCCACAATTAGGAGCAGATCCAATGCAATTTGTTACAAATTCTTTTGCAAAATTCCGGAACTTTGCAGAGAAGCTGGTGCAGACAGTACTCGCTGAATCCTCCTTCACAACGACAAAAAATTATAATCCGGTCTAGTTTTACTCACTCCATAACTGTAGTGCGTTAATTTGCTAAACCCAAGAGCGGGACTCGAGCTTAATGTCCGACCCGAGGTGAGTGACGTCTTAAGGACGACATCAAAGAAATGCTTTATACTTGTTGAATTTTGCGATACATCTCGAATAAATCCAAATTGGTTTTGATTGTCCCCACAATGCTTTCAAAACCAGTTGTATTATTAATACAGATATTACGAAATTGCAACTATTGATTTTGCAAATTGCATACTTAAAACGCTATGAAGAAAAATTTGAAGGTACTTAAGCCGCACTAACACACCATCTCTGTTAATCCATTTCCGGATCTAACGCTTATTTTGAATCTCGAAACTTTAAGTAAAACTATGTACTATCTACCACCATGTACGAGAAGCAAAACGTTACGTAACAAGCACTTAATTCATCACCATACCGTCTACTCAAACTTTACTTTAGCAAGAAACATTAAAAAGGCCTAGCATGATCAGAACAGCAAAAATTGAAACGTTCCCATCTCAACAGCCAATATGGGAAGACTTAACTAAACATTTCAATAAATAAATTACAGTTAATGAAGTTCCACTTCACTGCACTGAAACTTCACTGAAAAGTAATTAGCAAGTTTCAATCATCCAGTCTCATCTGAATTTTTAAGATCGTTCATGTGAAATATCTAAAAATGAGGGAACAATGGATGTACTAAAAAAAGATAGTGGTAGTTCTAATAGTGCATACTGAAACAAAACAACTGGACAAGGAAGAAAAGTAAAAGCAAAAGAAATTTAGGAAACATGTCTTAAGAAAAGTTGACAGAAAACTGTCAGACTAGAAAACGAAAAACCAAATTGCTACTAGTTAGATCTCAAACTTTTCAATAAATGGATCCCTGAATGAATGAGTTGGGAAGCAATTCAGAAGCAAACAAATTTGGATATTGTTTTTTATAGATTGAACGTTAATGAAACTGTTGTATATCAAGAAAACAAATTCAATTTACTCCGGATTCTCACCATCATTTTGACGAGTTTTTAGACCATTAACCAGAAACTCATTAACGGAATTGTTCAACAATTAAAGTAATTTTAAATACGTATCTATGTTCTTATCAAATAATCACGTGAGGTATGTAAGGACTGCACAAAAAACTGAAATCTTTTTTACATCGAAGCACCGGTGGTGGAGATCGAAGCATCATGACCAAAAAGCAATAATTGCACAACGACAACGACAAGAAATGGTTACTTTTGGATCACTGATACAAATCACTGTTGTGTTACTGAAGATTATGACAATTGAAAACATAATAAATCTACATTTATCGAGTAGTTTAAATCCAATTGCAACGGACATTTCGCTTCCTCACAAACAAAATCTCTCTATTTCAAGTCAAAGGGCCCTGACCACGGTTTTGACATCTTTGACAATTAAAAAAGCAGAGGACATACGAATTTTTTCAAATTAAAATCGAATTTTAATTAGAAATTTCTAAATCAAGGATGCAAGTTATCAATGAAAATTGATACTAGACTTAAACATTAAGTGACTTTGTACCCAAAAGTACAACAGAATTAAGCGAAACAAGGACAACAATTCTATATTTCTAGCACCGTATATTAATTAACAGCTTCATAGCTCATGCAAATCACAACTTACAAATTCAAAAAATATTGTAATTTTCAAAAAGAACCATTTTCCATGAAAAATTGTAGATAAAAATCTTTGAAAAAGCTATCAAGTTCCATAAGATCTTAAAATCTCACCACGAAACTGAAAGTGAGCCATGTACTCCTGCAGTAAAATGTGTATAAGTTCATTAGATCAAATCCATTAGTCTCTATAAGGCTTGCAATATGAATAACGGTGATTCATATGCTGAGAATAGCTGCCTGAATGGCTAAATCGCTTCAAACATTTGTCACACTGAAAATTATTAATTTTGCTTAAATGTTACCTGCATCATTCATTGAAAGTTTTCCTCATAGAGAGTTTGATATGACTGAATGATAAAAAAAACTTTTAATGCTGTTTATCACATATTTCTTAAGCAACTATATGAATGAAAATCATTTCCAGTCAAAACTTAAACCCTCGTTTTTAGTAAAGAAAACGGACATTAAAAATCCTAGCATATTTGCGATATTTCGAAAGACAAAAAAAAAATCACAAAAAGGAACCCACCTGGAAAGGTTTTTCACCTGAATGCAATCTTTTATGTTCAGTAAGATGGTGCTTGTGTTTGAATGCCTTCTCGCATACGTCACATTTGTAGGGACGCTGTCCTTTACAAAAAATCATTTCCAATTAACAGATAATTCAAGACAATGATTTTCCCGCTTACAGTCCGAAATATTAGTCGTCCAACAAATCATAAATTAGAATTTAGTATTTATGCTCAAGTTGCGAAATAAATTTGTGCAATCAGTGGAGCAGTATGGCTTACAAATTCAGAAAGACCCTCCCAATCACAAATCAGTTTTTTGGCAGCAACCGAACTACCTATAATTTATTCACAATTTATATTCCACTGAATTCTTATTAACAAACCAGAATGCTCATATTTGTGCCTTGCCAATGAACTCTGCTTTCCAAACATTTTATCGCACTGATCGCATGCATAGAGACCTTCTTCATCAGTTCGATGTGATTTCCAGTTTAAACGATGACGTTTCTCACCCGATGAAATGTCTGACGCATTGTCATCATTATCATCACTTTGCTTAAATTTGGTAGCTTCAGATTTTGACCAAATACCAAATTCGCCAACAATTGTTTTAACATTATATGGTGATGTGAAATACTTAATCTCATATTATCTGACAGCATTAAACCTACATAGGAAATAAAGATGTAGTGCACATCTAATTTCGCGTTACAAACCGAAGCCCATTTCGCGACACAAACGAAATTACCAAATTACAAAGATCCTGTAAAACGTCTTACAAAATTTATAGAAAAGAAGAGGTGAACATACCTCGAGAACTTTCTGAAGACCAGTTAAACCATTAATACCCAACATTGAGTACTGTGACATGAACACACTGCTAGGCCAAATACTTGATGATAGTGGAGCAGTCGAATTATCATCCAGCAAACCAGCTTCTGAATTTGATTCACCTTCCGAATGAGATCTAGAAACCGAAGAAAGTATTGTTGGTGGAGTCTCTGAACGACCCTTCGCAGCTTGCAGTAGCGTTCCACGTACCGTCTCACTTCCTTCTGGAATAAGTCCTGAATTATTTGGAGGTTTTGAATGAAATATAAATAACTCTCTTATGATTCTATTTAGACGTTCTGTTCTTTTTGGTGGTTTTGTTTTCAAAGCAAATTTTGTAATTTTTGAATATATAGTACAGATGGAAGAGAATTTTAATTTTGTTGACTTATATCATATTTAATATCACACGAAAACCGAACCAATGAGACTGCTAGCAGACCAGCAATAGTCCTGATTAAAGTCCTGTCTTCCTTCATCTCCTTCAACTCCAAAAACAGATGTTTGTTCAGCCGGAACTGCTGCTACTACAGCTGTTTCATCCTTAACTGATAAATCCAGTGGTAAATCACGAGCAGCATCCAAAGGTTCACTTGACAATAAATTAGTTTTCGCTGTCTGCTCATCCTGACATATAACTGTGTTAAATTAAATTTGAAATAAAGCGCCATTTATTCATACAATGGAACAGTAACATCCAAATGTTTTAATAGTGCCAGTGATTCGAAACTTCTATCCATTGTAGGTATTAAAAAGTTAACATAAATATATCTTTAAAGTAATAAACATACATTTAAGGTATATAAAATGAAAGTTATTCCAAATCTAACAAACATCATGAAGACAAATTAAAATAAAGATGGAATGGACTGAATTGAAATAACAGAAATAAAAACCAGACAATTTAAGGTTGTTGTACGATGTAAACTGACAATTCTTTACCGATAGGCTGCTGTTCACAAGACCGGTACACTGCTGTGCCCAAGCAGCCATCAAACTTAAAGGATCGTGAGCAGCTGCTACGGCTGTAGCAGCAGTTTGAAATGATATGGCATTATTCCACATGGAACGTGAGTATCGTTCACAGGCTACACTTAATCGATTACTTCGCCGTTCCTTCGCTCGAGTATTTTGAAACCATACCTGCAGAAAATAAAACAGTGAGCAAAACAAATTTCAATTAAAGATAATGCGAAGGAATATCATTAGATTTCATTCAAGAAGCAGCAGGATAGAAAAGGTGTCCTGGAAATGGACGATGTGTAGTAGTAAGTGAAGGATTGCAGCAGACGGCGTTTCGCTAACATCGGATAATAATCATCCTTTGTGACGCTGCAAACATTAAAATACCACTAATTAATGACGAATCCACAACTGCACATAAATCTTAATTTTCCGGTAGTCATAGCACTCTTTGTAATGGAATTGAATGTACAGTAACATAACCATACAAAAGCTGTTATAAACCGTTTAGCTATGCTCAAGTGACTGTCTCCTATTTTTCTCGTACCTATAATCTAAACAGAATTTTTTCCAAATGAAAATCACCACGGAATCAGTGTCCACGACCTTCTCCCCGTTGTAAGATCAGCAGAAAATACAAACCTTAAATTCCCAAAAACAACAAGCAAAATTCTTAATGCAGCACTTTCCATTACAGTTTCAAAAAAAAAATGTATTTGCAAATTTTGCTTTAGATGTTTGCACTTCCTGAATGACTTGGATTTCATTGCTGAATTAGCCTTTAACAATAAGAAGACAATATACCAATCATAGTCGGTAAAAAAACCAACACAAATTAGGAAACAATCAACTAAAAACGAACAAACCTGCACTACTCTTTTATTGACTCCTATTTGCTCAGCAACAGCAGAAAGTTCATACTTTGATGGAAATGGGTTACGTTTGAAGTGAGCATGGAGAATAGCGACTTGAGCATCGGTAAGAAATGAACGAGACCGTAAGGGCTTCCAGGTGGCACCACTACCAACAACACAAGAACTTGGTAAATCAGATCTACTTTGCGCTTCTCGCTGTTCGGCGCTCTCACCAGAGGAACGCGATTTTTCCAGATCATCGTGGTGTGCAGCATCATCCTGGTTAGTTTTTTCACTTTTAACACATGAACTCTTCAAGAGTGTACCATTCTCGATACCAATTTTATTAGACGCGTCTGTAGAATCTGTTCCTTCTACGGTGCAATTACTATTGCTCAAATGACATGCCCAATAGTTGGCCGGCAATGCCGATGGTGAAGCTGACGAATCTGTGCTACTCGCTGCCTTGAAATAATTTTTAAAAAAGATTTTTCTTTTTAAATATAATTGGAGTACCTATAAACAAAAAACACTGATGGATTGACTGCTTATATTATTATTATCACTATTAATAATAATAATATATAGATTTGAAAAATGGAGCAGAATAAATTCGGCGAACAAAACCTTACAAAAATCAGTAATACTATGAGTGATATAAAGGATATTTGTGAAATGCCCTGGTAAATACTGTAAATGTATGCTGTAGTCTTTGAAGGATTGGAGAGACTGTAATGTAAATGACGGGAAGTAAAAGGGAGATATAGTTCATCGTTCCTGAATGGTGTTCAGAACACCTGTGTGAATAAGGCTTCCCAATACTTTTTTGTGATACAACGTAGTGAAGAGCGCAGAATACATTCCTCTTTCTCTCCCTCTCTCTCTGTTCTGTTTTTATCAGATATGTCCTGATTTCATTTTCTCCATCTCTTCATCACTTGTACTTCAACTGGAATCAACGTCTTCGAATTACCTAGCTATCCCACTTGTAGTTTATCCTACATGAAGCAAACTCTGAGAAGTAGTTACAAATGAAGATAAAATGAGGAAGATATTACAATGACAGTTCTTAAAACCGCAAAACACATTTTTTGCAACTATTCATCAATACACTGATCCTCCTCCTCAAGGAAATAAATTTTCCTTATGATATATATCTTGATATAAATCTAATTTGACTTTACCAGGCTAAAGTTTATATGAAGAATCAAAAGAAGCAATACCTGTAGAAACTGCTGCTGCAATAAGGCGGTATAAGGTCCAATATTTGAATATGCAAAATTATGTGCTGTTTGGAACTGCAGCAAAAGTGCTCGATAAAGTACCATTTGGTCACCGAACTCAAATGCTGTTGATGAAGCCTGTGTTGCAGCTGCTGTACATTTCTTGCTACTCATATGGGATGAATACGAACCCGAATGTGAAAATCGCTTTTGACAATGTGGGCACTGCAATGGACATTTTATACTATAAATTATAAGTACATAACTTGAAAATACTTAATAAAGCTATGTGATGCTTGTATATTTGAAACAACAGGGATAAGTTTTCAATTTTCCAACTCAACAAATTCCCAACTTAAGTTTCATTCATTGTTTGTGTTTATTTTCTCAAACAGATCTCGTAACAATGCCAGATGTGATTCGGGTTATGAGGTTAAAAGAGATAAAAATTGTAAGTATATTATGACAATGCATATAATAAACATCACCAAATATTTGCATGAAAGCAAAGAAAGCTTACGATAAATGTTGCGACAAAACAGATACAACACTGGAATAAAGCTTTATAATTGAATAAAAGATTTCATATATTTCCAACTTTAAGCATGAAACTGATAAACGTGACAAAAATTGTTTTAAAACTGTTTATTCATACTTTCTTATTATTGTAATAACTCATTACATATAATGGTATCGTTGTTTAGGAGCAAACAGAGGGAGATTGGAGGAACATAGAAATATTTTACAATGATATAATTTGAGTAAATGAACTACAAAATAAACAAAATGGGTGATGCATGCCCAAAAATCCATGTATGTTTGCCTTGAGCCTACAAAAAAATAGGTCATTAACAACCTTGTGGAAAAAAATGATCATAACAAGAGCAAGCTGACAAACACAGCCTATAACAAAACACACAAAACAGGATGATGATGAAGCAATGGGAATTTTGGGAGGTTCCCTAAACACAAATAAAAAAGAAAGGTAAACCTTGCGAAGTGATGAAATGGAATCAGTACCTCTGCAAATAATACCTGGTAACATGCTTTGAGTATGGAAACTTTTATTGTTCAATTTGCTCAATTTTATTAACTTCAAAATTACAAATCGAACACTGTGTAATATACGGGATTTCTTTCTAATGTTTTGCACACAAATTATCTCATTAATATTATTTCTGGCTAATTTATTTTGAAATGTTTAATTACGGCTGGCCAACAAGTGACAGTGTTTATTCATTTCAGTTTAAAACGAGATACACCACCACCATACCTCGATAATACTAAATTATTTTTATTTCAGCACAGCGATAAGGTATCAGTATGAAATCGCTCAATAAGGAATGCAATGAATATTAACAATTTTTACGAATTAAAACTGCTGAACGAAAATTAAAAAATAAACTGACCTTTATATAAAATAAATAAAATGAATTGCAAATCAAATAATTCGAATTCTGTATCGAATATGAAACTATCACAACGATCAGCATTATCTTTAACAAAGGAAAAAGTTGAAAAGGTACGGTAACTAGGACAGGTCATGCATAGAAAACGTAAATGAAAAAATCGAGAGCATATGGACACACACCTGCTCAACATGTTACTATACTATACCTTTATTATGTACACGATAATTGCTGTTTAAGCAATAGAAGTGGTTAAATGGTGCAACAGTCGTACGGTAACAAGTGTCCTGATCGGACCCTAAATTCATTATACAGTCGCTCAGTTCTTGAAAAACTAGCCTGCATGTCTTTATTAGTGATAGCATCTACATCAAAAAGCAGATACGAATGTACAAAAAAAGCAGCAAATACGCAGTGTTAACGGTCTATCGGGATTTTATTAAACAGTAAATAATCAATTTATTTAATGCTACTAGCAAACATATGCATTATGTTCTTGCATTACAAAAAGGGCATGAATGAGCAATGCGTCAGCATTCGAATTCAAAATGAATTCAGTATCACTTACAAGTCCCGGAACTTCAAATAAATATTGAACTGATACACATGAGAATATGTAGTTAAAAGATGGAACACTTTATAAAGTTTTGGGAAATTTTTATAGGGCAAGGAACAAAGATATATGTCCCTATATATAAGGAGCGAGGACGGAAGAACTGGAGGAGTAAAACACGGGTAGAGGGAAAAGGGGAAAAATCGGAAAGTTTTAACGGGAACGAGTGCTGCGCTTCATTGATCCCGAACAGGTGTTCCTTCTTTTTTCACCTCCCAAAGCAGACATATATATATATATAAATATATATATATATATACCTTTATAACCTGTTTGTTCGTAGAACACCTTCTGCCCTCCATTATCACATCGTCAGCAATCAAAAAGGGGTGATATCTCTTATTGCGACCAACTGCACATTGACAAAAACTAAAAAGCAACTCATATGATAGATAAAAAATCACATTAATAAAGTCACGAAAAGATATTTCATAATTTCGGTCATCAAAAACTGCATCAAAATTAACATGGAAATTCTAATCCACAGCGTTTTCTCGAGTATAAAATCGTATCAAATTTGTCACAACACTGTGTGATATTGTTTGAGGTGGTAATTTTCTTGCAAATGTACTATAACAGTCTAAGTCTCCCATATTGCTTTACATTCATTCTTAATTGTACATTCGTTATTTTTCTTTTAAAAGGTTTACACAAATAAAAAATAGAGTGTATAAAGGGGAGATTAAGATACATAGAGTAAGATATACACAAAAATGAAGAAACACCTGGAGACCTTCTGTTACAACATCACACATCATGTTACATCGTTACATCATTTCGAATCTACGTTAATGAAAGTTAAGCTTAACAAAGACTTATAAGAATGAACCTAGTAAATAAAACCAATAAACCACCTACGGCATGCCGTGCTTGACAGGGATTCTTGAGAATGACTGATTTAAAAACCACCTGTTATAGAATGGAAAATTTTGTACCTAAAACAAATTTTCATCTGCGCATATGTGAGCTGTATAAATGCGACATTTGATCCTGTAGCAGTGTCTAATAATCATGTATATAATTATAATCATGAACCTAAATTTCAGAGTGGTGGCTAAGAAACATAACGCCACATTATAAATTTGCATCTGAAGGTATGACTGACATACAACACGTAACAACACAGCTAATTATCTATTGCACATGCTCAATTTTACAGGAGCATAATATCCACAGATTTGCCGCCGTACAATCCCATTACAATTTTATTACCAATGCCATTATTAAAAATATCGTTGATCTCTCTTAAAGATATCTAAAAATCGTACTAGATTTCTATCAGTCATCTATTTTGTGAAATTTTATCAACCTAAAAAAATTTAAAACTTATGTCACAAATATTTCCAAAAAATATGGGTTTGACAACTAATGTCCAGAATTCACAAAAGGGATCAGATAAAAAAGGTACTGCAACTTCCACTATAAATACATAACTGCTATTGGTTGTACAAATATACAAATATTACCCATCACTAATTTTTCACTTAATCAAAAACCATAGTTTACACTGCAATGAAGTTAGCTACTTTGTTTCATATCTTCAAATGCATTCTAAAATGTATTTGATATATTTATAGGAACGGAAAACCAAGACACGAAACGGTTTAAATTAACATCTTAAGTTATCACTGCCTGTGCTACATTTAGACCAAGTACATGCAAACAACCCGCACAATTCTACAAATTTGCTTCAGACGATTAATCTGCTGCTTCAGTGAAATCTTTCTGTTTGGTCTGTATGATCTAAAACATATAAGACTTAAAGATTCAATTAACTTCCACGTCCCTATTCTACGAACATAAATCAATTGATCCCAACCAAATAATTCGAGAATCCGTAAAGAATATATATAAACCTATATTAATTGATTTAATTATTAGATTGCGAAACAAATGTTACGATGTTATGAAAGCTATCTGATTAATCCAGCTCTACACGAACAATGCTGTAGGAGGAAGAGATTTCAAATGGGCATGATTTTTTTCTCGACATATACCAAAGAGGATATAAGAAGAAAATCTTGAGAAAAACCGGCCAACTAGTTTCCGAAAATAAAGCATCAGATATATGAATGTAAGAGCACTAAGAATATGCATTATTTATTACAAATCCATACCAACAAAAGATCGAGTATTTTTTCTCAATAAAAACAAAATATGAGGAGGTATCAGTACAGATTATAAAAATTTTGGTAAAACACTTCAGTAAATTGTGTGATAGAATGATGAATGTAAAAACGGAAGTCTCATTATAATCAGATGTTCGAGTACTACTTATGAAGAGAGGAGAATTATCTTTGTATGGAAAGTGTTTAAACAGCTTCGAAATGATAAAATAAAAGTTTTGAGAGGAACTGTGAAGTGCAAACCTGGAAGGGCTTTTCACCACTGTGAATTCGGATGTGCTCCTTGAGATGATGCTTGAATTTAAATGCTTTCGGACATTCTGAGCACTTAAATTTCCGCAGTGCTTCATCGGAACATTGTACAGTGGCTTTTAGACGCTCACCAACGTAAACGGCGCTGGATGTCCCTGCTACGGTGGAGTCTTTCGCTGTATCCAAAACACCGAGCATCTTCCTACTGCTTTTTATGCAACTAATGATTCTATCAGTTCTGCAGTTGGTCTTCTACGACCACATACCATAGATACAATACTGTAATTAGTTAAATTTAGATAATATACGAAAATGCGAAGTCACATAAGAAATCGATCGGAGTACACAATAAACGATCAGTTCGACAGTGAAAAAAAAAACATGCATACTCAAAATGATTATTCCTCAGTGGTGCAGCGACTGTCTGATTTAATAAACTGATCATTTAATTACAGTGGATATTCAAAAATGATAAGCACTGATTTAAAAAGATATCTGACATATTAACACTGTGATTCTAAAAAGACTGTCAAATTCTTTATGTACTCATCTCCTGTCACTGGCTCACAATATCAAACAATTTCAAACAATCCGGTTTTGTCTACTTTTTTGGCATGGAAGATAACAAATGCATATACATTCTCTAGCTCCATTCAAGCAAACCAAATAATTGTTAAGTACAATAATATCTACCTCAGTTTATCCATTTTTTGCAAATGTTAGAAAAATTTTCCTACCAGTTCATTTTCCAATTAATTTAAAAACACGTACCAGACGTGCAACGTGGAACTCGCGTCAACAGGCGAATTCAGCGTCTTCTGTAACTTTGATGAATCTAGCACTGAAATAACATCTAAAATGAGGAAGCTTATGAGAGAGAAGTTGGAGAGCAAACAAGATGTAGGAAGCTGCGACGTTAATAAGCATTTTCATTAGGAATGAAAGGGAAGCAGGAAACATCTACACAAACATACACAGGTGTTCTGTTTATAATGTTTCGAAAAATTCGTCGCACAAAGGATGTAGTGGATTGAGAAAACAACTGTCAAACATGATCTTATTTCAACAGCACCTGAGAAATTGATCTCCCCCCCCCCCAGTTGTGTAACTATCTCGGCATACTATTAAAGATACAGGTGAACAAAAGACTCACTTCGTCTTCTTGCTACTGCAATATAATTTCACCAAATGAATGCAAAATTCGAGCAATTGATTGCACTCGTGTAATTTACCTGATGAACTGTAATAACCATAAGCATCGGTAGTGTTCAAAACAAAAAAAAAATCGCTGATATTATTTTAGATGGTGATAGAGATGAATAATGATGGTATGGTAGTGAGAATAATTAAAGTGATTTCAAGAAAAAAGATGTAAAAAAAAATACGGGAATAAGAATGAATGCAGTGCAATACTTTGCAGAAATTGCTGCGAAGCTTGAAAGAAAAGGTTTTCATCACGTGACCGGAAATGCAAAAGCGTTTAGTGAAGGAAAAAAAAAGTAATGCGGTGGAACAGCTATAACTTCGTTTTATCGAAAGTTTGGTGTGTGTTATTGAGATCTAAGGCTGAAAGAATATAACGTCACCGTTTGAAGCAATCTGTACAAAATTACTTACCACTGATTGCCCTATCCGGTTTATAGTTCCAGTACATCCCTTTATTGCGTATTACTTTTATAAACATATCGAATGACCCATCATCCAATCTACAATAACTTATTGACCAATTCAACTACTGAAAGACCATTCGACTAAGTGACTGACTAATTCTTTAACATCATTAGTGATCAGAATTCCACAAAGCTGTTTCTTTATAGAGAGTATACAAGCAGCACTAATTAAACAGTGCAGAAGCGTGGCAGTATATGTATCTTTAAAATTCTAGGAAAAATGACGGCAGCGGAACGTCTATTTAATAATCTAATCAAGAGTAGAATGAACAGAACAGTTTGACATACACAGAGTAGTTTGCCAAACTTCTTTCAAAAGGTCTACTCATGGGTGTGTATGACCTGCAACTACATTACAATCAAAAGAGTTGTGATCATACGGGAGTGATTCTTTGGAAACCATTACAGGCCTGGAAATAAAATTTACATGTCATTTGAAACACCAGCCAATATAAGAGAAAGTTTTATAATGCTTAGCAGTGGCTTATAGTTTGACGTCTTTTGTTACCAAACTTAACCTGCGAAAGAGGTTACAGTGATTTGCATCTTTAGTTGCGATCGGTTAAGTTCAGTAAGCATTTACCTTCCATGGAACGGGATAACTGCATATTCAGATTTCGTTTTGCTAAATATGGACTAAAAGCTCAGAATCAGTAGAAATAAACAAACAGTGAAATAAACAGCAATGGAAAATGTTTATACATCAGCGGTTGAAAGCAAATGACAGGGAACAGCAAACGAATTAATACGACACTAGTGTTTCAGTGACCATACTCTTCCCTTAGATTTAGCACTGAAGATGCACAACTTAATCAGACAAGAAGAAAATGTTATTTTATGAGATCAATTGAAAAACGGAAACGTGCTAACGCCAAACGCTTATTCAAACTGGATTATGGATCTTATTCAAATTGGATCACCTTATCTGGAAGAACTCGTTAGAAAAGAAAGACATTGTTGCAGAATATTCTCGCTTTTGTGATAGTGTATATCACAGTCGATCCGTGATAACAAAACCTAATTTTCCTGATTTTTCTAAGTGGTTTTTTTACTGGCGGTTGGAATAATCCCGCTGATGAACTGGAACAAACAGTACCTCGAAAGGCTTTCCTTAAGTACACAAACCGGTTATCTTATAAAGCGTCTATTGCAAGTTAAGATTAAACAAAGGGTGTTAGCTTTATGACAGTTAAATACGTAGCTTGTGTAAAGAAAAAAGAAGTATGCACTGCATAGATGGAAGAATTGCAGCCTCAAGAACATGGACGTGATGGAAATGCCCCGTTTTGATGAAGCAGCAAAAAGGATGAAACGATAAGGGAGATGAGTGGGAGGTGATGATTTAACGATAGGTGGAGTAGAAGGTAAGGCGCTCCAGCAGACCGAACAGGACGATTGAGACATTAAGTAATTGGATAAGAGTGATGAGGTATAGTAGCGCCAGAGACAGGCCAGCCAAAATGGATTAGTTTGAACCCATCTGTCCTGCTGCTTTCGTTTCTTTCTTCTTCCTCCCCAATTGAATGCTATTACTATGCTTCAAATCATCCTTCAACAGCAGCCTTATCCTCCTTCCAAAATATTTCCTACACTTACTGCAGAACCCTTTGCAGCTTTATTGACAGGTCGACAACTAATTTCTTGGATTTATGGTTCCCGTACTAGTGATTTAGCGTGATTCAAACTACACATATCATATTTCATTTAGAAGTGCTACTCATTTTCAAAGTATACCGTATATGAACTGCGAAGAAGGATAGTCATCATAAGCGTTAACTTTTCCCATTACAAATATCTCGTGGCACTGAAAAGCGATCCATGATGTCAAATCACTTTTTAATTCACATGCGTGGCCTTCAAACATGCAGAATATTGTAGAACATATGGGATTTTAGCGCTGTAAAGCGAGAATAAACAGTGGTTCTCATCACATAGTGCTACCGAGCATAATGAGGATGCAATGTATATATTTCCACAGAAGTTTTCGGACTGTCAGTTGTTTCATTTTTTTTTTCTTTTTTGAAACTGAATGATTCAATTGGGAAATGATGCTTTTATAAGAACCAATTTGTATCCATCACTTGCAGTTGATTTCCAGGAACTTTAAAAGTGCTACATAAGGTGAAGTAAATGAAACCGATTGGCAAAACATCAGAGGTAAATCTTCGAGGTTATGGGCAAGGTGAAAAGGAAAGATGTTTGAGCAACAATACAGGTGCTCATCTGTATAATCCCACGGTCAATAGCAGATACAAAAGGCTGTAATCGAACAAGGAAACGAAGGAGGATAAGATATTTAGTGGCAATTAGAGAAGTGATGCTGAGGACGGGCGCATATATATTTAGAAGTCTGCTGCAACTCTAAAGAATGAGAATCGGAACACAGCAAGAGGAGGACACAACTGTGGAACAGATGGTCTCTTCTCCAGGAGAAAGGAGGTAAATGAAGGTCGTGAGCTCTATTTTGGGGGTTAACAAGCTTCTTTAACGGTCACTATCAATGCATAATCAACAGAAGGTGTCCAAATGTGACACTCAGAAGTTCATGCGTTTTACATTTCTCTTTTTTCCTATTTATTCTTGTTAGCTCTACTTTCCCAACTTTTGATACGCAAAACCTCGATAATCAGTAGCATATCTAAAACGAATGAACTTAGCAGAGAGGACAGCAATTTTTAAGATCACATTGTAGCACGGCAACAGACCGCTTAAATATTATACTTCATGTATTTTAGACTCCCAAGGCACAAGGGACGAAACCATTTGCTGAAAACACATCCAAAACATTACCTACAGGTGTCGTTATCTATAATTTATTACCACATGATACTGTCGTACTGTTAGTGGCAAGGCTAAATTAAATAATTAGGGTTGCTTCTCCGCTGCAAAAATAAACATCCGATGAAAAACATGCCAACCAATGCGTTATGAGACTGACAAAATTAGGACATTTATTCAAGACCATCAGTGGTACCACATGGAACTCTTTAAGTTCAGTTCACTGCTGTCTAAAATAACCCTAATTCGATTCTGTCAGTCACTGATTTACGTATACCGTTTTTTAAGTTAGTGAAGAACACAAATTGAGAAATAGAAAAATTTCACCACTCGAACATCTTCAAAACATATAAAAAGAGCACACTGTCATGTAATTCGCAAATTGAAAATCATATATGATACCTTCTAACTTCTTAATCATACCGCTGCAGGATACCGCTCCTATAAGAGTTACCAAACAAAACTCTCAGCAAAAACAACCAGAAAAACTTCCTCAGTTAGAGGGAGATAGGAAACTTGTCAGTTAAACAATGACGAAGGCAAAACTCGCTAAATTTAAATACCAGTCCACTTCAGTTTAAAAATATTCCTACCGAAATGAGACACTTTTTCTACCAGCCTGCTACTTTACTGACAAGTGCGTTGTAATAAAGGGATTTTAAACAGTGAAACACTTGAAAGAGGTAAATTGTTTTCAGGCTTTCTCACCACAACATCCAGCTAGACAGATAAAGGCGCTCAGATGGCACAAATGGTGACATTTTAAGGAGACAAAGGAAACGGGCAGACTGATTAACTCATTAACTAGTGGATGTTGCTCAAACTATCACTGTAAGCTTCCAAAAGCATCAAACGGTAGTAAAAGGTTTGGTATACGGTAGTAAAAGGTACAAAAACAGTGAAGGTGGAGTTGGAGTGAAGAATGCCGATTTTGCACCTGTTTGTTTAAGGATTGAGAGGATGGGGTAATGAGATATTTTTCAATATACAATAATGCTTGCTTGACAGCTGCTTCATCTCACATCCTCTTTCCTTCTCCTCTTATTTCCTTATTCTCCCATTATTACTACCAGATAATAAGTTACAAGACCTATTTAGTTTATCGCTGACAGATTAGCAGTATTATTACATTTACAGAGAATACTACTAGCGGAAGGGAGCGGATCATAAATATTTTCATAATCCTCCATTCCAATTTGCTCTCAATTTATCAATCTCATGAATACTGATGTTAGCAACTGTATTAGATTACAGAAACTATAGTTTTTCTTAAGCTATAGACTGTTTGAAATTCACTGTTTTCACACTTATATACAGCTGTTAAAACTTATTGAAGATTTCATGCCTATATAATGGCTTTATTTTCAAAATATGGTTTCAAATTCAATATTTTCTGTCTTGTTTATGCAACTTTGTTGAATATTTTTATAAGGCCATAGAAACTGCGAAAGTAAAAACAAGACATGCATTTAAATTTTAAATATTTTCTGCATATAATAGGAAGTAAAGGAAAAGAGAAGGAAAAGTTTAGAGAAAGTGTGTAGCTAGTTCTGAGAGACTGCTGGTAAGATCTGTATCTAAATGACGAAAATTTTTGAAATTAAAAGGTTATAAATTTGGACGCCGAAGAAACAAAATTGCGGCAGATGTTAATAGTGGCGGTCGTCCAGCTTTGTTCAAAAATATTTTGTGAGAGCAACAAAAATGATACCTTGTTGTCTAGCTGCCCCACTACCAGAAAACCAACAGGTGGTATTTGAACCCTCACGTCAATAAATTTGATTTTTTCATGTTTATTCACCTATGATTGATTTAAATATCAGCTGCCATGAAAATTTGCATTTTCATGGGAAGAGTGAAAGTGGTCCTAAAAAAAAACTAGAAATAGCTCAGCGGTTTATTTGCACATTTCTCTTTTACAGCATAAAAATTCATGCAGCACGAGAAACTTAAATGTAAAATACCTTCGCCATTTTAGAGCAGATGATAAGCTGAATTACTTCGTAAACAATCAGTATATTTTCTGAGTGGTCACGCCACTCATATTTCCTATCAACTACTGTCAATATAAACAAAGTTTAAGCTATATCTCGGAGGGTTAAAATTGTTATTCATTTCAGTAATAAAAAATCCAATTCGTGTTTATTTTAGTTCCTTTGCTGTTCCTAGAATATTTCACATTTCATAAAAACTGATTTTGGTCAAATAGTTTTCATCAGTTAATATGCTAAGAATATTAATGTATTGTACGTAAACAGTGTTCCACTTCAGCCAGTTTTCCACACCTTATTAAAATGAGTAACCGCATTTAAAGTGCTCTCTATTTATTTCATCATTCATACCTTAGCCTATAATGAACCGTGACTTTTTTTTTTTACAAAGCGGAAATTCTATTTCTCCCACAAGTTTCTATCTACAGTATCTCCGGTCGGCACTTCTGAAAGTTTCTAAATTGCAAAAGCAGTTCAGTACAAATAATTAAACACCAGAAGAAATACATAACTTTCAAGTTGTACTATTTAATGTTCGAACACTTAACTTCACTTAAATGCTCAAACTTTGAAAATTTTAAAGGAAAGCGAAGCAATTAATAGAGAGCAATAAACATATCTTTTACCTTTAATGAAAATACTAAGAATCTAATAATGAAAGCGAAACATACTGGAAAAAAAAACCGAAGATGTCAGATCCACTATACAGATATCACGACACTGAATTCTTTTGTTCCAGTAATTTATCAATTAAAAACCGGGGAATTTGGAGGGAAAGAGGAATAGACTATCCAGTCTCCAGCAGCATATCTTTCTATGATGGTATGACGAAAGTAAAAAAAAAGTATATCAGTCATTTACGCAACCGTCAAGCCATCTCCTTCAATGCATTAGCTGGTTTAGATATCAGAAGTTTAAGAACGTAGTGGACTGTTTTTACAGTAACTTGTAACGCAAGAAAACAATGGTATTTGGCACACAAATTCACGAATCTGATTAAGCTTATTGCTCGCCAAATTTTGTCCAATTATCTGTATAATTACAGGTATTAAAACACAAACGCAACACTCCCTCATAGACAAATTGAGCACTAAAATGCTCACTGTGTATATATATATATATGTGTGTAGTATGTAGTATGTGTGTGTATGTTGGTTGGCGTGTGTGTCTTATGTTTGTGCAACCGGGGCAGGTGCGGTTATAAATTACCGTAGCCCAGAAACAAAAAAACGAATTCGGCGTATATATATATATATGGCTGAAAGTGGGATGGTATGGTCGTGTACAACATTTTGATGATAATGTTACTTTACAAAAGGGATGGGCTGGTTCTGTAAGCTAAGTGAAATGGCCGACAGCCACAAGTAACATCTGTACACTTCTTTACCTGGCGTTTAACTAAAATGGCAGTGATATGTCAGCTTTGTATCTGTCTATTTCCTTAGGGGATGGTAAGCAAATAAGTACATTTCATGGTTAAATCAACTAAGTCGTATTTTAAAGTTAGAAATGACTGTCAACTAACTGGAAATGATGGGAATAGGATAGAACAAACTTGTAGGTCAGGAAGGTGACATTAAAAGATAGTGGTAATTAGTCTTAAGTGTGCCACATAACTTGCAGGACAAGAAACATATCGGTTGGTAGGCCAAACGGAAATGCAGAGATGAAATGCCTACAATTGTTGAACCACGCCCAATGGGTTTGTCTCATAACAGATTTATAATGTTATCAAATAAGTTCGATACATTTCCAGGAATCTATAAGCGCAAGGCGAGAGAAATATCCATTGGAAGAAGGAAGAAGTGGGAAAGGTAAGCTGGTGGAAATTTAAACAAGCAAGTTGAAGCCATTGTTGGGGAGAGATAAGTTCAGGGGAAGTTATGGATAAAGTTGGAAGAGTGTGGCCAGCATTATAGCATCATAGATGAATAGCAACTGGCAATTTGGCAATAAAATGGTATGCGGAGGAATAATGTTGAAAGCTACTTCTCACTGCTCACATCAAGTTAGAGTAGGAGTCAAGGGTTAACATCTGACATCTATCAGTAGCAGTATCTACATGAGAACAATTTAGACAAGAATCTGCAAAGACAACTAACATTAAGCGTAACGTGAAAACATGAAGGAAAACGGAACATAATTTTTAAAAGGGCAAATAAATTGTTTTAATTTAGTGGGAAGTATTCAAGACATATATTCATAGTGTCAAGAAGAAAGCTGTACTGTGGGATGGATGGGAAACAAGATCTTTAATTCAGGCGACCTTTGTAAGACGAACGTTTAGAACATGAAGCGCAGTGAGAGGAAATCCTCAGGGAATATATGGAGAAGATACTCTCAGATTTACAAATACAACAATAAGTTTGCTCAGTCGCACATAAAAATAATGGAGAGTTTAATCTGGAAGGGAAGAAACTGATGGTACCTTCGGGATACATTAAGTATCTGATCTAAGTGTGCAATATGTTTATACTTATGTGTATTAGTCTATTTGGCAAATGGAAAGTGTACCGGAAGCTAGAAGGTTATGAACAGTTTATATGTATGATGCTGGAATAAGTAGTGATATCTTCGTATACGTCCCCAGTGCCTCATTTTATAAAGCTCTTAATCTCAAATTCGCACCCCAGCAATAAATGATCAAGAATTTTAACGCATCCCTTTCTGGTCTATGAAAACTCATATCCCTCCATCAACATCGTTCAAATGCTCCCCTCTCCTCTCCTCAATCTTATATTTCACAGCTGTTTGAGACCGAACTTTGGAATAAGTATATGCGTTTAAATCGAGCACAAATTTCAATCTATGTTGTAAATATATTGGAATCATAAAATACGTTCCAGTTACAATATATTTCAATCATGGAATACTACTACGCTAAGCTTAATCGAGCCAATAACAAGATGATCTCAAATACCAACTATCAGTATAGTTTTATTGATCTCGCAAATTCTCACGAAAGAACATCGATTAAGGGATTAACAAATCAGCACTCTTTACTACATATGAAGCAAAATATACCGCAATACTTCACTGCAGGCAAGTTTTTTTCTTTATTTTCAGAAGTACTGAATGAAAACAAACACCAAATAGCATTATAATGTTAACATGTAAATCCATGAAGCTTAGGAGTTTTCCTAGCTGGATGGATAAGGTCATGACTTGAAAAAATACGGTCAATATACGGTCAGTTTAACCAAATACGGTCAGTTTAACAGGCCAGTTTAACATTTTGGGATTAGGAATAGGCGCTTAGATAAACAAATATAAAATCCTTTGATCTTCTGCTATACGTTAGATAAAACGAAAAATTTTCTGCCATGCAAAATCACATAAATGAACGGTATCGTCTCCACTGCAGTGCTAATCCAATTTATTGCAAGTGTATGCGTAACATACCTGTTCAATTAGTAGAGAAATGAAGGAATGCAAACTTTTGATTACAGCTCCCAATATTTTAACTGGGTTTATTCTCTATTCTCAATATGTTAACCTCTAAATTAATCCACGCCAACTAAACCAAATGTCTTTACAATCTTACTGCAAAAGAAACAAAAGTAGTTTGCTCCTGCAATTAAAAAATAAAAATAAAACTTAAGATGCACACTGTTATCAATAGTCATCATAAACTGCATTTACGGCATTTCTCAAATCGTCGATTTTCCTACTCAGTAATGTGTTTCATCATAAATTATCCCCAGGAACAATCACATTGCTTAACAAAGAATTCTGCACAAAACAGTTTTGCAGGTAATTCAGAGTTTGGAGATTGTTAGATATTTGTAATAAAAATTTATATACCACCCAGTAAAAATGAACAATATTCGCAAAACACTGTGCCAAATATAGGATTGAAGAGCATGGATAGGAAATGAACGGCCCGAGAACATAGGAAATGCCGATACTTGATTACGTGTGGGAATAGAGGAAATTGGAAGACGGGATAATTCCAATATTTACCGGCAATAGAAAAAAGTGATCATAGCGTAGCAGCGGCGATACAGTTAACACCTGAGTGGAACCTCAATATCACCAAAACTCAGCTGATATACTGGTATGGACTCGAGTTTGGCAAGACTGCAATCTTTAAACAGTCTTACCTATATGGGATAGGGATGATGGGATGAGCATAAATAACAGGATTGTATGCGGTAGCACAAATGAGCTGGACATATCAACAATGGACAAACGACGAGAAGCGCATTCAAGGAGCAATTTAATAGAGCTTTGGTCAGGATGCTCTCTTCCTTTCCTCCTCCTCCTCCTCGTCCTTTTCTTGCTGCCATTCCCTGGCCCTGATTAAGGTACGATTGAAGAGCACACGGGTGCGGAGAATGCCATAACGCTCCCTCTCCCTCCTCTCCCACCATCTTCAACTTCCGACCCACTGAGCCTCAGCCCATCTGGCCCCATGCAATCTTCTTCTCACTATGACTCCAACCAATCCACCGTTCAAATGGAGAAACGGAGAAATATATATTCCTACACCATTTTACCAAATACACCGCATACTGTCTACGAACAGTCCACTCCACTTTTTCCCTTGGATTCTGAAGATATCACTGCATTTTTGTTAAATTAGTTGACTTCCATCTCTATTACTGCTCACTAATCCAGCACAAATTTCGACATTTAACTGGAACCTACGGACTCATCCATTGAAGTCAAAATTAGGAGGTCGTGGGGATGGCATAATCCATGCAGATATTTATTGATTCATTTCAGGTTTATTAGTGTGAGGGTGGAACGACGGAGAATTCGGCGGTATGTTGGTAGCAGTTGGATGATTTATTCTGATAGTGTTAGACCATTGCAAATAGACAAATAGGGGAAGAAAAGTATAAACAAAAAAAATTAGTAATTGGATAAGGGTAAATTACCAACTCCTTTACAGGTGTTAACTGCTTAGTTGGAGCACATATGAAGGGAAAGAAAGTAAAGGGATGGGCTCAATTTCAAGGAAAATAAAGGCGATCCGGGTGAAGTGGTATGAACTGATCACTTGCCAAGGAATTTTGGTGGTGGTGGATCACAGATGGTCACCTGACACTCTTGTAAATGTGTTCCATCTCATTGTTACGATTGTGGACATGCTTCTGAAGTGCTCATTAGTTCTCACAAACCGAATTCACACAATGGTATCTTTTTTCCCATATCTTCGAAAACAGTTGTCACGAATTACTACTACTACTAACTATTCACTACTACTATCGCCACTTCTACTATCATCTATAACGAAATAAGGATACAGTGACAGAGTCCTTCTCTCGGATTACAATACACTGGAAAGAATAGAATGGTCTTACATTAACAGTGGCGTACGTGAGGTAACTCTGGAAGTAAGTGAGAAAGGAATGTGGATAGAATGCGATGCTGTCTCCAGCAAGTCTGTGATATATCTTCATTCATTCATTCATTCATTCATTCATTCATTCATTCATTCATTCATTCATTCATTCATTCATTCATTCATTCATTTCATTCATTTCATTCATTTCATTCATTTCATTCATTTCATTCATTTCATTCATTTCATTCATTTCATTCATTTTCATTCATTTCATTCATTTCATTCATTTCATTCATTTCATTCATTTCATTCATTTCATTCATTTCATTCATTTCATTCATTTCATTCATTTCATTCATTTCATTCATTCTAATTCGGAATTTTCAGTGCAGGCAAAACACACCGTGCACTACCTTGTTGAGCACCTCGCTGGCTGCAATGGGGCTGCTCCAACTACGGTGTGCTTATTTTGAAGGCCTCAGGGGCAACTTTAATGAGTCGTTGGCCAGCTGAAGTATACAACCATCCATCCATCCATCACGTGCGTACACATACACACACAGACGCACATACACATACATATATATATATATAAGCACATACATGTGTTACATCTGAAATCCTACCAATGCTTTGATGCGGGAACTCTTCGGCTTCTTCCGACATTACTGGATGAATGTAGGAAGATGCGGCAGACACCGTCATCCAATCAATACCTGCTCCTACATCAGCTCCTTTTTACGGACACCTGCGGTAAATGAGCTAACACTGGAAGGACTCTTTGCCAATGCGCTTTGGATGCTTACTTACATGTGGATTGCTGTTGCTAGCTCATCAAATCGTACTCCTTTAGTGGCGTGATATGGGATGACGTGCACGCAGATACGTGCTTCTCTTCCTATACCCCATCATATTACGGTGTACAGTACACTGACACAGTAATATGCATGTATCCAGCTTCCTTATTCTGTACGGAAATACACACATGCTTCGCAAACAAGCAGGTCCCTTTAAAATTAATGAACATCTAATTTGCTGAAATTTCAATTTCAAAACTTGTAAGGAAGGAATCCTGGCAAGCAGATCGTACAGCGCTCGTATGAAACAGTGCATACAAAGTGTGGAAACATTAAACAAGATGGTAATATCCATTACAGATGTACATCGTCTATCACCAGCGAAATAAACCAGTGTTTGCAAAACATTGATATTTTGGGAAGCACTTTTCTGAAAAACTATCTCTGAAAAACCATCTCCATAGATGTAAATATAACAGCTTAAGTTTAAGCAGAAACGGTTTCTCCATTACATTCATGAATTAACATTATATTTCCACTTCATCTCAACCAATTAACTCTTGTGAACTCATGGCCATAATGTTTGGAAACAACCGCTCCAGAACTCTTCCCGTACCATTCCAATTCCCTTTAGAATTAAATTAGAATTATAAAAACCTCACATAAAATAACCAAACAAAACGCGCCAACAACAGGTGAGTGGTAGCATACGGTAGTCATTGAAGGTAACTGGTTTCTAGTGATCTGAAGTGTGTAGCCATTAACATAGTACGGTGGCTGTTTCAATGGTTCCCTTTTATGTTTCCAAATATTATAAAACATGAACATTGTTTCAGTTGTTTAAATTACGGATTTAAAATCATAACTGACGATGACTTTTGCCAGAATCTCATTGTAGTGGGCTAAGTTCTCCGTAAATAGTGATAATCTCAATCCATATATTCCATTTACGAAAATTCGTAATTAAAATATCAAACAACAATTTTTAAATTCAAATTGTACTTGAAAATGCTTCGAAGAATCAGAAAGAATCTCGATATTTGTTTTTTTATACTTCCACAGGAAAGGCTAAAAATATAAATAAAGTGCGAAAAATACAACGATTTGAGGCCAAGGCTACTCATTTATTTCAGTTCTTATAAAATGCATAAACTGAATGATCTTAAGACATGAGTCTAAAAATAGAAGACAATACTTATGCTAAGGAATGGCTGTATGACTTACTTCACCGAGAGAGATCATTGAAATATAACAAAGTCTCAAAACAAAACAACTATTTATCCGAAACCTATTTAAAGAAAACTGTTGTTTGTTGAATTGGCTATTTTCATTTCCATTTGCTGACCTTTCCTCATTAAATATTCAAATGAATCTATTTCATGCTTCATCCTATGTGTTGTCCCGGTGCCGCATTTCGAATAGGACATACTCCGACTGTCACTTCAAATGACCCCATTGTACCTTTCTCTTCTTAATCCACAGTAACTAGAGAGGCAGTGTTAGATAAATGCTCGCCGCTCATTCTAATCCATCATGAATCTAATGCTCTTCTTCCTCCTGACCCTTCCTTGTCCCTTTTGCTAACCGCTTCACATGTGAAACCAAGTTCAGCTGAATTAAATGGTAATACGGATTAACCAACAATCGGATCCATTACAACACAGTAAATGTAAAAGTTCGTCCAAGAATTCTCTCTTAAAACTTCCTTTAACGCTTTTGACAGTAAAATAGCGAAGTGTTGAAAATCAGGTATCTCCATTCACTCTCTATAATATTCATAAGTTATTCTAACTTGTATGTTATGAAAAGTTGTTGAGAGCTATCAATACTGTAAGTACAAATTCCTTTGCTAAATACAAGTCAGTGATTATGTTTTTACCATAATTTCTGATTTTCATAGAAAGGCATGTAAAACAAAGATCGTAATCTCAAGTTATTCTATATTCAGAAAGCAACATACGTAGTTAAACAAAGTTCCCTACAATTTCCAACTTATTGCCATTTCTTCTGTCAGGGCATACTCAGCATACTATTACGAATTGTACATTAGTTCCGTTTTACAACGAATTATACAAATTGAACCAGTAGTTTTCAAATTTCAGGAGGACTCCTTTCTGCAGGTTTCAAGATGTTTTGGTCTTGCTGGTTTTAAATAACCACAAGAAATCTTCATACATCAGGCTAACTTAATCGAACTCATTTAGGCTAATTAACAGAATCCTACCAGGATCAGAAATAGGTTGTCGAATACTTTTCGGAGTTTTTCAAAGTAATAATTCAAATGCCATGAATTTTTATTTTCAAAAACAACTGATTTAAGAGCTTGCGGAGGTTGTATTCCTATCGCATGCTGTTTTTGGCATTTGAATTGTCAGAAGTTGAAAAATGGGGGTGATACACTCACTATACGTATTCATCGATCACTTTACATGCCACATTGCAATCTTAATTTACAACAAATAATAAGTGTAAAAAATGAATGAAAAGTAAATGTCCTGTTTGCGTTAGCTTACGTATGTTCGATTATTACATGGGGGCTGCAATTTAATCGTATTAGAACAAACATCGCATGGCTACAATGATTAATCGCTCATTGTAATCATTTTTTCTTTTTTAACCTGACTCACTAAAAGCTAGATGTTGTCAGACTGCGCACATTTTACCAAACCATTTGTGCTACGTAAAATTTCGAACGTTTTCTAGCTCAGAAAAAAATTCAAAAAAAAAGCACTTAATAATACTTCTAAGACTGAAAGCCTAATAAATCCTTTCAGTGCCAGGTCAAATCAAATTTTATGGGACATTGTATCTGAGGAATTCACTACTTTAGTAATTAATATAATAACATAACCGACCATTATTCAAATAATCGGAATTAAAAACGTCGATTAAGATAGGGAAGAAGTGGGGAAAAAAGAAAAATTGTAAGCAGCGTGAATTTCAACATTAAGAAAGCCTAATAGCTATGAGTGGGACTGATCATTCTAGAATACTGGGAAAGTTTTGAACCTGCTTACTATTCTTATATACAATATTATTTTCCATAATTATTAATAGCCATTAGTAATTTGTGTATTACTCCAGAAATGAAATTATGCCGGCTGTATTACTGATTTTTGACTTAACTTTCATGGAATTCGTTTATAGTAACCGATTTAAAAGTGCCTATCAGGCCATGTTAATGGATGGAACTCAATTTCATATAAGTTGAAAGAACACAGTAAACCGGAATTGTGTCAAATGTCTCCAATTTATAATATGTTTCAGTTTTCTATCAACCGTTCTGTTCACTAGAGGAATATCGCCATTTAACCCTTCACTTTTAATGTAAGGCTGAGTGGTAGTGAACAAACAGGCTAGCTTTCAGAAAATGAAATGACGAAGAAGCGGTCCACGTCGAAAATCGTTCTTTATTCATTGCCTCTTTTAATTTCGAAAAATTAGCTCTTTGATGAAAAAAATGATCAGGCTTTCTAATGAGAAAAGGGGTAGTTAGTTGATCGTGGCCGTCGTTCCAAAGTATCGCTGAATGTTATAATCCGCCTTTGGCACGAAGTGCACATGGAGTCCGCCCTCGATGACATTCAAAACTGAAATATAAACATCAATGAATATCCATTGATTATTCACGTAATTACCAATATTTACTGTAAATTTTGCATATTTCTGTCCTTTTCCTGTTCTAGTTAAACTCTCTTATTCAACCGTCCGGTAGGTATTACTGGACAAGGTTGAACTTATTTGTACTTCCTCATACATTTTCTTTCAAATTATTAAAATAAATAACTCACGATGGAGGACCTTCATATTTATCTAACCATATTTTTTTTCAAATGCTTCCAAAAAAAAAGCATATTTCCCAAACTTTTTGGAGCAGTTATTCAAATAAAAAATCTTGTTTCAAGTTAAAGGCTGTTATACCAAACTTAACTTTTGAGAATTGGACCTTTCAATTTGCACTGATCCATCAGCAAGCATACCACCTTTTTAAAAATCATTTTCGGCTAACCTGCTTGCTTTGGCAGTGCCTTCTTATGTATGCCGATGCAGGAGAAAGCATTTAGAATTTTCTCGATTTAAATTGCAGTTTAATCAGGTAAAGCGATCTTATCACATATCATGATCAACTTAACGAGCAAAAATGCTTTTATTCGTTTTTTTTTTTTTGACACAGAATTAATTTTATTCTATTCTTTTATAACATTACACAACACTGATTATCAGCAGTTTCGTGATTAAACCAATTCAGTAAAAAAATAGATAAAATGCCTACATGGTATAGATAAACAAGCAAACAAGCATCATGAGAATATGAAATAATAAAAAGCCGCAAATATGGTGCTATTTAAAGTCTCTTACAATATACTTTATATACTTTACTTTGCAAACATACTTTACTTTGTCCGCGGCGAGAGAATGTAAGCTTTTCAGGAAATGTTTTTTTCTTAAAGTAAGGAAAATTTGAAAACTTTCGAAAAATAGAACAGTCGATATTTTCTGTAAATTTAGCTCTTGGAATAGATTTAATAGTTGTTACGGGAAAGTTTCTGTTACGAATTTTATAAGGATGTATAAACAAACGCAGCATGCATCCGATTCACTGCAACACTTATGGTACGAGAAATATTGAGTTTATTTCAATCTGATTTAAAATTTTACAAATCCCATCACTTAAATATATATTTCATAGCAAATGTCCGTTAGAATTAAGGAATCGAAAAGCAATGAAGTTGTAAGCACAAAGAGTTTTTATTGTTCAATGCACTGTCAAAGGAAAAGTTTAAGACTTCAAAATGCCTTAAAAGTTCTATTTTGAAAAAATGTAAATATACCTGATTTATTTATAAATTTTCATCAACAGAAGTTCGTTATCGTATTGGCCAACTGTTGGGCTCATACACTGAGTGCAAAACGCCACAATCATTAAATTTTGTGTCTTAAAAAGGAAATAACCAAAAATTAGAAGCCTAATTTGAATAATAATGTGATCAGGATTTCGTCATCTCCTGTTTTCCATGAAAGGATGAATTTAATATATGTTATTTTTGGTAAATCACGTCTATAGCATTTTATTCATTAAAAAGACTAATGACAGGACAATACCTTAGACTCATTGGTCTCATTGGTACCGCCTTTAAATGCCGCCTTTAAATGAATAATTTCTTTAAAAAGTCAGATTCTTATTAGAAATCAAAAAGTTGAAGTTGAAAATGACATTTAAAAGGGAAAATCAGTGAGTACGTCTTGACTAGATTCATTTCCTTGCAGGCACTATTGGTGAATAGTGATCTTTGACTCCTTCTTTGTTGAAGCCTTCAAATGCAAAATTAATGGTAGACGATTGGCGTTCTTTAAAAACTTAGGTGAACAAGTGGCCATGAACGATTATCCATTTTTTAAATTGTTTTTTAACCTGTCATCCTAATTCATACTGTCCTATTTCACAAAAAGTAATTTACGATTATCAGCACTAACAATTCCAAAAAATGTACAAAATTTCTTTTTTTATTTCTCTCCCTTACTCTTACAAAAATTTGCTTTTTCAATTTAACCAGATCAAGCAAAGCCAGTGATTACGGGGAGAACATTCACAGGATATGCTGTTCAATATGATTAATATACTGGTAGAATTATTCGTTCACCAAACTTCATTCACTTCATAAATACTATTCCAAAAGAATACAGCTTCACATTTAATCTAAAGAACAGTGTTGCAGAACAGTTATATAGATCCTAAAATTTATGAGAAATAGATGGCTTTAATGTCAGATTAATGCATTTCATAGTTGAAAGTGACACAAATGAATGCATCAAATAAGGGGGATGTGCAATTGTGAATCTTTTTATCATATATAATAGTTTTATCGGTGGAATTAGAGATAACCTAGAATAGGAAGGAGAGATCTATCCCAGCTTTACCACGCTTATCTTTTTTTCCATCAAATCATGACTCATTGCTGTTTGAGTGTGCAGCTACAGAAATAGCAGATTCATACAGCACATAATTGTGCATGTTGTGGAACCGTTTAATGGGATGTGAATATATGTGCCAAATTAGCAGCTTGGAATAAATTTAGCCGAAATTGACATTTTAAGCACGAAGGAACTCACCATAACCGTCCGTTGCACTATCGGTAAGGAAGCGGAACGTAAACTGAGCATTTCCTTCTGTCCATTACAGCGGCAGGTTTATTCAAGCGAATAATTGCCTTATGCTTTTTATTGTGACACTTAAAGAAAAGGAAACTCATAACCCATCCATATCAGTCCACTGTTGGACGGTCTGACATCACTTGTTATATTCAATATTATTTGGGAAAGATATTCAGCTGTGTCGCCAAATTCTAAATATACTGCTTATATGATACTAAATTCGGTCATACTTTTCACTCTAAAAACGGATCTGACATCATAGATCAAGATACATGTATCACTAAGCAGCAGTCATATTGTATAATTCGATTCATGCGTATCTTAATGAAATTATTCCAGTATTGTGCTCAAGGGGTTGTAATTCCTGATTAAATCCATTGAAACAGTTCCAACATGCAAAAACTCGTTCGCAAACAACTTTTAAATTACTAGATTGCATGTTACTAGTGAAAAAGCTTAATTGTCAACTGTGAATAGCACTTTCTATCGGCGATGCCAGTCAGTAATTTCAAGTGCTAACTAGTAGCACACTTCATATTTCAATATATTGTAGAAGACGTCAAACGAAAGGCGAAAGCAAAAGGCGAGAGCAATAGCAGAAAAGTATTACTAAAGTGGGACAAATGTAAATATGTGATTTAGAACGTTGGTTCTTTTGACATTTAATGTAGTTTGTATTTCAAATTAGTCCCTTTTTTTAACTCTAGGAGCTAAATTTGAGGTGCAACTGCAGTGTACTAAAAAGCTATAAAGAACAGGAGCATTTTGGAACTTTTAGCCGCTCAATATTCAACAATTCATTTCAATTGTTTTGCTTCCTGTAATCCATTGGGAGTAAGTTCTGAAATATTCGAAAAGTAGAACTAAACTGATGCATTTGATAGATTGACGATTTGGTTTGGAAGTTGGCAATTGAATTCAGTACGCCTCTCAGGAAGAATGAATATATACGTATGAGTCTATGTCTGTCCGCATCCATCCTTTCTGCTCATCTTCAATGACAGATTTGAATGAGGTTCTGGCAATTTTTGGTGCTTCGGAAATTGAAATGCAGTGCTGCGCTGAGAAATGATCCCAGCGGTCACATTTTGTGTCTTTGTTAGTTCGTTGATGTACTCATGGGATTCACGGTTCTGAGAAGAAATCCAGAAACTGGCGAAGACAACGATGATAACCACAACTTAGCTTATTAGCCAGATATCTATCCTCATACTCTACTATTGATATCTTTGTCCCACGATCAGGGATGTCCCACAATCAATATGCTTTATTTAATTTCTCGTAAATTCGCAACATGTGAATTACAAGAGATTTTTAATTTTAGAAGGAATAGATTGTTTGTTTTTTATAGAGCAGTTTTAAATTCATTTTTAAGGGACAGTTTCGGTGCTAAAATTTGCAACATTTCAGTATAAGGCACAACATTAAGCGATTTAAATACATACACAAAAAAAAACTGATCATGCAAATATTTATAACCATCATGTATAATCGGAATCTACATTTTTAATGACGCTGTTGTCTCGTCAGTACTTAAAGAATTTTGTAGCACAATTAAGAAATTAGAAATCCCTTTATAAGTCAAACAATTTATCCAGTCAGCAAATGCTATTATTTTTGTAATAAGCTATTGGTTAAAACGACACCGACAGCCATATCGCATTTGTGCCTGTGTTTAACCAAATCTAGCAATTACATTGTTCAGTGCCAATTTCAGCACTTAACATGAACTTTCGATTTCTTCAGCTCTATTTAGCTTTTGTTTAACCTCCCTTCTTATAACCAGTGGTTACAGTGATAACTTAGAGATGTTCGAATAAGTGGATCATTGTTGGTTACCAGAAAACTGGTGTCAAATGTGAACATTTTTATTATGTGCTGCGCTGTAGTCATCCTGTTTCTTTAAATGGATTGAAGAAAGAGCAAGAAGAGACGGAATGAAATCAGAATCCTTTTCGAAAACAAGTCTTGTGTGGATCATCGAGACGGTGAATAAGAAGCAAAGGAAATGGAGGAGGAAAGAGAAGGGAAAGAGCGACAGACAATGTTCGTTGCAAAACGCAATAAATGAGAGGCAGAATGATTGTAATTAAGGCAGTTCTGAGACTGCATTGGCAGGCAGTTCCTTTTTGTTAAAGCTTGCTCTTCACTTTCGAAACCGGAACTGATTTTATGTATGTGGAACGAAACACACGCATGTGGTAGTGTATGTTAATGTCAATGGCAGTGAAGATGATATTTTGTGTGCGTTGATTGACCAGTTGTTGAATTTCTGAATTTTGGCTGTGAATTGCATCTAAACAGGCCGCATTGTTAGCTCGTTTCCGGTTTAGATTTTACAATTTGTAAAAATTTGAGGCCCAGAATATGGTAGTCTGCAGGGACTTCCGGGATAGTTTAGAACACAAACGATAGTTTAGAATTTGTCCAATACACTATTCAATTTCAAAAGGGATTCTAACCCATTAGTTTAAATTTATTTATACATATAGATTTTGGGTCTTTGGTTACCACAAATCACCATGGTTTCCTGCGCTGAATATCAGACAGCAGAAGGGAATTTTGCAAAATAAACTGCTCGAGGATGTGTTTCAAAATGTAGCATTAATAAATTCATATTTAACTCTGCAAACGAGTATCCAATACAAGCAAAGCATATGTAATTGGGATTGAAACAACGGACAGCGAGACCTTGGAACTACAGTATTTTACCGCAAAACAAAATTTGTCCTGTTCAATTATGTAGGGTTAAGTTCTTGTTTTGTCAGCTGATAACTTGGTTATTACGACTATTAAAATATAACTGAGTACTACAAGAATAAGTTCTGTGCAAACTTATTCTGTTAAAACTTACTGACATAGTGATACGACCCAAAAAACCTCCCATAATTGTTTTCAAAAAACCCTCCCATAATTGTTTATGTTACTTCCTTGCCCCATAAATCACGAAAATTAAATCCCAGTGACGACGGAAATTGGCGCTCCACTTATACCCAGGTCTGATCAGTCTTTGGATTCTTTTCCCTCCAAAAATCTGTGCAGAGCCTACTCCAAGCTCCCCATCCTATACTTCACCAACAGACCACATAACCAAAGGACCCGAAACCAGTCCCAAATCGCATACTAATTACAGTACAAGTAGACTACAAAGATAGGTCACTGTGAAAATAATCCTACTGCTTTGGAAAGGTTGATGTTCTTAATAGAGTGATTAGGAGACGGTGCTGATAGCGGTCATCTGTCGTATTGGACTATATACTGTTACATTTTAACAAGATCCACTATCTGCATGGCCAAACACTTCTCTTAGCACCAATCGGGCCCAGTCTATATTTCGCGGTTAATCACTCTCCGCTTCATTCATATGCCGCACGTGTTGTGGCGTAGCAAGTGGGTTGTATTTGGCGTGGTGGTTGGTACAGATTTATTTGTTAGTCTTGATTAATATATATTTAAAAAAGTCGATTTATTATTCTATTAAGACGTGGTATAGCTTGGATTACTGAAAGGAAAATGAGCGAAGATCAGACAGTTAGACAGCAAGGGCCAAAACCTGTTGGCAGGTACTCTTTTTATTGGCATCTTTTTATGCTTTAAACTAGATCCCTCTGATATATACTCTATCAGTTACTGTAAGTATGAAAAATCTCCACTTGTCAGTAACGCATTGACAACTGGAATTCAGTACTATTGAAAGTACTGCTACCCAAGACAAATTGGTTTGGATATTCATAAAATTATAGATGATGTGTAAGAAACATGAAGTACCTCATTTAATTATAAGTTTCACCAAGCATTGCATTGCTGAGAACCACTTTTAACGTCTTTTATTGTTATTTCATGACAGATTATACGTGAAAGCAGTATTTGTTGGCTATAAACGTTCGCAACGAAATCAGCGTGAACATACATCACTTCTAAAACTGGAAGGAGTTTACAACAAGCAGGATGCCCAGTGGTTTGTTTCTCACTGCACTCACAATAACTTTATCTTATGAAATTACTGCAGTTTCCTTCCATGCGTTACCGAGGAGCCTATCTTCGGTATTTTGTTACACCGCAGGAAATGTAATAACTGGGTAATGTAGACACTAGATGCAGTTCTTTCCTTATCGAGAATTACTTTTATTGAATGACGAGAGAGCTTCGATTTTGTTGTTGTAGTATCGTGATTTTGTTATTTTTACGTAATTTAATAAAGCTATTAAATTTAATAAATCTACGTTTAAAATGCGTTAGGAATTTATGATCTCTAGTTGGAAGCTGATCTTAAATAGTAAGTCTAAAGTTTGGGCCATTTCAGCAATTCATTCTGGAGTATTATTTTCAGGTATGTTGGGAAAAGGGTTCTCTATGTTTATAAAGCACATAAAAAAACAAGAGTGCATGGAAAAGCACCAAGTCGTGTACGAGCAATCTGGGGTAGAATAACTCGAGTACATGGCAATGCAGGTACAGTGAAAGCAAAATTCCGAAGAAATCTCCCACCACAAGCGATGGGCAAGCGTGTGCGCGTGGTAAGGCTTAGAGTATTTTTAAAAGCTGTTGTTTCTGGCCAGTATAGAACCAGTATTATTTCGTAAGAATGTTCTGTGATTATAAAATGTGCAGATTTTGAGATCTCAGGTTCTTGACGTACAACTACAGCTGTAATACTATCGAATCATTTGAAACAAGTTTATTCGCCATTGGAAGTGAATATTTTTTTCAATGTTAGCATTGATTTCATTTTTTCCATTTTCGCACTTATCCTACAATCGTTTTTAGATGCTGTATCCTTCAAATATTTGAAAAAGAGCTGAAGAAGCATAAACTTAATTTTGATTGCTGTTATTTTCTGTTCTTTTGTCGGAAAAAATAAATTTTTGACTTTTGACTCTCTGGATTACATATTACCGTTGCACATACATGTATTACTTTGTTTCTTATCAGGTGGATTTTATTCTTGATTGTTACACAGAAGCGTATATGTTTATCTCTGTGGTACAAATTCCTGCACTTTGTTCTATAAGATTTACAAGAGGTTTCGTTGATCGTTCATGGGATTAGGGAATTAGTTTGATAGAGGTTGTTCGTTCTTTATCATTTTACAAATTACCATGGTCTCATAGATTTATCGCTTGGATTTTCAGTTCAGGCATAAGCGAAATAGATACGAAGTATATATTTGATAGAGTATGGCTCCGGTGCAAAGAACGACGAGAAATCGACCAGTTAGTTTAAGCGCGCATCACCATCATTCTGGCGCGATGATGAGTCGCCAGCAAGTTCGTTCGTAATATTTCTGTGTTGGGGAATTAGGCGTTTAACAATTACGTTTTTGATGTGGTTTTTCAAGGATGGGCGTCATAGGATTTGGTGTACAATACCGGTGTAGAAATGTTTGTTAGTAACACAAAGAAACATTATATATTCCTGCACATACATTCCAGGTTATTTTATAGGATGGTTTCGCCGAATTCTGTTCGGCTTGCGAAGATGCTGTAATATGTTTGTCATTATTTCCAGTTAATGCTTGTTCAACATTATAACACGTCTGAAATCAGTTGTTGTGTCAAATACACAATTTTTGGGTTTAACGTTTTGTTCTGGATTATTGGTTTTGCGCTTCTCGCAGTTGGTGTTTGGGCTCATTTTGAGAAGAACAGTGCATATTCTCATCTGAATAAGGCATCAAGATTTTATCTTGATCCAGCTATATTTCTCATTTTTGCTGGTAGGAAATAAGTTTCCTTCAATGCATTATTTTAGATTTTGTGTTACCATTCCACAAACTTTAGTTTCAATGTTTTTATTTTCTGTTAAGATGCTGGAAAATAAGTCTGTTTTGTTTGATTTGTCAAATTCTATACCAAAACTCATTAAATATGAAAAAAAGCATTTAGCATTTTTTTTTTTGCCATTAAAGTCCTTATTCCAGTTATGCGGTTATTAAATAACTTGTGTCGAAGATTTAAGATATTTCAGGTGGTCTCATATTCTTGATCGGTTTCAGTGGTTGTGTTGGTGCCTTAAGAGAAAATACATGTTTTTTGGCTTTATACTCAACAATTATCGGTCTTCTTTTGTTGGCTGAAATGGCTTTAATTGTTTTGGTGTTTGCTTCTAAAGACTGGATCACTCAAGAATTTTTTACAAGATTGGATGACACGGTATATTTAACGCATTTGTATTTTCTGTGCTTAATTACTGTAACGTTAATGAGCATTTATATGAGTCTGCAAACTAAATAAATATTCTTATTCCAGTTAGAAAATATTCATACATTCTTCTAGGTATAAGAACATCAGATTAGATCAAGCGTGAAAGTTTTCCAGTAAATTTCAGGTTATAATGTATCGAGATGATCCAGATCTGCAAGCTCTCATTGACTGGGTGCAAATCTATTTCAAATGTTGTGGTATGAGGTCACCAAATGATTGGGACATGAATATATATTTCAATAAATCATCACAACAATTTTCGTCACCTGAAGCTGGTGGCGTACCGTATTCGTGCTGTAAAAAGATGCGTGGTTTGGATGGTGGTCCCATTAATTTCTTTTGTGGCCATGGTGCTAGACTTTTCAAAGAGGTAATTTCTGTACTCTTTTGAATTCTTAGGTGTTCAAATAGTCTGAAAATTTCTGCCTTTCAGTGTTATGATATTTATTTAGAAGTTAGAAGCAACAGCTAACTAATATAATCACTGTGAGAAGGGCTGTTAACTAGTGCGGTTTTTTAAATTTTGATGTATTACATGTTCTGATTATAAGTATGTATCTGTATGCAGGGTTTAAGTGACACGATACATAGTGAAGGATGTACACCGAAAATTGAAAATTACTTGTCACAGAATATGACTTACGTTGCCATTGCAGTGGTCCTTGTCGCAGTTATTCAAGTAAGTTTTGGGTGTTTTTTGGCTTTTGTCGAGGAGATGGATGAATTAAATTAAATAATTGACAGCTAATGATAAACTCTTCTCGGGGATTTGCTTTCTCTTGTCCGCACATCACAAATACAAACCTATTGCACTGTTTAAATCTAGAGGCAAGGTTTTGGCCTCTTCCTTTGTATATAATATTCGCTGATTTTATAGTCAGGTTTTGCAATATCTCTTTAGATTCTGGGTATACTGTTTGCTCAAAATCTTCGTAGCGATATCTTTGCGCAGCGTGCAAGGTGGTATACCGGCAGATGAAATCAAAAGCGAATAATACATTTAACATGAAATGTCCAAAGTTTGTTAATGGTTGTGATTTGTCATAAGTTTCTGACAAAGTGATACTGTTAATGTTTGTCATTGTTTGGTTTTTTGTTTATTACTTTCTGTTGTCGCGCTGAGCTTAGCATTAAATCGTTGTTTTCTTTCTTCCTAGATTTGGTAGCTTTCACTGTCTTACATTCCTTACTCCTTCCATACTTGTTGGTAAATTTATGCAGTCGATTCAAAAAAAAGTTTTCTCGGCACTATATTCCCAAGTATATGTAACTAGGGTCAGTGTTGATTTATTTGTTATGCAGAAAAACATCAAGTCTTGGTGAGTTATCAGTAGTAACATAAAATTAGTTCAACACTCTATATTTGTAAAAGTACATATGTTAAATGATTTCATACCATGTTCTATGAGTATTACTTTTTAAATAGTTTATCGATGGAGCTGTACAAGCGGTAGTTAATATCCGAGCAGATAGCACACATTTAAAAAATGCAGTCTTCTAACCAAATTCTGTTGAATTTTTATGCATGCGTGATATTCATTCACCAAGTATTTCGTTTATCAGCGTTTACATCATCGAGATTTGGATTTTATTTTTGTTAGTGTATTTATTATTGAAAATAATTAGTCGCCCTTTTCTTTGCCACATATATTCAAGGAGGATATCTTGTCAAATTACTCCATATTTTCTTACATTTATATAACATTTTGCCATTGTATGCTATTATATAATATATACATTGTTTTAACGCTGACTTCCAATAAATTTGGTTGCGTTTATTCTGTGTCTAAGCAGATTTCAGGCGTCTACCAATCAAAAGAACGGTATTTCGAAAAACTTGTCATCCTCTGTTGTAAAGTATACAGTCCTAAAAGTTCGAACATTGACTTTTGGGAATGATAACATTGCTAGTTACGGGTTAGCAAACATATCAGCTCAGGATGAAGTCGCAATAAACCTTTACTTGTATGAAGTCCATTCCACTCTGAAAATCAACTTTACATTTCGACGATTTAAATGGAAACGACTAGTGATTGAAGTGTTGCTGACTTATATCTAGGAGTGACGTGATAAGTACCGTTAGTAAATGAAGGCTTTCCAGGCCAAATATCACACATTCTGTTTAGGTAAGGATTGCCTAATATTGAGGATCTTTATGACTTCTTTTTGAAGAGCGAAATATGCAGTTAGTCTGGAATGTAATACCGTCGGTTCAGACAAATACTTTCTGATTTATTGTTGGTTCGAGTCAAGTCTATGCATTATAAACAAATTAGAAATCCTTGACGTAAGTCACAATTCAAAGTATATAAGAACGGTTTTTTTAATTATGGTTTTGGAACGTCATTTAAAAAAGGAAGACCAGGGAAAATACAAGCAAGAAAGGAGCATATAATTCCCCACCGTTTTTAGGGAATCTGGTTTGTAGAGTAAAAAAGTATATAAATGACAGTTTGGAATTGTCATTGGACTTTAAGAATCCATTCTTTGTGAATCTTTGACCTTTATGCTTCAAATTATTCCCATTGATATCGGTGCACCAAGATTAGGATGTTAGTTGTATTCATAGGTCGATTTCTCCCGCTCGATTAAAATAATGTACGAATTGCTATTTCAGTTTTGCTTTTTAGGATGTCGTTTTCAGGCTCATAGTGCGATTGTAAGCTTGAAAGCAGTTAATTAAATCCCTCATTTACAAGTGACAGAAAACGGAATGACCATTAGTGATGTTAACATTTATCCATCACATGGTTTTTATCAAGAAAGAAAGGAAGAACGCATTAGAAAGGTATATTCGCTTTAATGTTTGCAAATTTTCTTCAAATTAACGAGGAAATTGTATGAGTATTTAATTTTCAAAACCAAATCAAATATTGATTATTGTAAAACATTTAGGTTCTAATGCTTACCGCGGAAGAACGCGCAGAATTGCCTTTCCGAAGGATTTCTGCACTTACATTCATTGTTATTATGCTCATATTTGGCTTACCATTATGGTGGCAAACAACTTCAACATACCGAGTATCATTTCGTACTTTTCCTCCTAACCAGCAAATCACTTTGCCCGTATGTTTTTCAGAGTTTATATGTTTTCTACCTCTTTACAAACTTTAATAGTAGGTTTACTTTAGACGCATTTTCCTCGAAAATCTTTTGTTTAGTAAAATCAATATGAGTTGGATGGCAATTGTTCTCAAAAGCGTTAATATGTTGTAACACAGGTTTATATATCAATAGCTAGCTCATATTCATCTATGAAATCTCATGTTGACCGTGCAATTGCTCTACTTCTGAATGAACTTTCTGAGCTTCCAAAAATCGATCAACTGCGCTTCATATTTAAATTGAATCACGAAGATATGGTTTGTCTTGGTTTTTTGTGTTATTTACTTTAAAACTGTATTCGTTGCTTTAAATTCATAAATATTTTAGGCTGTTTGTTAGGTAGATTTATTCAGGATGCTTTGGAATTCATTTCAAGAATTAATACGGAGAAGAGTAATTTGTTTGGAGTGCATGTTGCAATAATTAATGAGACAGTATGGCCATATTCTGGATATACAACCTATTTCGATGACCAGTGGACGTTTATCCTTAACCATGAAGATGAGTCGAAGGTTGCGAAACGTATGTTTGCAGCCATAACAGATGTTCTTTTGGATACCGGCCACCTTTCAGCGATTGTAAAACGTGATCTGAGGCAGCGAATACAATCGTCGGAAATTGTTGCTTTATCATCAAGTCAGCAGGTTGACTTTTATATCATGGTTTCTGTCCCTTTAAAATTCGAATTAAATTATGCATTTCAATGGGAAATATCATGTTGTTACTTTTTATGATAGCTAATAAAGGAAATGCTAGACAAGTTATATATGTAGCCTCCATAAAGTTTTTTTGGTTGGAATTTTAGTTGTTTTCTGTTGCGTATTTTCTTGTTCTATTTCTACAGAAACGCTTGATTTGGGATTCAGTCGCTTTAAGTGCTCGATATATTGTGCAAGTAATATTCTTACACGCTGGTTATAATGAGAGCAGCGAACATTATTCAGCGGAGAATATTATTTTGCATGCACGTCGATTTGCCACAAAATTGGCCGAAGTGTCAGACTTGGTTATCAGTTCAGAACATCTCTGGGATTTTGACTTGACCGCGTGGCTGAAAAAAAATATGCAAGAAAGAAATAGCATTCAAATGGATGACATATCACAAATAGTTACTGCTGTAAGAAATTTTGCTAATTCATCAAAATCGAGAAATTATTTGCAGATCTAGAAGTTTTTGTAACTTTCATAATCAAAAAGTGTTTTGGCTTTTTTTTTTGGTGTTATGTTGGTACTATGATTTATAGATCGAACAGGAGACCAGTACTGTTGAGTCATCTGTTCCAGTTATGAAATTAGTAGTGCTGGATGCACCTCAGCCAATTACTCTTCTTGATTACATGGTATATATTTTTTATTCTGCATTTTTCAGGCAGTTCTTATCGGAATTCATCTCTAAACGTTTTACTTAGTGCAACATATCTGATACAGTTCTGTAACTTGTTATGAAAATGATTATAATGTTCTTCATTAAAGCCTTTTGACCGTCCATTTTTTGTACTTTCCATTCATGCTGATGTCTGATGTTCGATTTTACTTTTTTTTTTGATTTAAATTACTGCTGGAAAGAAGACAGTCCTATAACCATCTTCATAAAAAGTAGGAAGATTTTTTTTACAGCTTTATGAAAGAAATACTTACTAAGGATCTATAATCCTGCAGCGGGAATATATTTGACCTGAGACAAGATGGTTTGCACTCTTTAATCATAAGTTTATTAGGGACAGGGTTTTTTGCAAATCTTTTTTTATCGACAAACTAATAAGGAAAAATAAGATTAAGTTTTTCAGGGTGATGAGAGCAATGGTGTGATTATAGCTTCTTGGGGCGCTTTACTTTCCTATGGTGGCGAAAAACGCTTAGCTGTCAATCAATCAGTGATTGCTGCTATGCGTGTTCTTTTTGGCCTTGATACGAACTTACCAGTATCATTTGATCGATTACCACTACCAGTGGCAAAATGGGAAATTAAGCGTATTAAATTACGTTCATTTATCGATTGTTCGATAAGTGGGATCTCGTCGGTTGCTGCTATTCACAAATTAATCTCACAGATTGATAACATTGTCATAAATGAAGAGATATGTTACGAATGATTTTTTCCGGAATCAAATGATTATACTCTTAAAAAATCAGACTATTTCTTGAAAGTATTCTTCAAACGGTCTTGTACTAAAGGGAATAATCAAAGAAGACAGCAGCTTTATTCTGCACTTTAGCTTATTCATCGCCCAAGAGCAAACCAAAAATGTTGAACTACTTGATCAAAGTTTATTGTTATTTTTTATCATGTCAGTAGCTCTGATACAAATAATTATGATAAACTTTTAGGTGGCGAGTAAAACTAATCTGGCGGTTGAGCTTATTTCTCAAGTTCTTTCAACAGTTGAGGAAACCGGTCACATTGAAGTTGCATCAGTTGCTAAAGGTCGAGCATTGGCTGAAAGTGCTTTGAATGACAAAAGTTTGCTCTCGTTGTTGTACTTCCCAAATGACCAGAAATTTGCTATCTATCTGCCATTATTCTTACCAACGCTTTTACCGTTATTTGGTTCAGTTTTGGCTTTAAATAGATACTGGATGGGTAAGGATAGGTTTTGTATTCAGAAAGCTTAGTCAACTAAACTTTTCAATCATTACCGTTGACTCAGTGCAAAATTTCTACTTTTAATTTGCATGCCCAATGCATTCCAGTTTTCATCATCCCTTCGTACTTTGAAAATAACGTAATTTTACTGTGACCCTAAAATCTGCATTCTAAATTGGTTATCATGTGAAAAATCCCTTTGTTTTTTGTTACCAGGCAATATGAATTTTGAAAGTCGTAATAAATGAAATAGTGTTCATTCGTTTTTTTTTTTGGTATTGCTTCTTCAAGAGGTGAGAAGGTAAAATAAGTAGTTGGTGGTATATTGGTAGCTGGTGTAAAATTTAGAAAGGATGTAAATTTAATTTGAAAATAGTTCTAAAGTAGTTAAGTCCTCATGGTTAAGCTAGTCAGGTCGGTGCATAGTAGTTCCCTCTGACTTTTTTGGTTCCTGCCAGGAAGAGTAGGTGATGCTCTCCAGTGTTAAAGCGACTAACCTTCGCTAGCTCTAGATGTTATTTAGAAGGCAAGTTTTATAAAGGGTTGCACTTTGAGCGGTCGTGGTGGATTTTGATATCCAACTTATTTAGTTGGAATTACAGAATGAATATGGCTTTTCAACAATGATTCTTCAGATCAAACAGGTAGATGCAAAATATTGGGAAGCAATTTAGGTAGGTTGGTAATTGTTATATATCTATTTCCTATGTTTCTTAATGGGTCAACACTTCGTTGTGTTCCTTTTAAGCTCTAGCTGTCAGCTCAAACATTTCCCACTAATTTAAAGGTTTCATTCACTCAACAGAGAGGAGTCAGATCAACTAAGCATTAAAAATAAGGATTTTCAAGATCCCAAATTCTATTTCGTACATCGGTAATCTCGTTATATTCAACAGTATTGAGATAGTTCTCTTTTTTTCACGACTGACTGACTACACATTCATTTTCAAAGAAGTGGTATCCGTAAAAAAGGGACTGTTCCTTACTGCCCTAACAATAGCAACCGAATTTTCTTGAGAGTAGTTAGACTTGGTTCTTGCACTTTGCAACAAGGATAATAACTCATTATTAGTAACTGTCCTGACAGTCAGGGCTACATCTGCGTTTTATGCTCAAGGAAGCAGTAGTGGTTTCGTGGACCAGGAAAAGTCTCTCTACCCACTAACTTAGATTGCTTAACATGTATACTTGTGACACTATCTCTTTTTCCAAGCAAATAGCCATTTGAATAGATGATGTAATGCTGTTTGTTAGTAGGGTTATATTAAGGGAGACCTTCCGATACTTTTTTTGCTATTGTCCGTTCCGTCATCCGCCTGCATTTTCCGCACTTTTTTTTAGCTGTATGATAAATAATGGTCAGAAAGTTTTTAGTAAAGCACATTTGCTTGGTCCAAGTGAGTATTTGAAATTAAAATCGAAAAAGTCCATTCTCAAGGTTTTTTTTTTAAAACACCAGTTCTTCGTCACCCAGAGATTTAGAATAGAGCCTGTTCTATGACTTATGACTTATTTTGGAGAGTAGGTTTAACTTCCTTCTGATGACTTAACTGGGCTCTTAGCCGGTCTGACTTGGCTGTAAAAGTTATGTTCCGTTTATATTGTTAATATATTCCTAAGATTCTTCATTTTTACTGAAGTTTTTTTCAATAAGTTTCCTGGACGTTTACAGTTATCCTTAGAAGGAACAAATGTGTCGGAAGTCATATTTTGAAGATCCGAATTTCTAAACAAAAGAAGTTCAGTCCCCAACTGAAAAACCTGGTCTCCCCTTTGCAAAAAAAGAAAAGAAGCCCATATCACATAAGAATCAGGATTTAACAGCAATGTTTCCGGAGCTGCGTCAGCCTTCTTGGTTTAGAAAGTTTGCAGTTCGACTCACTGTAGGCTGGGTCGGTGGGTTGGGCTTCTTGGTTCTTTGTGCTTCCTTTCTGGAGCTGGCTCACTGTATTGAGTAACCTATCCGTGGATGTGTCATACCTAGCGGTTTTCGTGAAATTGAAATGTGAAATAAGAAGTATTAGTCCAAACCATGTCACTGTCAAATGGCGATCGACATAGCTGTTGTCAGTGGAACAACTTCTAACATTCTAAGGCAGTTAGCAGTTAGGACATTCATTTGGTTTGAGACGTTTCAGAGCAGTGGACTACCGAGGAATACGGGTAAGTGAGCTGAAATGGTTTGGCGGCATTCACCATGAACTTCCAGGAGGTCTGCGTTTGGTATGGGGTTAGGTCACTTTCAGCTTATATTGTTTGCTTTGACAATTTTTTTTGTCTTTTACAGGTTAGGAGGGAGCAGATTGAGAATTTAAGAACAATGAGAAAATAGGCCTAGAATTCTTGTCTTTAGTGGCAGTTATCGCTTTGTTGAATTGATTACTTGCAGCTGCTCCATCTTATCACTTTGCCTTTTTTCTACGATATTGCAGGGTTGCTCACCGTTTATTATTGCGAATTTTTAGGCATCGTATCTCTTGAAAAACTTTTATGAAATTGAGGAGACAAGTTTTCTGTTGATTACTTCCAGTTAAGACATCGAGCGTTACCCATCGTAGGCCAAAATTAGCTTTTTGAAATGTTTTAGATATGTGAGAAATTGCGAAAAAACGGCTTTGCTAAGATTTTTGTTTTAAGCAGTTCAGTTAAGACCTTGTTTCTTTTTGCAAGTTTAACAACCGGAACTTCAATTTCCAATAATTTGGAAAAATGAAGAAATCAGGGATGGAGAACTTGAAAATAACATTTTTTTTTTCAACACCTTATTCTTTGGTGGAGCAGCAAAAATTTCTTTACTCACTAAATCAGTTTGCTTAACATGCGTACTTCTGACGCTGATCTCTTTTCTCAGTATATTAAGGAAGATCCTCCAATACTTTTTTGCTATTGTCCGTTCCGTCATCCATCAGCATTTTCCGAACCTTTTTCTTTTAGCTCCATGATGAATAATGGTCAGGAAGTTTCTGGTGAAGCACATTTGCTTGATCCAAGCGAGTATTTGAAATTAAAACCGAAAAAGTCCATTCTCAAGGTTCTTTTTTTAAAATACCTGCTTCTACAGTGTAATGCATCTATATTTGGATATACATTGTGTCTGTTTCCATTCCTTGTTTTCAATTTTAAAACCGATTTGTTTTTAAAATTCGTTTGCTCATTTAACATTGTGGGATGGAGATGGTTTTTCGTATACGATTTTCAAAACTATATTTTTTGCAAAGCAGCCATCAGCGGAAGAAAGCAAGCGTATTGCTGAAGATCGAGCCCATTTCGATGAAATGAACATTATCGCAACGCATCATCCGGTTGATAAAGAATATGGGTTTGTAATTTTTTTTTTTTGTTCTTGACAGTATATGTAAAACTTTGTGGGTTACATGTTTCAGTTTGATTTTGAAAGAGAAATAAGATCTTGTTCCTGAATGTTTTACTTGTAGCGTATTCAGTTAATCCATTAGAAGTACACCAGTTATTTTTATTTGTCTCTTACGAAATTATCAGAATACCACATCTCCATCAAAACGGATAGTGTTAGCGGCAGACTATGTGTATCACCAAAGAATAAGTGCTAAGATTGCTATTTTGAACAGTACTCATGTTCTAATCTTGTTCGCAATGGTATAGTACCGCTTGCTTAATGCTTATTACTTAATTTTAATTTTTCAAACTTACCCTTCAGCTGCTGTGCTAAATCCAGTGTGTGTTATGATTTCAAATTTATTCTCTCTGTAGTCTTGGTTTTTCGAACTTCCTATAAATCATAGTTTAGTGCTGGAAAATATGCTTTTTACTAGTACGTTTTTAGCGTCATGTTCCAAATTGAAACTGTTTAGGTTGCTCTTGGTTTATCAAGCGTTTTTCGTTGCATGTTTTAGGCATATGAAAATTGAAGAACCGAAGACTCCATATCATGGATATAGCGATAGCGAAGATGATACAGACAGTCACGTTACAAAGGCACCTCGCCGAGTTTCTTTGGTCGGAGTTGATCCAGTGAAATTAGCTGAAAGCATTGAAGCTGGCACATCGATTCCGCCAGCTTATCTCGGAAAAATTTTACCAGATAATGATAGCGAGGTTGAACTTACTCCCGAACAAATTGGTATGTTGATTTTTTGTTGTTATTAATCGTTTGACAGTGTGTTGTGTCCTTATTCTGGATAAAATGGATTGTCTGTGAAAGCTTTACATATTTATGACAGTTGTTAAATTCTTGATCTCATTAGAACAGTAAGGAAATTACAGTGTTTGCTGTAAATTCTTTACTGTTCTTATTCTTTAATTCAAGATTCTCGAGCAACAACACTCTCGAATTTTTGTTCAAGTTCCAGAAACGTTGGTTTCAAATGGTATTTAAACTGCGACGTAGTTCTTTTCTATGGTTACTGTGAGAGAAATGTCTAGTTCTGTCTTTGAAGGTATATTTTGGAATAAAATGAGTGGAGCTTTTGTTTATAATTTTGTTTCGCTTTCAGCTCATAAGTGTGAATTTGAAAAGAAGAGAAAGATGCATTACAACGAAGGTGCCGCATTGTTACGAGCAAAAGAATTGTTAGCAAAGGATGAAGAAAGCATGGAATAGACGTGTTATGCTGAAACCCGTTCAATTTTTTTCACAATTTCTACGGAAATATCCTTGTGCAGTTGGCTGATGTTTTCTGATTTTGATGTTTGCACTTTGTTAATTCATTGTTCTAATTCAAGAATTTGCTTTAAAGTTTTTGATCTCTCCTCGATTGCATTTTAAATTTTAAGAAGCAGAAATTCAAAAAAAGAAATCGAAGGAAATTGGAATTAAGGAGAAATATTAAAGGAAATTCGTGTCCTGACTTTTATATTTGTCCAGCTGTATCATACTTTACCGTTTGTGTCAGATTTGTTAATAATTGATACGTTGTTGAAATATCATATGAACTTTATTGGTCAACTAAGTCAACTGCAGTTGGATTATTTCACAGTGAAGATGCAGTAGTTGTCAAGGAGAAAGTCGGTTTTGTATACTGCTTATAATTAAAGCGCTATCGTTGTAGTTCTTTGGATAATTCATAAGTTCCTCAGGGTAATTCCGTCCGTTTCTTTTCTTTCGTATAAGTAGGCGTTTAGAATATGTTTGGTTGGTACGATGTAGTAAACTCGGTACATTGATTCTGTATATGTATGATAAACATTGTAAGCAGTTCCGTTTTTTTTTTTTTTTTTTTTTTGCTGTTTCATTGTAAGAATGTCAGTTTTTATTTTCAGCATGTTTCAAATTATAAAGGCTTGTTTTTTGCTTGGCAAGTTTTTAGACTTCGTGCATCACCTTATTCTAGTAGGGCTTAGGGATTCATCCGTCACAAGAGAAATTTTCCAACTGGATGAAATTCCTGAGAACCCACTATTATCTGTCAAGTATAGTCAAGCTCTATTGTTTTACCTCACTGTCCCATGCATGACTTTTTTCCGGTGCTGTTTAATTTACAAGTTTACAACTAGGAGACTGTGTATTTTGAGGTGGGCATAGGTTATCTGATGTTGATTTCGGTAAAGCTATGGTCGTTGGCATTTATACGCTTCGCATGCATATTGTTTACTCAAGCCAACAGAAATAGCAACCCGGGTGTCCATTATTTATATCAGTTATTGTGTTTCTTCAAATGATTAGCATTTATTGTGCCAGTCGATAGTTATACTTTGTATGGATTGGGCAGAGGAGTTTTTAAACAGAATCAATTGCAGGTTGCCTTGAGATGGGCTTGTTAAAGTATATATTTAATTAATACAATATAGTACAGAAATTCTGGCAAGAAATCTTCAGCTCACGAGTTCTATGAAAACTCCTTACCTTGCTTTCTGGTGTAAGTTTGCTTTTTTCGAAATCCTAAAACGTAGTGGCTTCGGGACTAATTTTCACATGTGCCGTTGAACGGTACGAATGTGGTGATTCTGCGATTCTTCTAAAGCTGTATATGGTGTATGGATAACAAAATTGATCAATGTATAATTTGGTTTCAATACAGTGCTGTCATTATTATTGAGATGAGATCGCAAGACTAGTTTCAGCTATGTTAAACTTCCTTGGCGTGCTGTACTTTGAAATTCAATAAAGCTGTACTTCAAACAATTTCAGAATGTTTGCATTTACGGTGACTATTTCAGCGTTATCTCTATAAGATTGACTAAACCATCCAAAGTCACTTAGCTCCCGCTAATAAAAATGCCCGTGGACAATTAACTAAATAATTCTCTGTACTAAAAATTTGTTCATTTCGTTCAAAGCAAAAATTTGAAAGCAAAAATTTGGTGAACGTACTGTTTGAATATTTCTTTAGGTACTCCCAACCACTTTCCAAACATATTTTTTAAAGATAAATCGTTTACCAACTCTTAAGTCATTCTCGCTCCTCTATACGCATAATCACTGCTGAGCATCTCATGTAACAGTACATGCTTTCGGACACCACTCAGGATGACTTGCAAATTCTACGGCAATTCAATGTATTTATGTAACTCCATTACCACAAACTGCTTATGACACCTAAACAAAGTTAAAAAAACCACTGTTTTTATACAAATATCCCGTATAGACGGGATCTAGCTACAAAATAAAAGTTGATTTACAATTGATAAAAAACGGTTTTGTTTGAGCTCGAAAAATAATCAAATATATCAATATAATCCATATGACTGATGCGCTAAACGATTCTTTCTCTGCAAAAAAGTGGAAGTGCATGTGCAATCAAAACATAAATTCCATCTATGCTAACCACAACTCACAGTTCATAGAATAATACTCGCCGTCCCTACAAACATTTCATCCCCTCTTCTGGCATTCACTATTTCCTTGAATAAAGTTCCAAAACCATAGACTTTTTCAAAGTTGAAAATAAAGGATTGCAATAATAGAACGTTCTAAAGATAACATTTCAAGTCGGAGATGCTCACCAAGCAAGTCCCAGGATTCTCAAGCAGAACTACGACCAGAGTCAATATTATAACGACCTTGGCCATATTTTATGCAAGTTTGAATGCACAGTCCAGTTTTTGGTCGTTTGTTTCTTAACTCAGAATATAATTTCAGTAGTTTTTACAAAAAAAGTTCCAAAAGCTATGAAATCAAATTTGTGAACAATTTCACGAAGATGGGTAATGGAAATCTCATCTAAATTTAGGATTTTGAGAATCCGTCTCGAATTGCAATCCCGTGAAACGTTTCATTTCCTTTCAAATAACAACGGATATATAAGAAATTTTACTTGAACACTATGAAATAAAACCGATTAAGATAATACGAATTTACAACTGCAATGGTGAAAACACACATTTAGCTGATTCAATTTAACTCACATCTATATTGTACAGTTGCGCTAATAACGCAAATGGCATTTGAAAGTTCTGCCTCCTCAACATAAAAAATCTAAAACAGAATATGCGAATAAGAATTCTTCGAATAAGAACAACAATTCTACAAGGGTGGTGAATATTGAGTAGTAACTGCATACTGTTCCCAACTATGCTCAGTAATGCACCCGAACACCGATTTGAACAAAGAAAAATAATTAAGATGCCGTAATAATTCATTCGAAAATTGAAGATTACTGAAAGAAATGAATTCAGCAATAAATGGTATAAAAATCCCCTCAGTTTAGATGAAAACCTTTTTCATTAGTTGCTGTTAGAAGACGTTCACGCATGATCTCCGTAGAACTATAATCGGGTAATTTTAAGTAGTGAACACAAGTATTCACAGATGGATAACTACCATCGCCGCTATCGACTTTTCGAACAATTGTCAAACGTGGATGCAAATTTGCCAAACCACCTACAAATATCAAATGACGAGCGTGCGAAATATAATGAACGGATGACTGAAATTAAAAAAAAAAAAAATCTCAGTTGTTGTTTATCACTATTATCAGGAAAAAAAAAACAAATATAAAAAGAGAAATGGCATGCAATCATAAATAAATTGTTCCATTCATGTTTCGTACCACGAACCTGGTGGCAACGAAGAACAACCTGTTGTAAACTGTAAAAAGGATTTGCGTTCACAAGCATTCATTCCTACTAGAACATCAACAAAACGTAAGAAACCAGGCGATTCCTTAGTATAACCCAGTTTTGGCTCAGTGAAACTAATAATATCTTCGCGAGTCCATTCCGGACACTGATCACCAGATAGCAAAGTCTGCAAATCAACCAGTTTAATTTGAAATCGCAAAGGATTGCAACTTGGATTCCATTTTCAAGAAGGAAAAAATGTAATATCTGGTATCTGTGTGGTACACAATCTGAACAAACACCATCAGATATATTAATGTAGAAGCAAAAAATCTCAAGTTTTAAACCGGCCTGTAATTCTCTTGGAACAAACATCCTTAAATTTCGTAAAGGAAAAACAAGATCAAAGCCTTCGCGGAATGCTTTCAGCTGAAAAAAAATTGACCTAAACTGAACACATGCATTAGATGTAAAGTATACATAAATTAGAAAGAAATTCTACTAATTAAACTTATTTTAAGGTTAGCTAGTCAATCCGTGATCTAATATGTCTGCAAAATAGTGACAAGATAATTTCTCCGAACTTAAGGAAATTCAACCAAAGCCTGTACCTGATTAAGAATACCAGAACTGAGATAAAAATCAGTGCATGCAGCAATATAAAGTTCAACATTGTTAGCAGTGACATCGATATTCGTACCATTTTCAATCAATTCCATTTGCTTATAGCTGAATATGGTTGATGATGGATTTACACTGAAACAATTAGTATTTGAAATCAAAATATCACGGTAAAAATAAAAAATTTAATCTCAATTATAAAGAATTCAAAATTCCGACGGAAATGCTCACCAAAAAGTTAATGATAAATCCTCAACTGTACATTCTGAACCATTAATATTTAATTTAAGCTGTTCGATCTTTCGTCGTCGAGTATCTGGATCAAACCTGTTGTCAGCTTCAATAGAACGTTTCCGTACTATATATGCAGCTAGTTCTTTTAATATACGACCTGAATAATTTTCTCTTTAATATTGCCAACTGAAATACCAAACACTTGCGATCGACTTTTCAATCATAAATACATAAAGGACTGCTTAACTAAACTATTTTCAACTTCATTATTTTTATGACCCAAATTTCTGGATGGAAACAAAATCACTTCCAATTAAAATCAGCCTCATTACACACACACACACGCACACACACACACACACACACACACACACAGACAAAAAGCAAAAAACAATGAGGAATTGTTGACGTAGCCAGAACTAGTATTAAAGAATACTAGCAATCCTACCAATACAAAGAGTTAGTTACAGCTACGAGAAAGGAACAGCAGACAATAAAAAAATAGTTTATGAGTCTGTAACTGAAGTTGGACCGACCTTTGACTGGGTATACTTCTTCCAAATCATTCAAATTAAGCACACCATTCAGATCAACAGTATCTTCTTCAGTTAGCTAAATAAAATTACATTATGTAATCTACATTACACAAAAATTAAATGCTGGGATTCTCATTATTCACAACTTGAATATCTCCATGAATCTTTTCACCAAAACCTCGAAATACAAAAGCAATTAATTCCTGAATGACATTATAACTCCATTTTGCTCAAATCAAAACAAAGGATACCTGTGGGTTAGTAATTATTTTCAAAAATGGTTGTGAAAGCGGTAAATCCAGCAAACGACCATCCTGTAGTACTTTAGCTAGGAAAATTCCAAAAATTCGAAATAATTGAGAAACACGTGAGTTTTCTGCAGATGAAATTGGTAATGAAGCCGGAAAAAGTCCTCCAGTGCGACGAATATAGTATCTAGATATTGATACATAACATGCTTTTGCAGTTCTTTTAGCAAATAGCCGTAAAAAATGATAAGAATAAGACAACACTTACCCCGGTGGTTTCATACCTTCCCCAAGATCTAGTCCTTCCATCTGATCAGTGTCCATGTCATCACAGATCCACATTGCTAAGTCTTTGCGTTGAAATTCGGCGGCCATCTAAATTATGACCGAGATGCAGAAGACAAGGAAAAAAAAAACACCCAGAGAAAAAGAAACACGAAACAAGGTTGTGGTACAAACCAAAGCATAAAACTCCAATGTGGGTCCCAATCCAGTTCCTTCTTCATCAATATACTCAACTTCCAGCACTGCTTTCCTAGAGGCATGAAACTCCAACAATCGGACAGCATATTCGAATAGCTGCTCATCGTCACGAGGCACCTAGAACCAAATGTTTGCAATTAAAAGTAAAACATGAAACAGTAAAGTGCTGGCTAAAACACTCGAAAATTTGTTTCTATAACTTCTAAAAACTATAAAGGTCCACTATTTTTTTGAAAACATACTTTAATGCGTTCATGTTTAATTCGGCCTATGCGGAACTCGGGATAATTATCATCTCTACGAGTTCCAGTAAGATTCGATACCGCTGCAGTACTTGTTGCACCGCGAGACTGTTCAAGCATCTGTTAATCACACATTAAAATATTCTGAATAACACAAACATTGTTTCGAAGTTTGCTAACTAATCAAATACATTGCTGCAACCATCATCTTAAAGACATTGTGGACAGAGTGCTAATTATAATTAATTATAATCAATTACTCCCTACCTGGTCGTGACGAGTCTGTAGCCATACAATCGAACGCGAAGTACCAAACGCAGTAGCTCGAAAGTAATTAGTCCTATAAAAAATGAAGTGGGACAACGACTGTTATCAACTGCATCATAATAAAGTCATAATGTGATCATAAACTCCTCCTGATTTTGGGGATTCGAGCTCCAATTTTTCATTTTTACAGTGTCTCGTCCGTCCATCACTACGCATGAAAATTTTAGAAAAAAAAATCTCCAGTCCTCGAAACGTACAACACTAACGCAATTAGCAAGTATTAGAAATTAAATTATTTTAATCAGAACCAGCTAACAATAATAACAGGCAATACTAATGTGTGTCAAAAGACTCAAGGTAGAGCTTACCTTGTTTCAACACTAAATAAACATGGATATTTGAAGACTAGTTCATCACACCAAGAAGGCAAAGCTCTTGCAGAAACAATCAACGGATCTGCCAGTTCTTGCATCAGTTTTTGAGTCAATTTTTCACTAACAAAAATATCTGTCGCCATTTCATATTTCATTGCACCAATTTGATATAAGTTTGAAAGAACGACCAAAGTCTGAAATTTGTCCTTACAACTTGCTTAATTAGCATTGGAGTTCACGTTCAATGATGATCCTTAATCTGATCGACCTCTTTAGTAGAGTAAAGAAAAAGCAAATGCATGATGAAAGATCCAACATAACAAATTTTACCATTGTTCATCAGACGCTGCTTTCCCAATCAAAAAAAAAAAAAAACACGATAACGAACAAAGCCTGACGTACTGGAATATGTAAATCAAAAATCTAAACACATTAAAACAATTGAACTTACATTAGCAACATTTTCAGGGAAACCATTCATTTCTGCAACTGTTTTATTAACTGTTTGCGGAAGTTCATCATTATCACATGCATTTCGATAAATCAGTGTATATGTCGGCTCCCAAATACGCCTTGTTCTTTCATTTTTCTGTAATATTAAGACCAAAACAACATCCGAATTTAAACATAATGATAAAACCAAATGGGTGCAGTTCAATAGCAAATTATCAAATTCAACAACTACATATTGTTACAATATCATTATTAGTACACAGCAAAAGAACACCACACTATTTACCTGTCCCCATTCAACATTTTGAACAAGCTGCTGAAGATAGAAAAATATGCATCTATCATTATCATCCAGTTCGATAGTAACATTACTTATGTTTGTTAAATTGGGTCCTTGAAGATACAGACGCAACTTTGGTACCTGAAAAACAACGTCGGATACATAAATAATTGTAGCAAATTTAATCTCCTAAATCGTACTACCTCTTCCGTATGTGGCACTGAACACGCAGAAAGAAATGCCGCTTCACTCCGGGACTCACTGATATCCTCTGGCAAGTCGACGTCCTGGATCTGTAACAACGGTCACATCAATAACAGTATTATCAGAGGTATCATTACTAAATTCAGCTACAGTAATAATTCGTAATAAAGTAAATCTCGCGAAGTTTCATACATGAATTATGCAAAAAAGCAACCAATAACATAACAGTAGCGTTACCAAAGGCCTTTAATGCACAGAAAATCGTCAAATGTGACAATAAATGCAAGGCACCTGATTGACATTTGTTCTGCCTGGACGAGGATCGAATGCAGGAATTAAGGCAGGTAACTGGTGCTTCAAAACGAATTCATCATCCCAATTCCGACTGACACCTCCTCTATTCTGTTTGTTGTTACTTGGCGAGGTTGATGCTCGTAAACCTCGATCACCTATCAATCTACCAGCCTCACCCATTACAATCTTTAAATAAAAATAAAGTAATAGTCACAAAGAATTCATCAAACAAAGACTGAAGACTGAATTCAAGCTGCGACCTGGTTATTTCGAAATATGTTCTCTACTGACATCTAAAAGCAACCAATCAGAAAAAATATTAAAGCAGCAAATTGACTGAATACAAGGTAAAAATTATGCCTGTTTCCAGTTAAACTTCAGCTCTCCACTCAATCCAGTACTTCCTCCACTGGACTGTTTATGAAGAGCAGCTGCTGCTTGCGCCAGTGCCTCTACAGATAAACCGTTTGCATATTCCTCATCACAATCATCTTCGTTACCTTCATCTTGCATTTCATCATCATATATGTCATCCTAAAGGGATGCGAACAACAAGTAAAACGATCCAAAGTGTTATAGCTATGAAATCTAAACAGCAAGAAATTACAATAATCCTAAGTTTTATCAAAAAAGCATTTTGATTCACTAAGATGCACCAGACAGCTTCTTCCGTTGTTCATCACAACAAATATTAAAAAAAAACCTCATTATCGACACATATATCACTGCTTATTGAACTGTAATGTTAAGCTATAATCAATTATTCCTGAAATAGGTGGAAACAACATATTCAATGAAGACCTCAATTTCTTCTAACTCGAGACCATTCAGCGAGCCACCAGAATCAATGATTTGTTGCATGACAACAGTGCGCAGAACATCTGCGTAACTACCTAAACGTGAACGGAAATTACCTCCACTATTTTGCATACTTCGTCGTGAGCCTAAAATGCAAGGTAATTCCACCTAAATCAACAAATAACTTTGAACCCATAAACTCATACAATATAAACAGATAACGACACTTCGTCATAACAAAATTCAAAAAACAGAGTTAAATATAATAAGACATCTAAACAAAAAACATAAACAACTGAAAACCAAAGAAACAGAATAGTTGATGAGCCCAGAAAAAATGTACTTTCTGCTTCTGTTTACCAATAATTTTAAAAAGGATAAAAACACATACACACAGAAGACTGTGTCCCAGAAGCTGATCGAAAACCTGTTCCAAACGATTTGCCAAGTGCTCTTTGGGAACCACCTGGATGATTTGAACCAATTATTTCCACCGAAGGATCAATTTTATCGGAAACATCTTCATCTAAAACTTGTACATAATTGACCACCAGTAAACACGAAAGACTTGAGATTACAGGAGGTACAGGTAAAACAATTTTACATCGAAAATTTTTGAGATGGTGATACTTGTTGTGTTTACCTCCAACACTTACAAAATATCCGATCAACAGCGTTTGCAATCATGAATGTTTGCTCTATATATCCCATGACAAGGTTACTGAAAGCCACCTAATCTCAAAATAAATTTTAGTAAAAACACAGCAAAATACGGACCTAATTGCCCTGGTAAACAAGAACTTAAAGGTGCTTTGCGACCATTTGAATAAAAAATTGTGCTATCAGCAATCGACATATTTGTTGCCACTTCGCGGTAACTACTATTTTCTTTAGCTGTAACTCACAGACAGAGAAACACAAAGGCAAAACAGCAAAAAAGGATACAGTAAATTCATATCTTTTTGTCCTTTGTATGTAGGCATTTAGGATAGCATACTAATTCGTCACCCCCATACATTCCAGATCATATTTAATGTAATCATAGTAATGTTACAAGGATAAAGGCCTCAAAAAAAAAAATGCTAATATGCAAAACAGAAGTTCTAAGCTATGTATACAACCAATACTTATTATTCTCTGTCCAGCATTAAACGACTGCAACATCATGGGTACCAATGAGATTTTCACAGGCACCAAGGGAAATGTATTTCCTTGTATCTCTAAGGGACCTCTTTCTTTTTGTTTCCAACTGTCTCCTAGTCTGCTTTCACTCGATTCACCATCTAAAACATGATGAAGACGGAGACAAAAAAGACGGTTTCTCGAAATATTTTGTTTCAATAACTTGACATTAACTTTCTAATTAACAATTGTACCTTACAAATATCAACACCAGTCAAATCAGCTTCGAAGAGAAATATTTACCAGTAAGTGACATGACAGCACCGATATGTTCATTGACTTCACTACTCATGTCGGCATTTTTGCGAATGATTTCATGAGTCAGTGCTCCAAACGATTCGTTCCTTATTCTCTCATATTCCTCATCGATTAAAGATCGCCGGGTAGAATCATGTATTGCTACAATACATTGTGCATTTTTCGTACATGCTGACTTAAACTTGCTTTTAAGAGATGGAAGAGTATTTTGTCTTCTTTGATTAACTGGCATATTTTTACCATTTGGATGGGTGAATCAAAATGTATTAATAACTCACATACAATTAAAAAGAAAAAAACTGAAATTGAAGACCTTATGTACCTGAGCAAATACGCTTAAACACTCACTGTGAAAAAAGACGTAAGCTTTCTAAATTATAAGCAGTGTGGGAATATAAAATGAAGGAAACGTACAAATATTTGTTGCCTGTTTAATATTAAAAGTAGCGAGATATAATGCACTGTAATAAATGGAATGGAGCTCCAAAGAAAGCCTACCGTTATCACCATCACTTATCAGAGCTGAACCGCTTCTTGCAAGTGCAAATCGACGTAAGCTACGAAGCCGCGACGGATCGTTGGCCAAATCTTGCAAGATATTCCGCACCAAATCATCATCACCGGGTAAGAGCATTTGATCAGTATTCAACACTGCTCCCGACTGTTGAAGCTGTCGTAAAATAACCAAATTTGGAGCGCTGACACTCATACTATATAAACAGTAACATTAGAACAAACGAAAGGCATAATAATGAAAATGAAGTTTCAATCCATAGCATACTCTTTCAATATAATCGGCTGCACAAGAAGCCAAAGACACCTAGCACAAACTTCCATTAAAACTACGGCACCACGTTGCACTTCCACCACATATTTGTACATTTGTTCTTATTTGCCCAGAAGCATAGAAAAAACAAGGAAAAGCAACTTACTTAGCTAAATTTCGCGCATTTGCCTCCCCCAGCGATATAGTATTACTACTATTTGCTGGAGCTAAATCATTTTGTATATTGGATTTCACCGAGTTCTGAGAATATGAACACGCATCATGATGCCTGATTACTTGCGCTTCTCCAGAAATGTCAGAATCTTGATCAAGTAATACAGGCTGGGAGCCACCAACGTATGTGCTTCAAATCTTTAATTCAACACACAACAAAAAAAAGTAACATCTTGAAATATGACCAAAAAAAGACAATGTTAACATTATTATCATCTGAACTTTTTCAGGACCAATCTTTCAAACTACACCTCGGTTTTATAGAAACATTCACGTCATGTGTCTTTTCGATAATTGCGACTGCTCCATCAAAACTTTCAAAGCTGGTATCCAAACCCGCATAGTTATTTGTAGAAACACTTTCTTGATCAGTATCAACAGCTGTTGAGGAGCCTGAAGTTATGAGGAAACGTAAAATCATATAGATCAATTAGCAAAGAAAATCTATGTTATTAACAAACAGTGATAATGAAATTTGAAAATGCGTTACAAATACGATGCATTTTACTGCAGAGAACATGAAGAACAAAACAACTGAGAAGAAGAGTTGCTCCTACTAAGTAAACCTTTAGTCAAATGGCGGAAGTACAACGGTAATATAAATCTTTCTGAAAATACTTCCGAATCTTATATATTTGCTTCTCATCAATAATATCAGCAAACAATGTGACCCTGATTTTCATCAGACCAAGATCTGTTATGTGTTGAACGACCGAGGATAACAAAGAGAAAAAGGAGCCTGAAACTACGGATAGAGAAGAGGGAATGAAAAGGACAACCTGATAAGAGTTGCAGGTCTATTGCAAAATAATATACAGAAACTGCATGTTTTTGTTGGCGAATCAACGACAGAAATAACAGGCAGATATACGGAGAATTAACTGCAACCCTTTGACAAAGTGGGAACTCCTACCAGTTGTATGCTGACTCTCAACTGTAGGTATATCATCCGAAACGACTTCTGGGATACGGTCATCGAATATTTTCGAACGTGCCAATAAATTTTCTAAAGATGGTGTTTGATGTTGCAAAGATTCCGCGCTTGCCGCCTGATTAGTTGATGCTATTGATGCTCGTTTCGCTGCCTCAGATCCCTGAAGATATAGTTTAGCGTATTCTTTTACAATGTCTACCAATGAACGATTTCAAACTGCAAAAGGAAAGTTATGTTCCAAACATTAGAGTCTGGACAGTCAATCAAATGTCAGTAATATTCATGTTTCGCTAGGAAATGAAGTGTGTTATTCAACCGAAAAATCACTTCTACGCAAATTAAACAAACCAAACTTTTACATCAAACAAATTGGTGGTTGACATCGATTTTTGTGCAATATTTGAGGACAGTTGATTTGTAGTAATAATCCTAGCATTAGTAATGCCTGTAATTATGCTAACTTAAATTAGCGCATAAATACTTTGCAAAAGAGTTACTCAAAAAGGTGAAAATGATTTTAATTAAAAGGCATTTCGACGACAATGACCAAAGTGACTTCTTAACAGACTGTTTCAGACCTACTTTCGTCTTCTGTATTAATTTCTGATTTCTGTAAATTAGAGGAGTCCAAACCATTAACGCAATCTTTTGTACGATGTTCTTGTGAACCACAGTGAAGACAAGAGTCAGATTTGTTCCGATCGAAAGCTCAAAATAAACTTAAATTGTAGCAATAGCTTCAAATATCTTACATTTCTTTAAAAACCACTTTATCATGAAACAACTGGTCTTCGAAAAGCCTTTGAGAAACCACACATGTTACGCGGTTTTATGATTACCAAAAGCAGTTTCGCACAAATGAGTTCGTAACTTAACAAAATTTAATGGCTAATATAATAAACAGAAAAGTAAAACAAACCACTCATTTCAGCACTGCTACGTGAACTGACACTTTGATGATACCGGGAAAAAGATGCACTACCAGGTTTCGCCTTTCGTAATGTTTCTGCGGGACTATGATCCATAAACCCGCGCGGAACTGGAGGAAGCTGTCTTCTGGAAATGAGATTAAAATATGAAGTTTCCGGAAAAACAAGATTTATGAATGCAATGAATACAATTTTGAAGAACTTCCTTACGAGAATCCAGGAGGGATTTGACCGCTAACGGTGGGATACAATGTAGCTGCGGCATGACTCTCTCGTCGTGCACCAACTATTCGAAAGCCTCGACGTAAACCCTAAAACTTTTCCTTTGAAAGATACAGCCAAACAAACGAGCAAAATGTAACCAATGAAAATATTTTAAAATGTAAAAGTTACCGGTGTCCATTCAACAGACTTCAATTCAATATCATATTTTCCGTCGGCACCAAAGCGATAAGAATTTGATGTACAATCATCCCACTGAACATCAATCCAACCTAAATTATGCAATTCACTGTTCCTTCTAAAAATGATGATTAACTAAGGTTAAAACAGAAACTAACCATTATCAATGAGAGATATGACCGTGCCTTCCATATTACTCCCTTGATCATCCCATTTCCAATCTGGACCTCGAACTACACGACTGCCCACCGGACAAGTCACTGCATCAGGTACGCTAGCTATACGGATTCCACGTCCTGCTATATTTGCTGCCAGTAAACGTGAACCACGCCGATACCGAAATGTCCTAGAACTTCACAAGAAATATTTTGAAGCAAATGTAAGACAGTTTCACTGAAATAGGATTGAAATGACAATCTGAGTTCTACATTTCATTCGACTCTTTGTATTACAGCCATTACAAAAAACAGTGAAAAGGTATTACAACAATTATAACTCTTTTAAAAGCTTTTTTTTTTCTTTAAACAAAGGGAGCTATTTTAAAATGCAATTTATCAAACCTGTTCTTCACTGCATTTGTCCCGTTGAGCATCACATCACACCCAACAATACCACTTGCAACTTTATTATTGGTTTGACCGCCAGGCAAATGTACAACACTGGCATCACTAAGTGGGGTCGCAGAATGTATGTTAGTATTGACTGAAGTGAGCGATGCTTCATTAATAATGTTTTCCTTCACTGATATTTCCTTAGTACTGGTAATACATTTTCTGGATCGCCTGCTACTCACGCTTGGCTTTTCTTCCAGAATTTTAAAACCATCTACCTGAATATTTCTCCAGTCATAAAAATGAAGAAAATATGGAAAACTGTTTTGTTTCTCTTAACGAAAATTACTACATATTCCTTTCAAATACATAAAACTTAAAACAACTTAATAATCCTTCCCTTCTTTATGAATCCTTGAAAACAAAATGATGACACAAAACCTCCATCTTTATTACAGAAGGCAGAGCAAAAAAAAACACTTCAAAGCTTACACACTTACCACGACATCAACAACATCACCATATATTTCAAAACCTGATAGCGACAAATAATGATTCTGGTTACTGGCATTCCTACCGTTTTGTGCAATGCGAATATATCGATAGGGACCTAATATAGCACCTTACAGTCTCTATTTATGTTGCAATAAACATGAAATTCAATATGCCGTAAACACAATAAAAATAAATCTACTGGAACAACAAGCAACTGAGCCCTTGTATCATACATAAACACACCTTTCTCCTCTGGACAAACAATTGGCCATGTTGCCGTGGAACCTGGATAATTCAAAGAAGAATCATTTTCATGTACCACAAGTACATCCCATATTCGACCGTTATGAGAACCCTACAAAAATAAAAACACAATAAACAAAGTTACAACCAAAATTTCCTTCAAATTTATATGTTTGCAGACAAAACAGCTTCTGCATCCATAAGAACAAATTTTAATCAAATTAACTCATTCCAGAGGTTTTATTATTTGTCTTTAATTAAACCTGCAAAAGCCAATTACGAAGGGCAGATCGTCCGTAACCACGAGCATGCCGAAGCGTATAAGTTTTTGGATAAAAATAAATACCAAGATCAATCGTAAAGTGAGCGTTCCTGGAAATGATAGATCATAGCATTAATATCCTAAAAAAATCTTTGGAAATCATAAAGTATAAGTTGATGTGTACCATTCCAAAAAGAAAGAAAAGGATTCACTTATCGTCAGAAGTGTGACAATTGAGGGCTTCACGACTTAAAATGTCTTCATGTTGGCCGTATGGCAGACGTTCACCATCCGAACTTGTTACGAAAACAACATGAACACTTGCTGGGTTTGTCCATTCAGTAACTGTTTTTCCATTTGTTCCGAGCCAATAAATTATGCCTGAAAGAGTTCTCAACAAAAACAGTCCTGACAATGGTATAAATCTATAGAAAAAAGTATTGTTAAAACATAAAACGTTTCTGGTGCCCACTTCCAAGCACCAAAACCACTACTGCTAACCTGACTTTTTAAATTAGAACGATGTACGGTCATCCCTATTAGGAAAATTTGAACAGCTTGCTAGAACAATATATGTTTTCAGCATAAAAGCACTTAATTAGTGCAGTGAAATGCTATATGCATGATACAGTTAATATGCATCAGACAATGATTGAAATTGTGATCTATAAAAAAGATACATCAAAAGTACTGAAAACCTTTATCATCGAAGTCACTAGTGTAAGTGAATGAAATTTTTGTTCCATGCTTTCTTGCGTTTTTTATTTCTTCCACAAAATGAAACGTTTGACGTTCTCGATCATACCACTGTTTAGTAACCATTCGCAAAATATAACACTTCAACTGCTTCACTGTACTTAATGGTTCTACTTTCATTGTTCTACCCGATCTGAAAATTAATAAAGCCGAAGTAGTTCAAGCATTTTATAGGGTGCAGTCTATTCTTGCTATGAGTTGTCTTATACAGGATTTCACGATTCAAAAAACATTAAACATGAGCCTGTTTAAAACTAGTCGAACTTAATTGGAAACGATGCTCTACAATGAATCCTTTAAACTTAGTTTTGAGCGTAACACCAATTTAACGCGTATATTTCCCTTTAGTAACAACATAAAAAACTACCGATCCAACAATTGCATCTGAGGTGGTGTATTCGAATTAAATTGTTCCAATTTCAGTTTTATACGACGATTAAGTAATTGTAAACCAAATGATGAACCACCGGGAGTGTCATAGAAATACTGAGGAAATTTTTCTATCGAATCTAGAACCGACACCATTTTACACACAAGAGCGGACAGTGAACACTGGTCTACAAAAACCTAAAAAGGTACCTGGTTGAAAAGAAAGCCAAATGATACAGGATCGATTAACAAATGAATAACAGAGGTATATAAAAATAGAGAAGAAATAATGCAACATTTAGAAAAACAAAAAATAAATGAATATCTTTACCCTTCGGAAAATGATTGCTATTTCACAATTCGTGTCCCTTTGTACAAATTTCAGAAACGCCAATAAAGCGTCAACCATTCCAGATATCGACAACTCAAAAGTTGACAGCAGACGGTCATTAATAACGGAAGAATGCATACATTTCAAAGCTGCTTCTAGTTCCGAAAGCATATGTGCCGATAACTGACCACTTTTTTGCTGGCAGATATTCTTAAATGAACAAAATTAACCTACTCCAGAGAGCTAAATAGTCAAAAACCTGAACAATATTTATTTTGCAAGAGAAGTGTACCGAACACTATGAATAAGATTCCATATCACTGGTTCACAAAATATCTGTTCTTTTCTCTTAATTGAATCACTATAAGCTTCCATCCGCACCCACTTCCATGATACATATTTGTTTGCATGCATTATTTACACGAACCTTGATTGTGGAAGATGCTTTCTGCAATTCAACCAAAGCGTCCCGTGGCTTTGATTGAGCTTCTTTCAAATATTTGTCCCAAATTTCTTTCGCCATTTCTTGTAGTTTCGCTTTTTGAGTCTCGGCACGGAATCGCAAGCGTCGTCCTCCACCTCGTGCAGCCCACCCAGTAACAAAGTCTAAACCTGGAAATACACACAGTATCAGAAAAAAGAAACGAAATATGCCGAACTTTTGGTACAAGTGAACCTTTACATATATGAAAAACACAACTTATTTATAATAATTTTAATTTATAATAATGAAGACATTTGACCAATTCAAAAGAGATCTTCAAACGAACCTAGAGTCCTTTCCGCTTGGAAACAATGTTTTGTTTGGCGATTTGATTCGAAAATGAAACCAGGCAAATCCTCCACAATGATCAAACGTTGCTGATTCCCATCACGATTTGTTACAGTTAATTCACCAATTTTTGGCGAACTCAAGATCCAACTGCCAATTTCAATCTAAATATGCATAATATTAAAGCAATAAAAATACCAAATTTAATTTTACGTCAAACTTCTTATAAGCTTAACACCCCGAAAATATTCCTCGACCTCATTCTACTAGCAAATTGATGGTAATCTGATTTGTTGCCAAATTAGTTTAAATGAGAACAAATACCGTTTTGTTAATATCCGGTAAGCTAAATATTGAATGAAGAAAGCTGCCTGGTGGTACAGCACTTCGGGCTTTGGTGAGCTTGTCCAAAAACTCACCACGGGTTTCAGCGTTGTCAGAACCAGCTTCTGGGCTTCCACTGCTAGAAGTACGTGATCAAGCAAAAGTTGAAATAACGGGAAAAAATAGCGGTCTGAGAAGAATTTAAGACAAACAGAATACCTATACATAGTACTAAGCCGACCATCTAACATGAAGCGGAACCAGCCATTACTACCATCGCTAAAAACAATACTGATAAGAATAAATGGAGATAATTTCATCTCAGATTACTATCTGATTATGAAATTCATGAATTCATAACGCTAGGCTATTTTATAACAAAAGAGACCTAAATTCCACGGCCACAGCATCGCACCAAATAAAGAAGGAATCTCGGCTTTTGATCATCCTCCAATCTTTCCATCGATAGCTCTTACCTTGTATAATTTCCCATTCATCATCCACTGCCAACGAAAGATCAACGCCCATATTATATTTGGAAGTTACTATAAACATAACTGTCAATATTCCACAGAAGAAATAGGTAAGAATTATACTTCTGTAGAATTCAGTGAAACGACACTTTTTAGTACAGCGACAAAAAATTTTACAGTGAATGACAAAAAAGTCAAAAAAAAAAACATATTTTCAGTAGCAGTTTTTTGCTGAAATAACTGTCAAGCATAGAAGCTAATAAAAATGCCAACCTGATGTGACAGAAGCAGTCTCAGATGTTTCGAAAATAGAAGGTGGAGTTAAAGCATTTATACTTGCAGATGCAGTTACCTGCGTATTGTGTGAATCATTATCCTGGAACCGGAATCTATGTCATGAATGCAATGCAGAATAAAACTAGAAAATCTTTAACCAAAAATATTAGTTAAAAGACAGAAATGAAACAAAATAACGTATCTCTTTACAATGAATTTCCGTAAATATTTAACTTACATGAATAGGAACGCTGACCACTGCGTGATCATTTATTTCCTTAGTTGATGATACAACCGTTGAAGACGTGGTACTTTCATCACTCCAATTCTTTGAAGGATTCACTGTAAAATGCTGTCCATTTTTTACACCAGAATTTACGTCTGCAACTACTCATTTGTGACAACTATTCCCACATAATATTTATACGCTTACTTACAGAAATAGGAGTTATAACCAAGTAAACCTTGCGAAACTTCATGTGTGTTATCCATAACCGTAACAGATAAAGAGCTTGACATGCGACCACTCTTGTCAGTGACCACTGTTGTCACAGCACTATCTTTCACTGGTGTTATTGGTTGATTAGCAACAGCTTCAACTTTTTCGAAAATCCCGACGCGCACCAACTGCTCTAACCAAAAGTCTGTATTTTTCATGAACAAAGATTTGACAATCTGCAAAATTAATCTGTGCTACTTTTTTTTACTTATTTTAATGACAGCACCAATGCTTGATGTACTGGCAACTAAATATCTGTTTATTTTATTAAGAGTGAGCATCTTATTTGGCTATTATAATTCTTTCCTTATTAATTGTAAAAGCATTTTTTTGTTGGTGTACTATATATGTTCTTACTCTTTCATATTTGATGCACTTCCGTTTACGAAGAAATTATGCAGTTTAAGAGATTAATATCGTTTCAGTATCACTAAAGAATAACTGTGTAACCTCTGCGACTAAATACATACTTGTAACACATTTTCATGCGATTCTGTGTCGTCTTCATGTTCCAAACCCATCATAAGGACACTAACAAGATTTTCAGCAAGCCGCTGTCCACGAGAAAAACAGATATCAGTCGTAATATCAATTCCATCACTGTCATTTGTAACCATCGATTCCATTGACTCAGGTGATATATGGCAGACAGCTTTACGAAGCAGCGACAAACTGGATCTATGTACACTAGCACCAAGCGAACGCTGTAAATTTTTGATAAATTTGTTTCAAGCAACAGCATAAAACTGCCATCGCTAATAAATATAATCAAATATCGCTTTCAACAACAATCTTAATTCAAGATATAAAAAAATCTTGCAGTAGAGTTAAATTTAAGCTTCCACGTAGTTCATGAGTATCTCAAAACAATTACTATCAATGATCTTGACTACTGCATAACAGACATAATAGAAAATGATACGAGATGTACTCTCAAGCCAGATTTCACATTCAAATAAGTGGTGTCTTTTTGTACATCAGGAACTATCTTACCTGATAAACATCGCACAAAACTGGTAAAAGTTGTTCCAGTAATTGACGCACGATCGTGGGATCGATCTTTTCATTTGATGTTTCTCTGGTGACGTCAGCTTTTTCCTTCACTACCTTTTCTAAAACAAAGTTCGAGATAGTATCTGAACTCCATATTTGTTGATTTTTCAGGTACAAAGTCCACGCCTATATTAACTCCTCAAACATCTAAGCCATTTTTTAATATTTCGAGATAATGTATGAAGATGTAAGGTACTCAGATATGTAGAACTTAATATAAGTATTGATAGGATAACCAGCTATCAAAATTATAAAAGTGAAAGTTGGTTTTTTCTAAATGAATTTACTGAAGAACCTAACTATATAAGATAATAATTTTATCCCACCATCAATTCCCTGTATATAAGCGCTTGGACTTTCCAGAATACTCGCTACTAGCTGATGCTCCTCTTCACTTCTTTCGTGGGCTTTATCCAATGCTGTTTTACCTTCCTCATCACGAAGATCAGGATTTGCTCCGTATTTCAATAAAATTTTCACAATCTTAAAATAAAGATAAAGAATTACATAAGGAACAAGTTCCGAAAAAAACCAAGATTGGATATAAAAAAAAAAAAACTTACATCTGACCTTCCAAAACATGCAGCGTAATGTAACGATGAGGACCGCTGACCCTTATTTACATCGGCGCCCTTATCACACAAATACGTCACCATTTCAACAGTGCCAAATGCGGAAGACCAATTAAGCAAAGTTTGTCCCACATCGTCCGTGAAATTTGCATCAACCTGAAATAATTTACATAACATGTTGCAAGAAATGAATTTTTACAAAATAAATACTGACGTAATGCTTAGCTATTATTTAAATTGAAAGAAACTATTCAGATTAGTTTCAAACTAGCTAAAAGGATAACTGTAGCAAAAAGAATTAAAGAATGCATTTTCACTTAAAACAAAAATTTAAATCATTCGTAAGAAATGGATGACTTATTTAACATAAAAATGGATGTCCTTATTTAACAAAAAATCTTTACCTGTCCTGATTCAATAGCATCAATCAAAACATCTGTATCACGCTGACGAATTGCATCGATGAGATGCCTATGGGATCGGTCGAATGAATTAGAACCTAAAAGCAAACAAAATTTTATCATCTCTTTTCAAAATTTTAAAAACACAATCGATCGTAGAACAAGCAGAGCTCCCAAATGACAAACCTGTTTCGGCACGATTAGCTATAGTAGAACCCATACTTTTAGGTAACGCACTTCGTCCCTCACAGAGAAGTATCATAAGAAGATCACAAAAGCGCAAAGCATCCATAATACAGCGTTCATCTTTACCCATCAGGACTGTTTTCAGTGCACAAAGAAGTACCGGAGAGCTGCAAAAAAGCTATTTGCCGAATACTCATTTTCCTGCTTCACCAGCAAAATTAGAATTTCGCTGATGCATCAAAAAATGCGCCGAAAATATACGTTCAAAAATACAACGTATCAGAAATACATTTGGTGTCAAAATGTAGTTCCAATCACCCAACTGGCTAGTCACAAAAATCACCTTACGACTTGTTCGGTAACAATCGATGAGCCACGACAAAGATTACTCAATAATGAAATGACAACGGAGATAAATGACGCTGGTCGATTTAAGCCAAATGATGCCACTGAGTCACTTGATCCCACTGAATTAGTATTTCTCATATGTGAAAGTGATGCAGTGCAAGCTACACTAGTCAGGTGTGCAGGCACTAGTGAATTAAGCAGATGTTCAACGAGATTCCCATGTTGCACCATTTCAACCGGATCCATGAATTTACGAATGAAACGATCCGTTAGTGCGGCAAAGCAACGAAGAGCACACTCTGAAACCTAAACAGAAAACAGTATTTTAATTTCCGGAAAAACAAAAACTTGCGGAATGGTTCAAGATTTTCAACTAGCAAAATTTGTGTAAATGTTAGAGACTACTTGGTCTGACAGCAATCAATCAAATAATGTATGAAATTTCGGCAAAGCAAACCTTCGGATCATCATGCTCAAGAAGAGCTCCCAAACTGGCACTACATTCTGGCATAGTAGAATCACTTGGCTCCATTTTGCTACATAGTTTCGTAATGACAGACATTGCTGAGTGAATAGTATCCTTTAATATGAACTGATAACATTATCACCTTATTTATTACGATCACAAAGCTGTTTCGACTTCCATTATCTTTGTAATGTTACTGAGATTCTATACTGTGTAGAGTGTAGGCACATCAGACCCAGTTGTTCTGGACTGAATACCTCTAGTTTTAACTGTGCACTGCTAGTTGTTTAAAAAAGGTTAGAAAATCGCAATTTTGAGGCAAAATCTTATATCGATGCAAATCTAATTTTTAGTACTGAGCATTTAATGTTTAATCTTATCCTTCAAATTTCAGTATCAAACAAGTAAAATTTGTGACAGCATTACCTTGTGAACATACTGTCCATGTTGATGAACTAAAGTCAACATACACTGTAAACCTCCAGCATCATATACTGCAGATGTTTCCTTCTGACAAACATGCTCGAGTAATTTCACACACTGTTCGGCTAGAAAAAAGGAAACTTGAAAAAGGTATCTCAAATAAGCAACACTATATAACATCTGTAAATTCTGAAATAAAAATGCTTTAAAAGATGAAAACAGCGCCACAACTTCTAACAGACAAATAAATGTAAGTTAAAAATTATCATAACTAGTTGCGACCTATTTGAGATTAACCTTAACTAATGCTTCATATATTCTCCCTGTTTTTCTCAATATAAGACAATGTAGCGGTATGTAAAATGCTGATCTTGAAAAAAGCCCTTACGGCACGTTCAATATTTTAGTTTCATACACCTCTAAAAAAATGTATTAATGCTGTTACGTAGTGCAATGTGTTACCGAGATCTTTGCTTGTACGATCACTCATTTCCGCAACTGCTAGTCGGTTACAAATTGCCTTAACAGCACCATCCACTTGTGTTATTCGTCTTGTACATTCATTCGACACATCCAAATAGTACGTTATAGCACGGGCAGTGACCTAAATTTATTTTGCCTAGGTCTTAGAAATTCAGTGAGAAAAAAAGACTTAATGTAATAAAAAAATATTTGTGAACAGATATCACGGCTATAAAATGATTCGTATTAGCTTGCTCCGAATAGTTCCACATCTTTTTTTCTACTGATTTAGTTACCTGGTCCAAATTGTATGAACATTACTTTACAAAAACCAAGTATAATTTTTTAAACTCAACTAATATCGTGTTACTTAAGTATTTTTCAATTTGCAAACTAGTGTGTTTGAATTGGTTTAGGAAAATGTAAATTTTTGTGTTCAAGCGCAAAAATGTTAATTCATGATTAATATAACTTTTCCGTTTATAGCTAAATAATCATTATATCTATCTGCAATCATTTTCAACTTCTAAACTACAAATTTAGGAACAATATATTATACATACTTCCAAAACATTTTCTGTAGCTGTTTCATCAAGGAATATTTTACACAAAGCGGGAAGGAAAGTTCTCGGTGGACAACTTTCAAAACACTGGTCAATATTGTCACTCATCAACAAGAGCATACAAAGCTGTTCCAATGCCATTAACTGAAATCCAATTTCTCTTTAAATGTTTTTGCTGTTTCTAAAAAAACATGAAATCCTTACTTTATATAACGGAAAACGACAATAACATCCACTAATTACCTGAATATCGCGTTCATCACCGACTCCCGTTTGTAACCATTCCAGAAGAGTGTCTGGATCCACACCTTCCATTACACTCGTCCTGTATTCCTTGAACAGCACACCCGCACACCTTAAAAATAAGTCATTAACTAAAAGTGGAGATATGAAAGGTACAAAAGTGGAGGAACAAAATTAAATGAAAAGTACGATGACGTTAACTGATACCATCAAAACGTTTGAACAAATGTTTTTGAATGAGCCAAAGAACTTCGGGAACGAAATAACATTTAATAAGCAGCAGGATGATGAAATTCCCACAGATTCATAATTAGTTTGCATGGAACAATTGGGAAAAGAATCATTTTGCATTTGGTCATCATAATGTCTAATTCAATAACATATTTGAGTAAAAGCCTAAAGAAAACAGTTCACGACATTGACTTTCAATATATACTACATATTGTTTATATGAATTCAAATAAAACCAGCAAGCCTACAAAAGCCAAATACGATAAATTTGAAATGGAAATAAGATGAGAAGAAATTTTGACCACAACATGAAATATACCTGAAAATTCAAAAATGCTCACTCACTGTCAAAAACGCAATATGCAACAATTCTTTTCATCCTCCTCCCGCTCCCCCTCGCTCTCTACCCCAATAAGCGATAAAATGGTTCTGCTTAGAAATCAGAGTAGTTTAGTTTTCTTGCAGTGCTCAAAACTAACCGCATTTAACAAACTCAGCAAAAGAATCCGGGTCAGAAATGAGATGACATCGGTAGGAAAGACTATAAATCGAAAGAACAGCAGTAAAGAAATTTTCAGGACTCTATTACAGGGGCTAGTCAACCATCCACACGCTTATGAATCCAAAGCAACAAATTCATCTCAGTCAAGTATGGTTTGAGAAAGTAAACAGGTAAAGAGCTGACAACCCGAAAAAAAGAGTATGCTAAATGCTCAGTTCCACCAATTATGTTAGAGGAACTTGTGGCAACGATATAATACCAGACCACCTCGCACCTGCCTAGTCACTGAAAGGAACACACACAACCTCCACTTCTACCCCTTTTTCCACAATCAAACGAACAACTGCACAATGCAGACAGAAGGGCATTGAAAATTATCCGTGGTTAAGCTAATATGTATATATTTCTTAATAAGCAGTCAGTCAGTAAAACGTTCAAGATGAAATGGAGAATACATTGATTATCATTACATGACAGAATAGGTAATCCACAGCAAATCCTTACCCTGTATGAATACCCGGTATCAAAAACGATCTGCATCTACGTAGAAACCGAGAGAGACCTTTATTTTCATATGCTCCCACCAATTAGTGCTCCTGGCTGGTTCGTATCATTCTGGGTGTGGTCTTATGTTGACTGGTAAGCGAGGGTTGGTTGTCGTTCTTGATGGTGCGTCTTTAGATGACAAATGAGCAAATGAGACTTATTCTGAAAATAGATTGGTATAGTAAAGAACTCCCTAGTAGCAAATTTGAGGTCCCAAAGTATTACATTGTTTTAATATTTCAAACAACGTTTGTGATGTTTATGAACACTTCTTCAGCAATTACTCCGAAAAAAGCTGAAATTCGTGCATGACGTCACTCAAATAGATTTTCGGGTACTGAAAATGATTAAGCCAAATCTTTAGAATTGTAACCATTTACAAAAAGTGTTTAAATAATCAATAATAAGCATAGATTGGATTGTTACGGCCTTTACGACTACTGTTATAACTGTTAACTGCATCTCCTTTATGTTTTCGGTAACTTAAAAAACTATCCTTTTATAATTCCATGTTGTACCTATAATCCCAACGTATAAGCAGATAGCATTACACTTTTGCTGTCTTTTATTCCATGTCATTTAAAGGACTCTTACTTCCTTCATAGTTGCTATTCTACTATGCACTTCATTTGCCATTTTGAACAAAATTCTTTCTTGAATGTCTATAAGGTAATCGTCTTTTCTTAGTTGATTTTTTGTTTATATTGATTTATTGGTTCTATTTCATTTTCACTTTCAGTGTTTGGATTCGTACCTATGCTGTATTTATAAAGCTGAACAAATTATTCTACGAATTTCACTTGTTTCCCGCTTGCGAGTTTTATTTATATGCAGCTTATTTTAATTCAGGAAATTGGTAACCAGTAGCTTCCTAATGGAAAAGGACGATTCCTTCGACTTTTTATTTAAAATAGTTCTAATCGGTGATATGGGTGTGGGTAAAACATGTGTCGTACAAAGGTATCTTGAACGTTTTCAAACAGTATTTCATTTTTATTGGTGTTTTTTTTACTGACTTAGATTTTCACATGAAATGGTAGTTGACACTTTATTGTTTATTATTGAAATATTGCTATTAACAGACACAGCATCTAGAAGACCGGGTAATAAGAAGTGGTTTCTAATAATTTGCTTTTTTACCTGTAATCAAATAACATTTAATACGTATTTTTGAGTTTAATTGAACTTGAATGTAGCTTTGAGCTACTTAAGATTCAAAAATGGAACATTTATCGAAAGACAAGGAACAACAATTGGTGTTGATTTCTCCATGAAAACACTGATTATCGAAGGCAAGCGTGTGAAATTGCAAATTTGGGATACTGGTGGTCAAGAAAGATTCCGCACAATTACCCAAAGCTATTACAGGTTAGTATACTGAAACTGCGGAGTCCTTTTATAAAAGAGGGTGCGATATAACAAGTCATTTTATATTTTACTGTGCTATGATATGCTTTCCGGGAACAGTTTTCATGCTCCCAGCAATGCATGGAACACTAAGCAGGGGTTAATATAAAAAGCGGAACCGGTCGAGGCTAGATTATTGAAAATATGCAGTACTTTTTGCGTTAATATCTTAACATAAATCAAATGTTTATTCTGATGATTCGTTTATTGCAGATCAGCAAATGGCATTTTATTATGTTACGACCTAACATGTCGTCAGTCTTTTGAGTCACTTCATCGTTGGCTGGATGATGTATCAAAATTTGCTGCACCAAATGTCTGCAAGATACTTGTTGGTAGGTTTGTTGAGTCGTTTAATTTGTTACGTTGTGTATTTTCTGGACATTTTGGTAACGTTTGTTAAGATTTTGCAGATATAAAAAAATTAAACAAATAGAGTACCTACTTGTTTGATAAGTAATTACAAGGAAGTAACATATTCATGCAAAATGCTCTTGTAACTAGTTTTTAGCAACAAAAGCAGATCTTGAAAATGAACGTCTCGTCGAACGAGATGAAGGTAGCGAATTGGCAAATGCAAATGGTATGTGCATATTCATTGAAACATCATCGAAAAGTAATTTAAATGTGGATAATGCTTTTTTGGAATTAGCGTGTCAGTTGAAGAGACAATATGAAGCAGGTGTACATCTGGATTCTCAATTGGATGCTTTCAAGATTTCGCAAGGTACAACAACGATCAGCTCCAAGTGGACTTCATGTTGCCATTATTTATGACTATCCGACTTTTCAAATTCTTGGATTGTGGAATTCGGCTACAAATTACAGTTCTAGAATTTTTCTAGTTTACAAATTTTGTTTTCGCTGCCTTTGTTTTTTATGAATCTGTGTTTGCTTTAATTATTTTCTAGGCTTGTGCTCTGCTGTTTTACGAATATCAGTCTTTCAAGAGTGTGTCTGAATGGTATTTTGTATATGGCATGATAATGTTAAGACCTTTTTTTGGACGCTGGATTCTAGTTTGAAAACATTGTTAAACAGAAACTGACAGTACCAGATACTGTTTCTTTTGGTTTAGAGTATTAAGGATTATTTGATCATTTTTGGTTCTGCTGAGTTTCAATTTTAGCCACTAAGTTTCCAGTAATTTTATCTGATTTTTCTGACGTCGAAGTTTTCGATGTTTCTTTTAATATCGGTTTCCTAATCTACACTGTTTCTTAAATATTCTTTTTTCCTTAGTTTGTGAAATTGATCCTTTTAAGTGTACCGTATTTTCATAGCCCTTCTGTCATTAAAAAATGGCGCTACATGACTTTTGCAAATTTTCGGTGGCATCAGAGCATCAAATTTTTTTATTCATTTATTGGTAGTCATTTGAATATTCTAGGCGAATCGCATAGTCATTGAAGAAGAAATGGGTAATATGGAATGTTTATTTGAATGTTGACTCATTTGTTTTAACATATTGAATTAGGTGCTGTGTCTCACGTCGACGCAGATTTCTTTAATGCATTTAGCGTACTTCATGCATTTTATTTTCCTTTCTAGTGCTTCAGTTTCATATTGCATAATTTGTATTCATAGAGGAAAAGATTTGCATTGATACTGAATACAAATTGTGTATTTTCATGTTCATGTTGATATAATTGATGAACTGATCCTGTATTTTTCAAACTATTCACCTGAATGGTTTTATCTGTTATCCAGATATGCATACAGAATCTTTACATGTGCATGAATTCATTATTCGCAAAACTATGTACCCCTAGATATAGCATTGTAGTACGATGAATGAGGAATTCAGGAAGATTGCACTCAGTGATTTTTTGAACAACTGAAAAGTGTGAAGCTGAATCAGGTGGATGGGCTATAATTTTTTGAAAGCAGCGTACTTAATATAGCCTTTTTGTGCAAATGGAGTTACTTTCAATCTAATAAAACACTAAAAACAAATGTAGTGAATTAGTAATGTATATTTGGAATGAGGATAGTGATTTGTAGTACTTAGCTGTGATTCGATTAATAGTTTTATTATGTCTCTTTATTGCATCCAGCTAATGACCTTCACTTAGAATACACTATGGCACAATGTTGGCAGTGTAATGCGTCTGCTTCGGTGAAGAGGTCAAAGGATGGTAAACCTGCTTGTGTCGTTTGCTTCACTGATGCCTTCGAAGCGGTAAATTGGATATAAAAATTTAAGGAATTGTATTATCCTCCACCTTCTTTAGTGATTTAAGCTAAAGCAACCATTCAAAAATTTTTCTCATACTGACTGTAGTATTTTTCTGTATATCACTGGAATGTAACGGGAAAAAAAAAATGATATGAAGAAAAGGGGGATGAGAATTGCCGTCTGCGTCTTCCTACCGTTTGTTATGATGTTAAAACTGTTATGGTTTTTATGTAGACAGGTTGATCGCTGTCTTAATGTCAAGAGTTTGATCATAATGGAATATAGTTCAATTAGTAAAATTATTTGATTGAGGATGAATTCAACAGATTCCCATTAGACGAGCTATAGATAAAGGTAGTTGCAAGCTGTAATGACAGTTGATTCCTGGCCGTATTGTAGTTCTTCCAGTACTGTAAGGACGTCAGTAATAAAAATGTTAATTTGATTTTGCGAAATTCATGCATTGAATATGCGGGAGAATGGGAGGAAAGTAGTAATGCTTAGTGGGGAAGTACGGGATCAGTTTTTTTTTTTTTTCGTGGAAAAAGCTGTAAGAAGAAATGCGAGTTGATTGAACTGCTAATTAACATTGTTAAGCAATGGTCATGTCCTCACAATATTTGAAGGTCAAGAAAATCTTTTTGTTCGTTATAGGTAGGTCCCACACTGTGTGTGGTAGCCCACTGATACACAAGAATTTGCGACAAAATGGTGCTTTCAACCATCATAGGAAAAATCACTAATTGATACGATTTATAAAATTCCTGCAGAACATTTTGAGTAACTGTAGCAATTAGAAGTGGTTGGAACTGGATAACGTTTAAAAATCTTAGAGAAATTAAGAATAGTAGCATTTATAGAAGTAGATTGGTGTTGGCCTCATTGGCTTTAGTGTATTTAGAAATCATCTAAATTATAAATCACGGTTTTAAGGGCAATATTGGACTTACTTGAAATTATTTTTCTCCTGCAGGAAGTGCATAACGTGATTAAAAGTTACGGTTTATTCGGCAAGGGTAAGAAAATTGCTGTTGGAGCGTCAGGTGGTAAAGACTCGACAGTACTAATTCATGTGTTAAATAAACTAAATCAAAAGCATGATTACGGATTGGACATCATCCTGCTTTCAGTCGATGAAGGAATCACGGTACTTTTTTCCAATTGGTATTCCCAGAATTCTTGCATGAGTGCTTTGCATTTAGAATGTATTTTTCTTTTCGGAGTCTTTTATACCATTAATGCATCGAAGAATTTTTTATAGTACGTGCAAGAATAAAGTGAGTTACCTATTATTACAAATGAGCAAATTCGAAAGCTCGCAAATTAATGGTTTTTTTTTTGATCTTGAGAGTGAAAACAGCGAATTCTCAATCTTAAGAAAAGGCTTTGAATTGAGTGAGCAAAGGTTCCAATTTTTTTTCTAAGTAAGTTTCAAACTCGTTGTCGTTTTAGGGTTACCGCGGTGAATCGCTAAAAGCTGTTGAAAGAAATAGAAATGATTATGGATTACCGTTGGTTGTAATGTCTTATAAACAACTGTATGGTTGGACGATGGATGAAATAGTGTCGGCTGTTGGTGCTAGAAATAACTGCACTTTTTGTGGTGTTTTTCGGAGACGTGCTCTAGACAGGTGACGTTATTTTTAACTTTTTTCTTTGCTCTAATCCTTGTATCCATGACACTGGTTTCCTTTCTGTATGTGTCATTGTTAGAATCAGCATCAGTTTTATTCAATTTAATTATGCTAAGATTGGGAAAATTCATCCGTTGCATTTTAGGGGCGCAATTGAGTGTGGAGCAAATATTATTGCAACAGGGCATAATGCTGATGATATGGCAGAGACAGTGTTACTTAACATATTGCGAGGCGATTTGGCACGGTTACAACGATGTACTGATATTGTAACAGGTCCCTCTAATAATTTATATCTTCAGCCTTTAATAATTCTAACATCAATGTGAGCTAAAAACCTTATCGTGACGAGGTATTTCGGGAAGTAATGTACAATTGTCTACCTTGAACATTCAGATAGAGTGGAACTAAGCGCTGCTAATGCGACTAGTGGGTTCTAAATAGAGGTGATTAAGAGTTACCGTAAGACTGAGACCTTAGATATTAAAAAATACGGTTTCATATATTCATCTCATTATTATACCAACATCTCAGCGTTTCTGGTAGTCAAGGAATTCTGTGTAAACTTTTTAGAAATAGAGAGCAGTTATCTCTTTTAGGATTGGAAGGCTGTTTGCCTCGAACGAAACCTCTAAAATATGTCTTTGAAAAAGATATTGTGATGTACGCACACTTCAATAGGCTCGACTATTTTTCTACCGAATGTAGATATGCACCTGACTCCTTCCGCAATCACGTGAGGTACGTATTCAATTAAATTTGATTTTACGGAAGTACGGTGCCAAATGAATCATGATGGACTGGTGCAAGAGCAATTTTTTTTTTTACAGAATGTATGTCAGAAAGTTGGAGAGGTTACAACCGAAGGCGATTTTGGATTTAATAAGATCCGGCGAGACAATTTCTGCTCGCAGTGGTGTTTCGCTCCCCTCATTGACTACATGTGAAAGATAAGTTTTGTCTCAATGCAAAACTGTCGTCGTTGACATTCATGATCAGAGATCAGTTTTTTAATTTTAGATGTGGCTGCATGTCTTCGCAGAAGCTTTGTAAAGCATGCCTTTTGCTGCACGGTCTGTTTACGAACGATTACAGCTTAGGTATCAAAAAGGTAAATTCATTTGTTGAAACATGTCACAGTTGGCTCCATGGTATCTTGATAAAACAAAACATTTTGCTGATATATAGATACTTCTTCCTTATAATATTTGAGAAACAAAGACTACGTAAATGCATTCACTCAGGTTGTCATGGAGTAGTTCGTTCCTAACAATTTCCGATTGCTTGATAGAAAGGGATCTAAAACTTTATATTTATATATATATATATATATATGCCGCTACATACAATTTGTGCTATAGTATTTATGTCTAGGGATATTAATTTACACTGCTTACGAATTTTTTCCACAAAGAAATTTTATTGGTAACAAATCTCAAACTTCATCATAGGAGTCCACACAAGTTCCGCTTCCCTTACATGTAACGATTGTATTTTCTGAAGAAAATACAGCTTGAGAAACTTATAGGTGGCTTCAAGATAAGGTTCAAAAATTAATGATATTCGATTTCGCATATGGCATGCATTACATATGCACGACTTTAACCGAAAAAAATTTGTTCAAAAATTCACTATGCTTTTGCAGGAAACGGTAAAGAAAAGGACATACACAAAGAAACATCCCAAAAAAGAGTGTGCCTGCGAGACAAAGAACAAGTTTCGCTTTTGAATTTATCCTGTTCCAAGCTATAGTAACAACAGGAAATTGAAATGAGACAATTTAAGGCATAGCCTTTTCTTAAAATTAAAAGTCAATATACGGTGCGTTTGTCTCTCTGCTTTAACCGCTGCAAATCCCTTGTTTTGTTGATCGCATTTTGTATGGCAACCTGCAACAAAATCGCATAAGAACGATTCGATAATGTTGTCCAAGCAAACATACGCAGTGAAATATGCAATTACCCGTCGCAGTTTTTCCATTTTCACTGGAAATATTTCAATCGTCGGTCTTAAATCGAACTGTTCTCTTAAAATCGCATTCATTTTCAGATGGGAAATTATGCTGCCATGTAAGGCATCACATATAAATTCATATAAAAGTTTCTTTCGACATGAATTAATACTCAGTGTTTCATCACCAAACCTTACATCAAATATCGGCGCTTCTTGTTCCTGAAAGCAGGTCAAAGTATTTTACAGAAAGTCATTGTTCACGGTCTTTTCAGTCCTTTCTGTTTACCAAATGGTTGCTGAAATATTATTTTGTAATATAAATCTTATAGCCAAAACCCTATAAGTTCGTCGACGCATATTAAACCCATTGGTTAAAACACAAAATGCAATACTCAAATATAAATAGTTGACTATTTAAAATTCGTTACGCAGTGTTTAATAAAAGAGTAAAGTTCCCAAATAACGCCTATCTTTGAGAAATCACGGTGAAAACCAATGTTCTAGAAATGAACTTTTTTTAAATGTCATTTGACCACAGTTCTTTAAAACACAGTGGGATTATGGAAGGCTACCTTTATGGACGCATACATCTGCCTGAACGTGAACTTTTGTACTTTTCGATCTTTCTTGGCTCGGGACTTCAGTGAATCGGTTATCAAATTTGCAAAAATATCCAGAAGGTGCTGCTGGTTGGGAAATCGGTATTTATCACCGAATGTCATTACGGCAGCTTCATGTAAAACTGCCAAAGCTTTACCCGCACTCAGTCTCATTTCCAGCTTTAATGAATATAATATAACGAATGCACCTGTAGTTATAGTTAACTTAAATTCTTGACGAAACATGAAAATATGGTAACGGATACTATGTTACTTACATGTATTCCATCGAGAAACGTAGACAACTTGGGTTCATCTAGTAATGCAACTCTCAAAGCTTCTCGTCCTCCCTGAAAATCCTCCCTGCATACGGCGAATGCACCAACTTAATGTGATAAAATATTGCGGACAAGTAGTATGAATTGAACTGCAGACATAACTGCTATTAGATCGCTAGTAATTTGGCTAGTGGAATAGTCCTATTGATCTGAAGGGTCTACCATAAACCTGCAGCATTCCACATTTATCCGTATTCAGTTTACAGAGTGCAACCAAGATTCACGAGTGGCCAAATGAAGACAAATATGTTTGTGACTTCCACCAGTAGATAAACTAGTGGACGCTTTCTCTTTTCCTTTCAACATCTTATTCTTACTTGATGGATAAGCAGAGACCACCCTGATAAAGCTGCACAAAACAGCTCTACAGAAGCAGCACTTGATTTCGCAGTAACCCAAATAGACCGCAGTGTAGCAATGGATGCAAGGATTGATGTTGGCTGTTCCAAGCACAGAAAAGTACAAAGAGCCACCGAACATGCACAATGGCTACGCAACTGGATGTTTCGAGCTGGATCAGTGCATAGCTGGCACAAAAGACTGACGACCGGTTCCATTTCACTTGCAATCTTTTCTCCTGAAAATGGATGACTAGCAAAAAACTGACAAAATTTTCTTGATGAATCATCGATGCAATATGATTGTTAAAAAAAAAACATTCGTCAACTTCAAAATTGAGCAAGTCTCGTTTCTGGAATCTGCTTTCTAGAAAGCTCCTAACTATAATGTGGTAGAAATTTATTCGGGAGTGAATTCCATCAACTTGACCTAATTGAATGGAGATCAGAATAGACAAAGAAGCAGCAATTTTCGCTTCCTTGTCGGTTTTTCGTAACGCTTTATCAGTAATATATATTAGGGTTGCAGTCCATTTTTCGAGGTCCACAGCTATGTATTTTTCAGTTAATAGAGTTTTGATATTACCCATTGCAGCAAAACGGATGGATATACTGAAATATAAAGCGCTTTGTACTGGTAATAAAGAAAAAGAAGATATCAAATTATTATTCACGCAGTAAAATGTATCCGGATTTAAACCACTTTTCAGAAGAAAACTGTTAACGACACATTTTATTCAATGTTAAAACTCCTTCACTCCATCGGTTCTTACTTTTTGTTGGTAGCCTTATCAAGAAAACCATCCAGCTGATCGGATGGAGTCACTGTGTCACTCAAATCCTCTTCATCTAAAATGTTATACAGTGGTATACGAGAGATGACTTCATCGAAGTTTAAGCAAAATTATAAGTAAAACAGCAATTTTACGACAGTATTGAGAAACAGTTCAATTCGGAACAAAGGCTGAGATTTAGATCTATATATATTATCGTGTAATTCCGACCTAGTAAATTTCGTTAAATTCAAATCTGCTGTCAGTCTGGGCTTCCGTAAACTACTTAGATTCCTTACCAGCGCTACGTGTATCATAATCCAGTGTCAAATGTGTAACACAGGATGCATTATCACTGTCATCACTGCCCACTTCCACGACTGAAAGCATTGAATATTGTAGCACTGAAGTTTAAATTGATATATCAATTATATTGGAAAATTTATGAGTTAAGGTAAAGAAACGCGAAGTTGCGTTCAATTCGCTCTTAATCTTAATTAAATTTTTTTTATTTGGAGTTCTGCGGAAGAACCACTCGCCATACCTCCTTTTCTTTAAACTTCGCTCTTTTATTACAAAGGCATTTTCCTTTTGAGGAATGACTTTTTTAATAAATCCATTACCTCTTAATACACCTACACCATGGTGTACGGAGTAAGGAGAAAAATATGATAGTTTATTTCAACGTTTCAACCAGTAGTCAACATAGTTTATTTCAAATTCATACGATAGTTTATTTCAACCAGTAGTCAACATAGCTAACAGTTTAAGTTACAAATTCCGGAAATCAAAACACCTCTGAAGATAACTCTCACTGGTCCTTCTAAATTTCGGACTATTTAATCTTTATGCAGTTAAAGACCAAAACTAAAAATGAGATTTGCAATGACAATTTTTGTCTTCACTGAGAAGGGGAAAAAGAGGTACCAGTTTTGTGTGAAACGGAGGAGAAAACAGCAAAATCTCGATCGGCTTTGTTCTTATTACGTCGTTTTCCCATTCAATCAAGTAAAACAGTCATATGTTGAGTATACGCGACATCTCACGTTAAATCAAGCTGCTCATCAACACGTTTTTGGAAAACTGATGAAAACTCCAACGAATAAGTTATTAAATGTGTTTAATGCTTCAGTAGTAACAGAGACCACAACGCCACTCCTTATTTCCAAAGCACAGTGAATATATGTTTCATCTTATAAGTGTAACTTCATGCTGAATTAGAAATAGGGACTATCTGAACTGAAGTAAAATGAGACAGAAATTGATCGCTTCAGTAAACCCTTTTCATCTCAACAACAACCTCCTCCTACCACCTAAAACTGCGCAATCTGAACCACTCTTTATTAACGCTACATATGAAAGAAAAGAATCCCACCACAACTAATCCAGGCCCCTTCCCACCTTCCATACTGAAAACCCTACGCTATACAACTACCATTTCCTCACTTATCACGGCCGTGGTAATATGAATAGCCACGTGTTGCTACTGTGTTTGGATCAATATTAAGAGTGTGGCTCGCTTCTATGTATTCTCGTATTTCTGAAAACGAGTAAAGAAACTGTTCACCTAAGCAGTGAAAGCTGTGAAAGTTATCGATAAGTTATGGCCTTCAGGTACCAAAAATGAGATATCACTTAGGTTGAATTTGGAAGTCTTTTACATTGTTCTGAATTTCTGCGCTTTTAACATAAATCTTAGTTCGCATAATGTTTTTCTTTTTTTGAATCGACAGGTTTGTTAGGGTTGTAGTATTTGAAGTTGTAATGTTTATATATACGAGTTGGATTGCAAAGTACGGTACTATTTCTTCAAGAAACTTCTTCGATAACTGTTTTTTTTCTCATTTTCCATGAATCATTTATCACAAAAATTTGCTTATCTTTAAAAAAGAGCTAAAAGGAACTATAGTAGCTGTTACCAATCAGATGAAAAGAATAGAAATTTTGGTGGTAACTAAGTAATAATAAAGGAAAAGTTGGCTGATAAAACATTAGAAATTGTCTCGGGTTTTCATCTGTCAGGAATAGATCGTACTTATTTTTTCTTTTTATAATTTGCTCTTTATCTTGCTGCGATGCAGATGAACTGATACGCTATACAAACAGATTTTCTGGTCCAATTAGTGGTTTTGAAATAAAAATTCAGAAGATAACTGTGGTCAATATTCAGGAAATAACTGCATTAATGATTAAACATTGCAGTTGATTTAGTTATTCATGCTGTTTAGCTCCTGGGTTTATATGACCTTCATCTTTAGTGTTATCGCCTTTCTACTTAGCTATTTGCGTCTTATAGTTCTAGCTGTATAATATCGCTACTTGACAAGCGAAACCTTAATATATTATTCGCCATTCAATGTTACTTAACATAAAATCTATTTGGATTCCTAATTTTTAATCAAAATTTAACATGTAACTTTGTTGTGAAAATTTTATTGACAGGAGCAGCTTACACAGTCACATAAATTGTTCCTAAAAGACCTTAAAAGTGATCAAATTTTTGAAACACTATTTGCTGAGTAAACTTTGTATGATCAAATCATAACGATCCTTATAAATATCCTCAAAAATAGTGTTTTCAACAGATCTCTTCAACTCTTTGGAACTATGCGATTGTTAGAAGATAATTTTTGTCAGAATTTCCATAAACGCCTTGTTGGTCAAAAACCAGTGGTGTGATTATCACAGTTGCTGCGGAAGTCATTCACTGGATATAGCATTTCAAATAAAAAAATCGTTTAGTGATTTCCATTTTTAATTTGAAATATCTCGATGTATATCCGTCCAATGATATAGGTAATTCTATTCACCTCCCTAACTTCTTTGACAATTCGGCAAGCTGACGGTGACAATAATAATAGAAAAGCAATTTATGGCTGAGTAATATGAAAAGTTTGTGAATTAAACAGGTAGTCAATGACTAAAATTCATCGTTCTCGGCAATCCTCTGACTGTCGACAAATCCCTTCAGCGTCCCACTTATTCACATCGTGTACTATTTAATTTCAAGTATCCCTCATCTATTTGTATGATGAACGTCATTGATCTGTTAACAGCTAGATGTCGACAACCAAGCACTTCCGGTAAAAGTCGGTGACCTTACCTGGGTATACTTCAGTTGTGACCCAACTATTTTCCTTTCCTCCCGGTCTCCGCCCACTTCTAGTTAAATATTATCCGATAATCATAACTAACAATCAACAAGCGTATTCTCTGAAGCCGTAGTTTTGTAAATAATCTCAAAAGTGTTTTATCGTCTAACACTGTTAATAAATCAGACAATTTCCGTAAGACACAGGCGTTGTAAAGTTTTCATCCGCTTATTTCCAGTCTTCTATAAGTTAAATTTGAACGTTTAAGTTAATTTTTGTTAATGTCTCAAAATTGACTTACGAAATCGTAGAGTGGGAGAAAACAAGATTTAAGTGTAGGGAAATAAAAAAGGAATCGAAGAAGGAGGACTGAATATAACATAATGCTAAAATGACTCGATGCCGTAATATCGGCTAGTTTTGTTAAGATTTTGTAGTTCAAATTGGCAAAAATAGCACATTTGTGGATGAACGATGAGGGCGTTAATATTGTTGTTTAAATCTATTCTGTGTCATTACTTTCTTCCAACCTTTTATTTGAACAAAAAAAAAATAGTTGATGGATCAGGAAGTATTTTCAAGAATCAAGAATTGGTATGATTCTTCTGTTGATTTATATCTTTTGTGTCACACTCTTGTATACCCACTTCTCATTTTAAATTTTTTTAATCAGCAATTTGTTTTTCAGATGTTCTTTTACACTTATATCTTATTAGGAATAAGCAAGCGATTCAACTATCTAACGGCCTTATTACAACTGTCCTTAAAACAAAAGTGGAAAAATGAGCCAACTGGCTAAGTGATGATTCAAATTAAATGTATGATAAAACAAAAAATGAATTAACTGAATGTTTTGCGTGGTTAATCAGAAGCGAACAAGTTTTTAAAAAACTAGTGAGTTATTTGTTATCTTTCTTTCTAAGAGAAATCATTTCTTCTTTCCATGCTATAATATCAATAATTCATAATTCTTAGTAACCATAATAACAACTACTGACATTACCCCTAGCTTGCTTGCAATTTTGGTTGAAAAAAGAAATCGAGATTGAAATTGACCATAAAAGCGTGAAATGTTGACAGTTTTTAGGCAACCGACCGTCGAGGATGAATGACATTTTTTTTTTTGGATGGCTCAAGGTAACTATGAATGTGAAGAGAAACATACGAAGGATATCAGAAGCACATAAACACAGTCGTGTACAAACAGAAACATAAGCGATGTCACTTTTTTCAACATTTATTCATTTCCTGTCTAATATGCGACAGGTATCTTTCATTTTCCTATATCGTTTAATTTTACCATTTCAGATAAATCTCGTTTTTGGACAGTTAAACAAGTTGTACTTCTTTTATCCTTTAATTACTATCTTTCTGTGATATTGTTGATAAGTCATGTTCAGTGGAGCAGTAATCAAATTTCATATTTTTTGTACTGGAATTTCTAACTTAAGTAATCAAGATAGTTTAGAAAAGGCTATGTGAGAGGAGAAAGATGATTAGATGGGAAGAAGGGAATATTGCTTTCAGAAATGAATCGAAAGCACTTTAGAATGTTCCCATTACTGAAGAAGCGATTGTAACAATGAATTGGATGATGGAAAAAAGAAGGCGCTAATGTTGTTATAGTGATTTGGAAGTAGAAATACGTTAAGTAAATGAGCTTCAATCCCCGATGGATATCCCGTCCTTTTGTTCTTCTCTGAAACATCAAGCAGACCTCATATAATTTGCACAGTGTATCACTCTCCACTACCTAATTTTTGAAATTTATTTAAAATTCTTGTCTTTCATTTCATGTCCGTAACTTCATGATTTGAAGTTTAAATGTTAAACTATCGATGATTTAATATTAATAATTTTAACTGTACAAGTTAGACCTAGATTCCGGTTTTCAAATAGATGTAGGAATTGCAACTAATGGATATCCATAAAATACTATGTTTTATAGTTAATTAAAGAAAACAAAAATCAATAAATGGCATTTATTTCCACAAAAATCTACATATTTGGAAGTCTTGATATAATATCATCTAGTAATAGAGAGAAAAACAAAGCGATATGAACTCAATAGAACAATCATTTAATACGAACCAGCGGCGGTTGTGGATGAATACAATACATACGAAGATGTTCGCATTGATGTAGCAGATGGCATGCTGATGCTAGCATTACTCCGACTATTGTTCGAGTTTATATTGAGGTTAATGTTGCCTGGTAGCATACATCCAGGATTTCGTGTCGAATCTGCCCAGCGATCACCGAGAAATCCGTCTAAAAATCCTTCCTTCAGTAGATATTGAGGTTCATGAACTAGAAACGAACACACTGCATGCCTAACAGGAATGGTAAATATAAGGTAGTGTTGTTAAACATTTAAAGAATTCACCAGAAGCTTTGATTAACAATTTCAGCTGAATAAGTCACAGATTCTTTATTCCCACCGTTGTTAATATCACTAAATGGTATAATTTAATGTTTCAATATGTGAAGCTACTAAGACGACATCTGGTCAAAGTGAAAATTCACATGATAAAGTAGCTGGTAGACCAAATGTAGAAAAAAGATACATAGGAGTTCTTAAAATTTTGAAAAGAGTACAGCTGAGACAAAACTGGATGTTAATTAATACGTTTTAACTGATCAACCAACTGTTCCGGTTTTTCAGGTGTAAAATTATTGTTTCAGTTGTAAATTTTTGCAATAATTTCGCCAAAATAGGTGTAAAATTTTTTAAGTGGTTGTCCATATATATGGTTTATTTCAAGTACGGAATCAATCACCTTTCGATGGGAAATGGTTTAGTTTGAAGTAATGGATTTCATATCATAATTGAATGAACTGCATGTTCCGGATTGGGCAAACTGTTTTTTTAACCCATAGAGATGAGTGAGCAATCAGAAGAGGAGCCATTTCGTACAGACAAAGTAAGCTAGCCTGATTAATTACATATTACTTTCATCAAACAGTTATTACTGCTAATTCCGATTCCTGTTATCGGTATCTTCTATAATATAAATAAGTCCGATTTCTTCATTCCTCAAATATAGGGTTGATAATTATGAGTTTTTTTTGCGAAAGAAGACCTTTTAAATAAAATTGCAGTTTAAGTAGTATTACATAAATTCCCTTTATTTATGGTACAACTGCGATGAGAGCGACAAATGACAAAACGACTAACAAATTCGAACACTTACCAAAATATGTTTGAGAATTTGTATTTGATGATGATGTGATTACTGTAGGACCTGTTCCTTCCCAGCCTTTTTCTATAAAAATTGTTTACAATAGGAAAGCTTGCTTTTTTATTCAAAAATACTTAACAGATTTTGAAATTAATTATAACTTTAAATCAATAAACTTCAAGCAAAAATAATTAATTAAGGCATTAATATGTTACTAAGCTTTTAAAAATAATAATTTAAAAATATCATACGTCTGAAAAACACTACATAAGATTCAATTATCAACTAATTTGTAAAATAGACACTATTTATGTCGATTCCCAATACTGAGCACTTTGTTCACTATATTATTCAATTCTTGATTATTGCAGATAGTTCCCAATTTTTACTTTCCAATTTTTAAAAGTGAAGTTTAAACATTTGCATATAACGTAAGAGGTCACCTAGAGAAGCATGAAGACGTGAAGCAAATGCATTTTTATTCGTCGTTTTAAAATTTGTTGCTAACTGCTGCGCTGTTTGGGAATTGTCCACGCTGCTCTTGAAACAATTTAATTTGCAAACAGATGAGTGATGAAGCTGAAGAAGCATACGCTGCGCTGGCTGATGGCCATCTAGGGGCGGTGATACTAACAGCAGAGGAATGATGGGAGAGAGAACACTGGGGAAAAAAAATAGAAGGGGGAAAATTTTAAACTAAAAAATAAATTTTCTTCCTGTAACAAAAAAACGGAATTATTTTGTCATTGACTATTTCAGAAATCGAGGTTGCAACGTTTTCCATCTTAATAAAGCGCAAATAAAATTGATCCTATGAGAAAAATCCAGAACTAGTCATTCTCAAAATGAAGTGGTAATGGGAGATTCCAGAAAACAGACTTTAGAAGGCTGTTCGAAACCTAGAAGCTCATTGATAGAATAGGGAGTTGTCGGTGCTAAAAAAGCTGTTTGCTGAAGGGTTCTTTCTGATAAGCGATCCATGGATGATTTATTCCGAACGATCCGATTAATTGAAGATACGCTTGGCACATTTTCTGAATCACACACTCGTTCCTAAATTTGGTTAGCATTGAATTAGGAGTGCATTTCATACCGTTAACACCGGCCTTCAGATTAAGAGGAAGATTCATATACTCAAATTATTAATCCCCGTTTCCTTTCATGCAATAATTCTTTCGAGAATTTCAGTGAATTTTGATGCTTCCATATTTTTCTTAGTTTTTAATTTAAATTTCACTTCAGTTGAAAATCTTTGAAAATAAAGTCGAATTTAAATTAAGTAGCAAGTTTCGGCACAAAAATGGTTTTGGATTTTTTTTGCTGATTGTGGTCTTCTGAAAGCGAAAAGCTTGTTCATAGATATAATTAATGATTTTTGTATTAGATGAAGGTTTAGCACCAAAAAGAGTTTTTCTCTTTTGTCTTCAGATCATTGGAATACACAAAATTGATATTTAAAAAAAACCAAGAATTCCATCTGGAACACAAAGTATCCCACGTTAGAACAACTCATTTAAGTTGCGAAAAAAACCGAGTGCAAGTACCATGGTACCTAATAGCTATCAAAGATTTTTTTAAGGATATAGATCGAAAAGGATAGAAAAAATCGTGGAGTACATAGTAACGATTGCCTAGCTATTAAAATTACTTTTCAAAAACTAGATCTAATAGTTTCAAAAAAGTAAGGGCAAGACGAAATCTGGAAAATGAATAAAGAAATCAGAATGCAATCACCTCTAACAATTTTTCTCGAATTTCCCAGGCAAACATTGTCGGATTAGCTCTTTTATAAGCGGCAATTGTTTGAACAACTTTTGGTGTGGCTACTTTCGGCTTTGACCCGCCAATAACACCTAAAATGTGTGGATAAAAGGACAAAAATTTTAAACCTAACAATTTTATGATCCCATGTTCTGGATAATCTAAAAAATCAAGAAATAATTGTCAACAAATCAACAAATGTTTCTTAGTAGCTTAAAGAAATCCTAAAACTCCAAAAATATGAATATTTCGAATTTGGGTGTCATCGTGCAATAGGGGTTCTGGCAATGAGTATAACTTGGAATCTAGACTGTTATAACAAGAATTGCTGCGTTCCTCTGATATTAGGTACACTTCACAGAAGAAATTAGGAATTAAAAATTTCTGAATCTATTTACTATAAGCAAATGAAAAATAAAACACTGTTTTTATACAGCATTATATATATTCTTTGAATTTTTGGCATGAAAAAGGAGGAAGGACCTGGTCGAATGGATCCAGTCTCATAGTAACGGCCAAGTATCTTCGATACACACCCGTGTGATACCCGTAATTGCCGTGAGATGTCGCAGGGACGAACACCTTGATGTGCTAATTCAACAATTCGATTCCGGATATGATCCGGTAGAGGCCGTCCATTAACAAAAACTCCTCCGAGTTGATTGACTCCTGTGTGACCTGACATCAGAAACGATAGTTTATTCTATAACTTCTGTAATTCATTCTGCTAAATGGAAGAATTTCTTAAATCCCAAGTTTGCAGCGAGTCGCTTTCTTGATATTTACGAATAAAGTGAATGCATTCAAAAGAGACATCGTAGTAGCTTATTACTAGTGCGTATAATGGTTTTTGATACAAAATGTATAAGCTTACTGAGGAGTTGGTACTTTTTAGGATATTTACTGTTTTTTATAATTGATTCAGGATATATACTGCAACAGTTTTGTTTAAAAGTACACTATAATATGAGAGTTATTACTGGTAAATGGTTGAGTATAAAGAGCAGCAGCGGCGGCGGCAGCGGCAGCAGCACTTGCAGCACCAGCAGCTGGATTCGGTACAGCGGTTCCTGCCGGACTGTAGGCAGCTGCTGCGGCATATCGAGGCCATAAGGAGCAATCCATGGTCAAATGAATGAGCAATGTCCAAAAATGCTTGGATGCACAGAGGAGGCAAAGATCGTTTGTGTAGAGCTGATTGGTTGTGCGCACCCATAGGACTCCGCCTTTCTGTTCAAGCCAACCCTCCGCCTACCTATCTGTCTATCGTATATGCCCCGAAAGCATATCTCACTTCAGGTATTTCACTTCATTTTATCACTCATCGGTTGCTATCATCTTAACCACGTGAACTGTTCGTTTATTTACTTATTTTTCAAACATTTCCATTAATTTTTCCAAAACTTGCACCACAATTACACTGTAGGCTTTTGGACAGTGTCCACCTGCTCCCTACTTCGGTCCAATCTTGTCTTTTACCGTCATTCCTTATTTTATCGTCAGGTCTATTCAGTGATTTAATGAAGATTTTTATTTGCAAAATAAGGTTTGTAAATAATCTTTTTGGATTCCTTTAATCTTTCACAATTAAATCCAATTTCTGAACTTTTTGTGATCCACTGTAATATGTTATGCACTGGACATATCGTATTATGTGCAATCATGTAAACTAAGTAAAAATGACTGCAGCACAAAATTTAATAAACAGTTTAAATCATACAGGATTGAATAATCTGCCACTTAGTTATGTCTATGTCTTGTTTTTATTGTTGAATAGACCTGACAATAAAATAAGAAATAACTATCCTAGAATAAATTTGTACGAACTAAGAAACTTTGACATTGGTATAAAATTCCTCGCTTATTTTCACACTATGTATTTTTGCAATCTAATTCATGGGGTCAACACCCTAGATTATGATACATGAATTACAGCCATGTTGCTGTTCAAAATCAGAACTCCAGATTTGGATTTTATTTTTTTCTTAAAAGGTTTTTAGATACATAAGGAATTTTGTGCGGAATAAATATCATTTAGATGAACAAAAAATCAGTTAATTCTATGAACTTTTTTTTATTCACCCTATTCTTTCATTCAAGGAGTATGTAAGCCGCAATACTATGGTACTGTGCACATTCTACTTTAATAACCTACTTTGCAAATTTTAATTTTAATATATTTCCGTCATTAAAGCTTCATCTTATTTTCATATGTAGTTCTACAGTAAACTATATCATTAACAGTTGTACTTTAGTAAAACTATGAACAATTTTTAAAGATGACAAACTGTTTGAAAATCAATTTTTGTTGACAACATTTTTTTCTTTTTGTTTGCTTAAAATCAGCTGTTTATTGAATTTACTAATCCGGAGTAAGATATTATCTTAATACGAATTTGTGCAAACATCTTGACAAATATTTGTCGAGATCGATCCAAACAAAGGATTTCTTAAGTGACATGACAAATATCCATAATGTCAACTTTTTTATGTGTCATTGATAAATGAAGTAAAGCAGGTAAAGTGATACGTGAAACTAAAATATTTTACGCTTACAATTTTCGCATGATTGACTTTACTTTTGAAAGGAACTTTTCTTTCGGTTTCATTATTCTTTGTTCTTCTTTTGCGCCATTTTCTATTGAAAACCTAGAAAAGTGGATTTTAATAACTACACTAGAATAACTCAAACTTGCTACCGAAAAAATTCCCTTAACTTTTACAAATTCAAAATCCATTTAAAATAACTTTTAGCCAGTTGCAACAACAATTGTGTTTGGTTCATTTGTTCAGTTCTGTGGTACAAGAAGATTTGAATTAATAAAATTTAATATTTCAACTATTTAATGACAAATATCCATGTCAACTTTTTCATGTACATTGATAAATAAAATAATGCAGGTAAAGTGCTTATCATTTCTATTATCATAGTTAATCAACAACAAGTTAGTATTGGTCTGACAATTTCATGCTTACTTGCTATCTTTATTTTATTTGCCATATCTAATCATTTTTTTAAACTCATGGAAATAAGTCATTCGTCAATTTCAGAAGAATACATGTATTTTTAATTTCTTCTCGACCATTTTGGTGATGATATTATCACAAAAAAGTATTTTAGAAGTAGCTTTTCTATAGTATGTGAATTTCTTTGAATTCCAAAATGTTTTATTACGAAATCTACAGAGTTCCATTTTTTCGATTCTTCAAATTTGTCAAAATTTCATGTACCATATTTTTTATTTCAAGTGACAGATGCAAATTATAGAATCCAGTATAAATAGCAATCCAGTTCATTGATCACCACTTTTAACAAAAACTGATTTTCAGTAGTTGCGAACTCTAACCTCCTTCCAAAATGTTTTATTTCGAATTATAATTTAAATATAAAAATAAGTGGAACTGTAAGGGTTTTTTCTAGCAAACGATAACTTGTTAAAGGGAAGTTCAATATGGACTATTTATTAATATACATTGTACACTTTATGCAGTCGTAGTCGTACATGTGTAATCGGTTTTAAGTACTACTACTATTATGACTGCTTAAAGCGAAGTTCAATATGGACTACTCATTAAGTATAATTTATATGAACAGTGGAAGGTGATTGATATGCGTAGGTGGAATGCTAATTAAGCATTCAAGAAGATTACGCTTGGGAAATAATATTTATGCATTCATTGCAATGATATGTTGTCTTCTTCATGAAAATTACTGTAATACTGCAGGCATTTTTACCCCGAATTCTCTTTGATATACTAATAAATCACCGATTAATTCTGCGGTTGACTAGTTGTTGGATTACAATAGAAAGGTCATATATATATGAAGAAGGAAAGAAGAAAATAGGAAGAATACTGATTGAATGTGAATCAATCCTTTTAAGGAAATTTTAAGAAAAATATTTTATAACAACTACTGCTTCAAGGAAATTCAAAAAGCATTTTCAATATTTTTGGAGAATAATATTAATGCGTTCATTGCAATAAGATGTTTTTTTTTTGGGAAAATACTATAATACTGCAAACGTTTTTATCTCGAATAGTCTTTGACATGAAGAAGGAAACAAGGAAATAGTTGGCAATAAAAATGGAAATGAGATTTCAAATTTTCTGTTTTGGTATGTTTGAAATGTGTTTCATTATGGTTGTGTCTTTCTTCTTGACTGATTTTCAACTTTTCTATCAATTGAAGCAATAAAAAAGCTTCATTATATAATATATTTTGCAAACGATCAAAAGAAAAAATGTGCATTTTGTTTACATCGAGAATGTAACTTCTAAATTGAATGATCGACTGTTGAATTCAGTTATTCTGTAATTGTTTTCTACCGGTATTTTCATCTTCAAGTCATACCACATTAATTAGCACGCATCCACCTATAAGAAACAAGCAGCTACTTGCATTTATTTTTTCAGCTTCGTACAAGTGCTGCAAATTTTGTAGTTTTCAGGTTATCGGAGTGCAAAAAACTAACAGTCGATGTAAACTAAAACTGAAATCAAGAATGATGATAGACTAAAGGCTTTCAAAAGGTAACACAGATTTCAATAATTTTCGAAAATTTCATTTTGATTTGCAATATTTCAGGTGTAACTCATTAAAAAATATGATGCATGAGAAAAATATGTTTGTTGATGATGAAATGGTTTTCAGTTGCGAGCAGGTAAAGGTTAAAGTTATTGATCTGAATATCGACACATTAGGAATGAGGTATTTTACATGATTACATTTTGAGTGTTGGTAGTGTTTGCCTGTTTGATGAAATTTAGCTGCGGTGGAATTCGTTCGCTAACCTCTCTTCATTCCCTCGTCTATTTTATCTTTTAATGAAACACCGTAATCTCAGTTTGAAGGTCTTCAAAGTCTAGCCTTTCTTTCTTTTTCTTTCCTCTCTTTTATCAAGCATGCAGATTTTCTAAGATACCATTTCTGAGGTTCTAAACTTACAAAATAACAGGGCTTTGTATAAATTCATTATAATGCTTTCCTTGTTAATTATTCAGCTACATTTTCGACATTCCTTTCCATCATTCATCTGCTTGCTGTTTAGGTTACCCCTTTAAGAGACTAGCTCCTAAATAAGAATGTTTTTTTTAATGGTCTGTTTATATTCCATTCAAACATGGAATATAATGAAAATATTACTCAACTTGACTCTCGAATCCATAGTAATGTGCAGTGACAATAATTTTAACTGTTACAAGCTCCACATTTAGAAACGAAGAAAGATGTGGCTTCAGCCATGAAAGACAATTATTCCCTGAATCTGTCCGAAATCGGGTATCCCATACTATTACTCCACACAGCTTCATCATTATTCTTTCCTTTCAGTTACCAGTCTTGCATGCTTGTGTTGAATAAAACCATCAGTATTATTTAATAGCTAAACATTTGAAGCAATGCTATTCTTAAAGTTTGTGGCGACTAGCTTCACCTAAAAGAAAGTTGCAGTTGCGCTTAGTCCTAAATCTATGCAAACCATCTTTTGTTTTTGTTCTCTTTTCTAAACATGGCGCTAGAAAAAAATGAATTTCATCGACATCAACAGAACTAAAATTTTGTGTTTTTTCGAAATCATTGCAGCACAGTTTCGATAGGTTTTCAACATGACAAAGAAGAAATTGTCTTGAAAAGGTTCTCGCACTTTGTGTTTCTTAACCATCACTTTCTTCATCAAAGGTTGACATTTCAGAGGCAGTGTTTGATAAAAATAATATAAGCGACAAGCAGCGATATTTTCGGATAAAGAAATCTACCAGAATTTAAAAAAAGTGACGAACTCTAATATGACCTAAACCTGCTATTTGAAACGCAGTTATCTCAATTCCATTTTCCACGCAATGAACTCTTTCACCATTAACAGCGAGGTAATTCGCCATCGGTCAATCCAGAGGAATTCAAATTGATTTAAAATCATATCAACCAAGAAGAACCAAACGCCACATGAGAAACCCTAAAAAATTAATCTACCTTTAAGACAATACAATTTAAGCCAGCAATCTTACGCCACCATATTGAATAACACTGCTGTGGTGCACATGCTAACTTCTTATAATAAAGTGACAATAACACACCTTTGCAACTTGCAACTCACTATTACTTCGTAAGCAACTGTGGTCTCTTTCCAGATTTTTATATGAACAGTGACTGGCAGTGAATTTACATGTACGCGATAAAGGGTCACAAAAACTTTTACTTCTTCACGAGGAAAAGTTTTATAAGCGCACAAAGTAAAAACACAAACAGTGGATTTCACCTCAATTTTTTCCTTAAAATTTGTATGCCGAGACTTCATAATATATACTCCACAGATCAGTAATTAGTAAATAAAATTAGGGAAATAATTCAAAAAGTGGAAGAAAGGTAGATCATTAAAAAATGCATAAATAATACTACTGAAACGACACAAACTGTTATAAAATATTGCTTCTGAATTGAAATTCCACTCAAAAAAGCGAAAAACATCAAAAACAATAAGCATCTTCAACTTATAGAAAATAAAAAATTATCCGACCGTGAATGGATCACGTGAGAACGAAGTTATCAAGGGGAGAACAAGAACACAGTCATGAATAACTGATGGAAGAAAGTCACGACGACAAAGAAAATGATAATTTCCAAATAAAGTGATGCAATAGACTTTGTCAGTAAGCAGTACGATCAAAATCGGTAGTGTGAAAAAAAAAATGATATAATCAGGAAGCTTGAATTATCAGAACGAATCGAAAATTATGTAAAACCATCCTAAAAGAACTTGCAGAAATTAAGTATTCAGAACAATGTAGTAAAAAATTGAAATTATGTATGTCTCAAAGGTGGAGCAACAAGTATAATAGCATCACCTCGAACAAACAACATCGGTATTTGACGCTTCGTCTGTTTATGCATTTCCTCAAAATTCTCTTCATCCAGCTCAACAGTGGTTACTGTTTCTTCCACTTGTGACAATATCATGTTTAAATGTTGGTCAAAGGCATGCAAACGACCTCGGACCTGGAAAGTCTAAAGATTTCTTAAAATCAAATGCACCAGTGCAGCAATGGCCATTGGCAGAATGACAAAAATTTGTGTTAACTTTAAAGTTCACAATTATTGAAGCTTGTATTTTTCCTTCATGTAAGCAACAACCTGCGAAATAACCACCATAAAGCGACTCTAATTGACCCAAAAAAAAGTTAAAAACCATAACTATGCACAACAAATTCAGGAAGCCATTACTTCAATAAATTTTTTTATAAAAAAACCAGAAGAGCAACTTCCAAGCAATAATCCCGCACCATATAACTATACTCTTCACAAAAGCGGTTCCTAATATTTGAAAACAAAAACCAAACACACACACACACCTCACGATCGTTGCGCATTTTCACATAAATCCGTTCATCCAAACTCAATCGAATTAAATCCAATGGCTCTTCCACACCTGTACTGACAACCTACAAATAAAACTTGCAGACTAATGAAGTGGTCAATAACTTATAAGTTAAACAAATAAGTCTGCGGGATATATAATGAAAAAAAATTACGTTTGTTTGTCCCTGTTCTGCTGCCATCCTAAACAGTCGGGCAGCGCACTTCCTATAATCCACAAAATAAACATGGATTAATATCGAAACAGCACAATAAATGAAGATCTTCAGCAAAAAAAGAAAAGCCAATAATTAATCACTTAACGGACATCAGGAAATTCTAGTAGATTCTGAATTTCAACAATACAGCAGGAAAACTATGTGCAAAGAACTGTAAGAAATATGCGTAAGTTTCATATCAACATACAGAATCTGTAATATCATTATTAAATTATAATAAACAAGAAATATATGCAACTTTTATGTGAAAAACATGGCAACAAATACAATATTGCTGTAAAAATGTAATAAATAAGAAATAGCTGCAATTTTTAAATTAAAGAGCAATACGCATCTGTGATACTACTGTAAAAATGCAATAAATAAGAAATACAATTTTTAATTTAAAAAAATAGCAAAAAAAAATATATATATAATTTGTAATAGCATCATTAAATTACAGCAAACAAGAAATGCATGCAATTTTTAAATTAAAAACATGGTATATATATAATTTTTGATATCGTTAAATTATAATAAACTAGCAACATTATCATCCGTAATATCAATGAAACTATGGTAAACAAGAAATATATATACTTTATATTAAAAACATACCAACATACACCAAACACGAATCACTCACGAAAAACGTCACATTTCAATTCTTTGAAGGACATATGCATGCCATTTCTTGAAATTTATCCTATAAGGGAGCTGCTCACACTTGGGATTTATAAACACGAATTTCGGAGGTATAAAAAACTAAGGAAAAAAGGAAGTCTATCGGGTGTGCATGTTTTCCCCAACAACGTTCCCGTTGCTTACAGTAAATTTATACTTCATTTTTTCCAGTTTTTTATGATAACTGGACTCAATTATAACCTTACTTTTTAATGAAAGCATGTTTAGCTCTCCGAATTATAGCATTTCATATCCAGAAGTGGTCTGCAGTATTAATCGATTCAAAAAGTAATGCGCAACATAATATTCATATTTTGACAATGATAAAGGCAAAACCTTGGATGAGACTAAACAGCCACTCACACCCAACTTCTCTTACATGTAAAAACGAGGTTTCTTCCCAGTTCACTTTTTTCTCTTTTTTTTGAACGATAAATACCTACAACGCCAATCGTAATGTTTCGACAATAGAAGATCAGTCTGGCTCCAAAAAAAACAACTTCTAACTTCAATAAAAATATCAAAATTTGCAAAACATAAAACAGATAAAATCTGAGGTTATTAAAGCGACACCACCAATCACTGAATGTTATTCGGGCAATCGAACAAAAATGGAAAAAAGAGAATCATGAACTGTTCAGAACACTAACAAATTATTCTTGTTTGACACGACATACAGCAACAAAGTGCGCTTTGGTCACCGGACATAGATAGCCTACAGGGCCATCTTCACAATTCGCGCATATCAAATATTTGACACCATCGCGAGCATGTGTAAAACCAATATTTTCGAAATCGAACATTCTCTCAACCTGCCACCTATAACATGCGTAAAGTCTCTAAGTGTAACATTTAATATACCTCTTATTTACAAGGTCTGCAGATAATGAATACCACTACTATGACACATCATGAGATACACCTTTAATCGCAGCTTAGAGAGGTTATGTTCACGTATTTCCCTTGAAATATGTTCACTCATCTCCCTTGAAAATTTTCATTTCTTGCTACCATGAGAGAAGTCATGCCTTTAGAAAATAAGCCAGGTTGCTTGAAAAAATGTCACGCTAAACGCTGGCAATACCAATGATGCAATCTTTGGTCTAGGTGATTTTGGCATTACATGTTAACTGTAAATTGCAACTCACTTCTTTTTCATAACGCATTATTTTTATAAATTGGTACATTGGAATTTTGTGTTGCTGGAATTTACAGTACTATGCTTTCTAAGACAACGATATCGAAATATATTTCCACAAAAAACAAACCAAGAATTGATGACCTCTGCGTTTATCGAAGTGCTGTTTTTTGCCTGTCGACAAAACGGTAGCGAAAATGGTTTGGCATCCACAAAAGACGCAACATTAGGAGACAGTATTGCACAGTTACACCGCATGCAAAGAATGGGAAGCTTATTTCGGTTGTTTGTAGAAAGATTCTGAAATACGTAAGTCTAGGAAGTTGGCGGTAATACTGATTATTTTAGTAAAGTTTAAAGAAGAGAAAAGTGCAGAACCTCTCAGTGCAACTAAAGGAAAAAAAACGATACAAGGTCAATATTATGTGCTGAATGAGCACTGTCCATTTCGAAATGAATTGATTAAACCGTCTTTCAATGTAATTCGTCGATTCAAATCAGCTATCCTAGCACGTTGGTAATTTTCGTTCCTAAAAAAAATTTGCAGTTTCTTTTGTTTAAGCATTTCTGATGGAAGCCACCATACAACAACATAAGGTGTCATACCCAATAATATCAGAAGTAGAATCAATGGCTTCTTTCAATTGTTCCAGTGATGCTTCCAAGTGACGTAGCTTTAATGCGATATCCGAACTGTTTCCCTTTTCAGCTCTGTAACTTGAAAGCTGTTATCCGTCTTTATCAATCTATATCGGAACCTCAATTAAGACATTATAACAGAAAATGGCGAGAGTAGTCACTGAACTTAAATGCTTCGAACTGTGGAACGGAAGCAGCTGAAATAGGGTAAAAGGTTAAAATAAATCCACGCTTCTTGCAAGCATATCGTGCTGGACATGACTATACATAGAAACCCTGAAATATGTTTAGGATGAAACCATCAAACCGAAGAAATCCTGAAATATGTTTAGCATAAAACCGTCAAAGCAATTTCATCCAAAATATGTGAGAAATTAGGGAAATAACTTACAAAGCGATGAAGTTGTGGATGCTGTTGTAAATGTTATTTAAATTCTTCAGGGCAGTGGTCCCATCCACGCTCATAATAGCCACATTTAGGAAACTAAACTGACGAATATATTTACTTCATCCATTCCACCTTATAACAGTATGAACTACGCTCAACCAACTCTCATTTACGATGATGACCCACACTGACTTGACCCGTCTGTATCCTGTAAGCATCATGTCTAGTCGAGTTCGAATTTTATGAAGAATTGTTCGGATACGACGGGGCCTATACGAGTGATACGCGTATTTGCGGTGCAACGATTTGGTTGTCCTTGGGAGCTATTGGGAGTGACTGGCGTAGACAAGAGAAGGGGAAGGAGGGGGAAGGGTTTGTATTTCTCTTCTTTGTTCCTGACGTATTTCAGGTATGTCAAAGCAGATAGGTCTCCTCGAAAAACTGGCAAATGCTGCGGGCCACTTGTACCGTTATCAGCTGACTCAGGTAACCAACAGAACAGTTAAGGATGATTACACTGAGCGTTTAATTATTTTACTTTGGTGAGAACGGGAAGTTGTTGATTGCTTTTGTAACTTTAGAGAAGAGATGAGAGAATGATTTTGTAAATTATATGATCTTAGCATCTTATATGCCTTGGAAAAAGTGGATTTTGTGGCAGGTCTTCAAAGTGGAATGTGTTCTCTGTTTGAGGACTTCTGTAAAATTATTGAAATTTTAATACTCTTACAAGCTTTCTGTTTCTAAGCTTCCACGAAGAAAAGTGTTGTGGAAAGATTGTTGGCATAAGGAATTAAAACCACCAACATTGGAAGATTGGCCTACAATAAAGAAAGATTTCAAGCAAATGATGGATGCCATTACAAGCAGATCATATATTCAATGGACCGTCATGGTAAATAACTATTTTCTCCTTTCATACCACTTTTTGTGGACCAGACTTGTTCAAGAGATTTCAAAACTTTGTTGTAATAGGATAACTAAATTTTGAAGTGAAGAAATTAAAAATGGGGTCGCCTTATATTTTTGGGGTTATCATGATGAATATGATGTTTATACGAGAACGCGGCTGTGCAGCATAACATAACAATTTTATTGGTTATCAGTGGTTAGATTTTTCCCATAAATATTCAAGGATAAAACTGCTTCGTTAGGAGAGAATTTGTCTGTTGTGGTAAACGGACTCATATCACTTTGTATATACAATACGCTAGTGCGTTTTATAGGATACACTAGTGCGAACATGTATTGCAGTGGAAATAATTTGTTGGTTTTTTGTTGGTGAAGCTATTGGACGTCGTTCGCTTGCTGGCTACATTGTTCCAGCAAACTATGTTGACAAAAAGTTGACGAACATGACACAAATACCACAAAGATAACACTTGTGATATTCCTCCGAAAGCTTGATGAACATCGTAGTTTTTTCTAATTTATTTTGGAAATATGTATTTGTAGTTTTTACAGACAAAAATAATTAAAAATCCAGTAGATCTTGTCAATTACTGATAAACGTTACGACATATTTAGCAAGTAAATGTTTAGATTTTTATAGTTATGTTAATAGGTTCTGTGTTTGGGAAGTCGGAAAGTCTATACGTTGATATAATATGCTGCGCTGGTATTTTTTTTCTTGCGCTGATATATTTTAATAGATTTTAGTGCAGCTTGATATGGATGTGCCTTTCATATATTTGTTGTCGTTACATTCGAAAGCTTCATGATTATCCAAAATCTCTAGAAAATTTATGAATCCTACGATACTATTTCAAGGGAAAATTTGACGAAATTGAATCTTTCATTAAAGTGACTTGAAAATTAGAATTAATGTACTGTGTTATTTAATATAGCTATGCTACGGCAGACTTATCTTGCAAGGATTTGCTTTACTGTAAATTGTGGCTGTAACAGATCATTTAATTGTATCTCATTTTAAAAATGCATAGTTTATGGCACTATGGTGTTGGTGCTATTTATTAGTTGTTTGCTATTAAAAGTACTCCTCTAGGCTCACTCCATCATTGTGGGAGGTTGTTCGAGAAAGCAGGACTAACGAAAATTAAACTGAAGCAGAACAAAGTATTGGAAAAGAGGGTAAAATGAAGATAACATAAAAGCAAACAAAGTGATATTAAACAAGCGCCATTTAAAACGAAGACTTCGACATGACTATGTTATGGTATAAACTGTGAACTGGTTTCCTCAAAAAAAAGACATTAAGACAAGCTTTCAGTTATCAACGTTTCTCATTTACTCCATAATCTCTAGGCCGTGTGGCACGGATCTTTTGTAACAACATTAACTTATTACCTTCACTGGTTTTATACATTCGTTCGTCCACTCATTTCATATGGATGTGGTGGAATCCATGATGTCTATCAGTTATTAAATATATAGATTCGACTTATTTTCTGTAGCGAAGTCAACAATTAACTTGCAATCTAGCTTCTACTTCATATTCTCATCATTATTTTCGTTGGTTTTTTATTCCCTCCCAAATATCCTCGCTCTCTGTGCGCCACATCTCTCATTTCCCTTCCAGTCTCAGTTTCTGTGTGAGCGTTAACGATGTAACCAGCTACTGTCAGTTATCCGTTACAGAAACGGGTGGTGCATATCATTCCGATCATGTGAATTTTAGCAATGTCGCATCGTTGTTCGATTCTCATCAAACTGAAGAAGGTGCGCAACTCACCAAAAACTAGTAGTAATCATATTTCGCATTGAGACGGTAGTAAGTGATGATTCAGGTAATTTTAAGCTAAGCTGATGCCTGCCTTTCCCAATCCGAGTGGTCCAAGCATCCCGGATGGGAGTGAGCGAATGGCACCTCAAATCTAGCGTTTCCTTGAGTCGTCATAATTGCATATCGTAGTTGCAGTTTGTGCAGCTCATATGCGCATTTCGCTAAATTCTTCATAAATATACTGCGAGTGGAGGAGGAAGAGGAGGAGACGTCGGAGACTGTCGACGTCACATGAATGCAAGATGAGGCGGGTATGTAGAGGATGGTGTTGCTGGTGTGGGTGTGGTGACAGGGTACTGGAAGGAAATGCCGTCCGTTCGGTGGTTTGGATCTGTGTCCCTTAATGAAAGTGGTATATATGTATGGTTGAAGTTTTATTAATTATAGTATGATTCTTCGATAAATTTTCGAGAGATTCTAGTGGATTTGCCAAGTGAACTATTAAAACATTGGGAAATTTTATTATGCGATTGTATAGCAAAATTTTTCATTCGAATAAGTGAGACTTAAATGTGGTCCTTCTCCCTTTTCGGTCAAGGCTTACAGTGGCGGTGATCTGTGGTCCGATTACTCATCATTCATTGGTCGAAATACCTATATGTGTTGTTCTGTTGTCTGACTTGAAGCTTCATAGAATATATTCACTTTATAACTTTCATACTTTAAGGGTTTTTGACTTTAGTTCCATTTCCTGCAAATCCCTTCAGATGATGTGAAAATGCACGTATTTTGGTTTTGAAGTGAGTTTGTTTTTATATATGATTATCAGTGCTTTCAGATGAGGTGGAAATTGCCAGCACTTTTAATGTTGTATGTAAGTATCGTATATGGAGAAGATACAGATATGAATGACTCAGCACATATTGTTGCATCAAAATTTACACTATCACAATATGCAGTTGAAGGGATGGATTATGTTATTGATTATCGTCTATACAACGTCGGTGACAAGGTGAGAATGGATATTATAGTGAATGGACGTTTTTTATTATTACTGTTAACCAGATCCCAACAAGAAATGGATGCAAAGGTCAAGTACCGTTCATCGTTTTATGGATACTTGACGAACATCTGTTTCGCCTTGTGAAACTGTTGTTATATTTAAATAAATCCAAAAGATATAGTTAATAGAAGCACTGAGTGATAGGAGTATGCTTGTTGAATAAGTTTTTCAGGCTGCTTTACGTGTAGCATTAGATGATCGAGATGGTTTCCCTACGCAAGCTTTTGATGTTATACAAGGTCTCTTGCAGGTAATTTCACTCTGCATCGGGTTTGTTTAGTGCGCAAACATTTTCAATAGTTTTAAATATCTCTAAGTTTTGATTATAATATTGTTATAATAAAGCTGCTGATATGTAAAAAACTTTAAATTTGAGGTACGTTGGGAAAGAATAGGTCCGGGCAATAATGTTTCACATTCAGTAGTAGTGCGTCCACGAGCTGTTGGTGCATTTAATTATTCATCCGCTCAAATAACTTACTATCCAACTGAAGATGCTAAGGAAGTGCGCGTCAGCTATACAACTGCTCCAGGAGAAGGTCTTTTTATTTTTATTTAATGAATGATGCCATATTTTGATATTTTTGTTTCGTGAGGTAGTACAGAGATTCGTATATATGCTTACTGCAACGATGGTACACTCAGTACGGATGAGGTGGAATTAAAATACAATAGTGCATAATGCACATTTCGGAAAGTGAAACTTGATTTTTTAGAACTGAACAATATCTTCAGGATATATTTATCGAAGAAAAGATTATGATCGGAAGTTTTCGGCAAAAGTGGGTGTATGGTTGGTATTTTTGATGTTGGTTGCACCATCAACAGTTATTCCGTTTGTACTATGGTACAGCAGTAAGTCGAGGTATGATCAGGAGGCTCCGTTGAAGAAAAGCAAATGAATTTCATATGGGTATTGCAATCTACATTATTATTGCTGTAACCGAAAGGTTTCGAAAATGTCTTTCTTGACAGGTTTTTTATGTTCTATGACATGAAAATACGAACGGTAAAGAAATTTTTGCAAAAAAAAATGTTCAATGATATATAGATCAGCTAAAACCATAAAATTTCTGATTAGAATTGCCGCTCTTATTGCGTCAACTTCTGTAGTATTATGAGGAATTAAAATTTGAGACTGTTATTTCAAAACTTCTTGTTAATGCTTAGCAAATATATTCAGCAGTTGTTTATCTTCAGGAAAGTTAGGGAGCAGTTTTATCTTAGTTTAAAGCAGGTTATGTTTTGGATATTGGTTGATTTAATCAAATGAATGAATTATTATTGGGAAAGAGTATGTGTCACTTTCACTATTATGTCTATATGCTGGTCTGAACGATTGTGTTTTACAGCTGATTAAAAATTTGCCTTCTGCAATTATGGGAATTAAGAATCATCCAGGTTTGAAATTGTTGATTTCGAAAACAGCGGAATTGTTGTGTTATTGCTGTTTATATTTTTTGTTGTAATATAATTTATTGCTGCTGTACTTCAGTTATTTTCTTTGTAGCATGTGACATCAGATTGCTTCATGTCATTGTGATATAACTTATAATATTTGTATGAGGTTCTGACTGTATAAGGATTTTTTTTTCCAATTACTTTATTTTTATGGCTTTGAGAAGCTTACAGATGAGGTTTATATAATTTGTAGTTATGTGGTAACTTTGTTTTTCCATGCAGTTCGCAATGCTCGAGTAAGATAAATAGAAAAATAAAAACTATGTGGACAAATCTTGCTTTCTTACAGTGAGGAAATGCATACATTTTATAAACACTTTTGATCTGTATTACGTTGTGCGGGTTTGCTAAATATATTTGAAAAATTGAAGGGTGATTAGAATATCAATACAGTTATACTCCTTTCAAATAACAATGCTGGAAATAGATCTACCAAAACTGATTGTTGCGAAGGTCATACCATCGAAATTATATTATACGCCCTGTATAAAAGGCGTGTAATCGTTACTGGTAGGGATTTTCATATCTGGTCACCTATTTTGTTATTTCTACATTGCTGTGATGCGCTACAAGTCTAGATTTGATTTTTTGGTTGGCTATATTGATTTAAGGTCTGCAAGTGAAGTAAGCGCACACGAAGTCTTGTACCGCTTTCTTAATCTCATTTTTCTAACTGTGGATGCTACAAAGAGTTAGTAATTAAAGCTGGGCTTTCTGATTTCTGAATTTGAAAAAAAAAAGTTTCTGAATTCAAATTCAGTGGGTCAGAAGCTGTTGGGTAGTTTGCAATGGCCGGTACTGGTTTTGAAGCGCTTCGCGTGCAATATTAGATAAGAAGTATCCACCCTATGTAGGATTTGAATGTTTGGTGATCTGTGTTGTCTATTGCACGATACAAATTGCTGGTTTTCCTTGGGTTAACACGATCTCCACATCTTACACTATTAGTTTTATTTACTTTCAATGTAAAGAGAAGCTCGATATCTGTATTGTCGACATTGGTAACCGACCGCAACCATCTCTTCGAACACCTGACTGTATATTCCCAACAACTTCTTTTCTGTTCCTCAAACGTTTTACTTAAATTTGGCGACATCATTTATAGTTACTTACTAAATCAGTTGTACATCTTTCATTCAAAGCAAATGAAAATGTATATGAAGTGAAGGAGCAGGGCCGTTTTCATAATGAAAAATGAACTTTTTATTTTAAGTCCACTTTAACTTGATGTACGAGTTTTGCTTCTGCTTAGAAACTTTTTTAGTTTACTTGATTTGAGCCTCTCATTCTTACGTAAATAAAAAAAGGAAATCCAGAAACATAATGTTTTTTAATCAAAAATGGAAATTCAGCAATGTTTATTTTGGTCAAATTTTTATATTATTAATCTTATATGAGGAGTTAAAAACAAAAAAATAAGAGTTCTTTTAAAAGTTTCCAAAAAATAAGAAACTTAAAACTACACCAAACAGTTTGGTAAACTCCCGCGTAACCTTTTTTTACTTTGCACATCTGTAATAAATTTTTTTAATTTCTGATAAAACAGTGGATAGAATAATAAATAGCACTCACAAGTGAATAGAAGAATATGAGATATGCTGCACTGCAGTTGCTACAATTTCATCACTTTTACATGGATAGCGGCTAACATTGTCATGCGGTTTAATTGCGAAGAATATTTTCACATTATTCCGTACAACTACTGCAGGAATGTTTCATTGAAAGTATATCAATAATATTTGCAGCGAAGCGTAAACCTATGATTTTTCTAAAAATTAGTTTATATGTCATCGTACATGAGTCAATTTTACACACAGCTGTAACTGCAATGAATGATGTGGATGATTTAAAGGTTGGCCATAATGAACGCTTTAGCCACTATGAAGTCAGTTTCACAAACGTCATTAAACGGAAAATATTTGTATAAAAAGCATTATACATTTCCCTATATAAAATTTAATACTGCATGTAACACACTTAGTTTTTTTTTTAGCGAGTGAAATTTTATTTTAACGAATTTTGAACAAATACAGTTTCAGCTGTTGCTTTTTGCTATTGTTCTAGACCGTTATAAAACAAAGACTTCAATTATAGTATTTCGATCGGCGGAAGGCTGATTATGAGACATTCCTAATGCCGACTGACTTCGTAATGGCTTCAGAGCTTGATGATCACCGGCAAAATAGTGACGACTGGGTCCTTTATAACACCGACAAATTTGAGGGTGACATGGATATAAATGTCATTGATTTGGCAAATGTAAGCTCATTTTTCGAGCGGTTCAGCACTGCAATTTTTGAACTTTTGTTTGGAAACATTTGCGTCGCTAATTCAGTCTTGTGACTTTTCTAGCATAGTATTTTTTGTTCAAATTTTAACCATAACTCAGAAATATAGTATATGTTTTTAAAAGGTCATTGTTCCTGAGTGAATATTTCATTACATGTCCTTCGATTTTGAAAATTAAGTGCAGCTTTGCAGTGCCCAATGCCCATTGGATAATATAAACGATATGACACTATACTCTTTGCACATTATTCAATTTGTCATCGTCACCATATCTTCAGATCTATCCAAATGTTGATAACGACGATACAAATTCACAAAACAATGTACTGTATAATGCAATACGAAATCGACACCAATTGTGGCCTAGTCCCCGAATACCATATGCTATAAGTAGTCAATACAGTCCATATAGGTAACAGTTCTCATTACTTTTAAAAATTAATTATTGGAAAGTGCTAAAATTACTTGCACTTAATTTTTAATCAGGAATAAGAATTTTAACAATTCGTCGGATGAGATTTTTCCAGAACTGATGCTATTCCCCAATTAACACCTATACATCTTTGATGCAACAAACTGATTTGGGATATGCTGGAATTATTTCAGAATGCTTTGAAGAACGTTTACTTTATGTGCTCTTTCTATCCGAAGCATATGAAAATCGTGTAAAAGGGAATTCCATCCCTTATGAAATTAGATTTAGCACACAGAATATCATCTTGAATTCTATGCACAACGATTAATAATAAAGATGAGATCTGATGTGCTAATGCATGTATGGTGGTAGTTTGCAGTCGTTCAGTAATAGCAGCTGCAATGGAGGAGTATATGAAACGTACATGTGTTCGTTGGGTACCACGATCTGTTAAAGATTATGATTATATCTACATAGTACCCGATCGAGGATGTTATTCAATGGTCGGAAAAACTGGTAAATACCTTTTCTTACTATTTTTTTTGAATTCTTGTTTTAAGTATTTGTCTCACATTTTCATCGCATATGATGTTCCGATATAACTTAAAATTTCGCCTACAATCATGCAATAAAGCAGATGTCGTCGAAGTACAAGGCATGAAATGAATTTAAAACATTTTCCTTACATCAAAAATTTAAGTACTTTGAACAGAGTTTTCCTAAATCTACTGATTTTACTATTAGGAGGTAAACAAACGGTATCGCTGGGTACGGGGTGCATACAAAAGGGCATCATAATGCATGAACTGATGCACGCGGTTGGGTTTTTCCATGAACAGTCCAGAACCGATCGAGATAAACACATAACAGTGCTCTGGGGAAATATACAACCTGGAATGCAGGGTTAGTTCTTTTGGTAGTATATTTCAACTGACTGTTCTTGTACAAATATAGTGACACTAGTTCCAATTCCATTGTTTTAACCTATTCTTTTAAGATTTTTCTGTTCATTATTACCATTTTCCTTCAACGCCATCACATTTGCAGGGCAATTTGAAAAATACGATCACGGCATGGTCGATTCACTCGGTGCTGACTATGATTACGACTCGATTATGCATTACGGGCCTCAAGCATTTAGTCGCAATGGTCAGCCAACGTTAGTGCCGAAAATTCCCGTTTCTATTGGTCAGCGATTGCATTTCAGCACGTTCGATATATTCAAAATCAATAAACTTTACAACTGTTCATTCCGTAAATATTTGAAATTTTTTATCTTTTTCTTACAGATATTGACTCTATAGTACTAAAGAGGCCAGAGAAGGAAGTCTGATGTGGATGATAGAATGAGGATTGTATCAAGACTTCAGCATAAAATTTAAGATTTAAATTAAAAATTGTGCATAATACTAATATCTGAAACAGTGAACCCCCAGTTCTATTAGTTCCAGGTGTAACTGAAACACAGAGAGTAGTAGTGACTACAGCATCTGAAATCAGTCAGGAACCCACAAATGGATCCATACACGTGATAATCACTGAATCTTGTAAAAACATTCGTCCAGATTGCGACGAACTCGTTACTTCCGGTAATTCTGTGAGTTATAAATTCCTAAAGCCTGAAGTCACTCACTTCAATGTCAATTAGGAACTTCTATCACTTGGAAGATTTCACTCAGTAATGATAGGGCCTTTAAAAATGTTTTAATCTACGGCGTTAGTACTGGAATAATTTAACCAGTTCTGGTTTCTACTTGTCGCTGTACATTCTTCAGTAGGTCCACAACTAGCATTCTCCCTTTGCGCATCAGTTGGCATACTATTTCTGATATATAATTTTTCATGATACTCCATTCTTACTGTTCAGGATGGTGTATAGGTAATCCGCGATGGATGAAGCACTACTGCTCAAAGAGCTGCGGCATGTGCAGCAATTCCACAGGTATGATAATTGACAATACATTGAAATCTTCTTACATGGGCTCACTATATCCTTAAATAATAACGGAACTAGCTGACTGTACATCCCAGCTAATTTAATGTGTCTAATCCAGAAGATTTCAGTTCAGCCATGTGTAGACCAACGACTAGATTGTTTTACACTTCTACAAAATGGCCATTGTACAATTTCGAATGCATTTATGCAGGCTTTCTGTTCAAAATCATGTGGTTTTTGCAAATCAATAGAAATGTTAAGCAATAAAACAGCGGCAACAACAAAATTACCAACTACAGCTGTAACAATTACAACAACAGAGGCAACAACAAGGAAGTTCAGCAGGTAGGTTTGTGGTAAGAAGAAGACATTTTTATTCTTCTTCAATTCATTGATTCCCTAGTTTCTACCTCTCCATGTAGCATATATCTAACCAGGACTTTCCGGTCGCTGACAGTACATACAGTACATATCTTCATGGATTTCTGTGAAGGCTTATTAATTAACTTATAATCTTTTAGTCTTTCGTGAGGTTCACTCGAATCTTTAGCGTTCGCTGAATGTGTTCTTCATGGATTTCTGTGAAGGCTTATTAATTAACTTATAATCTTTTAGTCTTTCGTGAGGTTCACTCGAATCTTTAGCGTTCGCTGAATGTGTACAAAAATTGAGATTTGAAAATCACAGATTGAAACAGTCGTTTGGAACTGCATGGAGAAAGCTAATCAGTTCAAAAATAAATCCTGCTGAAGTATCTTCTACGCAAAAACTGTGCAGTGATAGGAAACGTTTCTGCATTCATTGGAAAAATGTTGGATTCTGCAAAGGATTGTTTTCCAGTTTTATGATGGAAAACTGTCAACGGTCATGTAAAACATGTACCGATGAATATGATAAATTTTCCGAATAAATGAAACACTTATCATTTATTAAAGCCAAGATTAAGAAGCCAAAAGAACTTTGACCCGAAATCTTTGAACAAATTAACTGTTAGAATATAGCTTCCCTCACTGTTTTCCTAATCATAACATTATGTTTAAGAAGGCTCAATTGCAAAAAATATATAACTTGTTTCCATGGAACTCAAACTACCGGTTTGCTATGTTTTAAGCAACAAAAAAATTGTAGCAATCATTGAGTTCCTTCCAAAGCGATCATAATCCAAATAAATTGCAGCATTAATCCATGGAGATATTTTCTTCTTCCGATGTAGGGATATCAGGTATACACTGAAAAGTAAAGCAGCTGACTTCTAGCATTAAGGAATTAATCAATTCGGCTACATCACTTCTTTTAAAAATCGTTGCTAAGCTATATCTGTTTTGCAATCTCCAGACATTCTGATAGTTTTTTGCATGGAATATAATGAAAACAAACTTACAAAGAATTCAAGAAAGATATGGCTGTTTCCACTATGTTCCACCACGAATTGTATAGACAGTATGCCTCGGTGATCAATACGAAGAGACAACTGAAAGAAGTCATGCAATAAAATATCTTTTCACGAAATTTATCGAGTCAGTTTTTATAGAAAGTTAAATGACCATACCCTTATACCAAAATATCTTCACCTTACTGCAGATGTCTAACGAAGGAGTCATTCGCTTTACCAGACTCAGTCTATAGATAAACTCGACATTTTGCTTACATTCCAACAGTTCGATTTGCTCAGAATAATGTGGAAACTTCGTCTGCAAATAAGTGTGGGCTCAACGTACTTCGATAACTAAACGTAATGGAAAATATGTCACAAGAAGTCGGACACTCGCGACCGGTAGCTTCAAGTATCGAAAAACTACCGTAGTGTTGCAAGATGTGCATTACAAAACAGATCTACATATGATACCTAAGTGTAAAATGAACCTTGATTTTACCCAGATCTCCTTTCGTGATTACACTCAATGAAAACTGGTCAACTCTGAAACCAACACTTGGGCTGCTCTGATCAAGCTCATGAAATGTTTCTTTTAGCATCCATGGCTTCATTATAACTTTTGCAGCAACTTTGGCAGGATTGAAATCAAAATCAAGTACCTAAATTGATTCACATGCTAACATCAGAAATATCTTTCATTCTTTGTTTTAGTTTAATAAATTCATCGGAAGAACTGGAAATAACTTACTACGTCTGGATTCTGTGTTTTGATCAAGCATTTTGCAACAATTTCATCCTTTTCAAGCATGACTTTGAGAGGTTCACCGTAACCATCGTAAGTCATTTTCAGAACTGTACTGACTCCAGCACCGAAAGCGCTCAGGCATTCCTACAAATAAAAAAGGGGAGAGTATTTATACCGTAGTAACTCGATATTTTGCACTTCTTACATATCTGTCGCAAATTGATAATTCGTAGAAAAGCGATGAAAATAGAAAAACGTAACAGAAAGGAAAAGTAAGTCGTGAAGTGGACAAAAATAACCATAAAAATACAGAGAGGAATGCGAAACGTTACAACATCTTCATTTAGAATAAACTCCGCAAATAAATCGCTTTTAAAGTAAGCGATTCCTTGAACACAATTCTGGTCATCCACGACAATTCGTAAACCATTTTTGCTAATATCGATAACACAATTCTAAAAGAATCTTAACTTTATAGAAATAATCCTGAATTTTCAGCTTTTGTGTAACAACTAATAAATGGGTGAAACAATTAACTGCATTGCCGATCTTTTTGAAAAGACTCAAGAAAAGCTGTTAAAAATGCAATCTACATTTTTAACACAATCAGAAGTTCCAACACAACAAGGCTAATACAAAGGCGATGAAAGGAAACACTATCGATATTTTTATTGGCAGATTAATTCTGCTTAAGTCAATTTATTTTAATGAAATCACAGTGTAGCAAACCAAAAGAACAATTTAAGGTAACAACAGATCTTCCCAACAGCTATGCGTGAATTCTTCGATGTATTTCTGCCTAATCTGTACAATTTCGTTATGCTTACCGATAGGAATAAACCATGAAGGCATATATTCTCAATTCTGTGGACTCCTACAGAAGTTATTAAGAGATAAATAACCGACTGACTATTTATTTAGCTCTATTCACAAACGCATCAAAAGATGGAGCTGATCGTGATGGAGACGTTTTATAAAGATTTCGGTGAGAGTGAGAACTATTTCAAGAAACAAAAGTTTTTTAAATTCCCAAAAATTTCGCTTCCCACGAATTGTTGTACTTTTTCTCGTCAAACACATTAGAACTCCAGAAATTATCCGGCGTACGTCTTCTCACGGCAAATGACAGTAATTATATTTGGAGTCCTGTAACGAAATCAATAGTGATGAAGGGAATCTTAAGCGGAGGTTGTGCAGATAGGAATACAGGCGAACAAGCAAATATTGAGCGCATAAGAGAAAATCAAACGCATGGAGTTTATAGAAGGTAAAGGACGAATATTTCCTGAGAGATAACGCTCGCATACTCAGACATCTTAGAATATCCATTCCAACCCGAGAAACGGTTGTGTAATTTCAAACAGAAATGCAGTGGTTCTCGCAGTTATAAAAAAAGTACTAAAACTTTTGTGCTTAGGATTTAAAAATGGGAAAGGCAGCGCCAAACTGAATACAATTAGACCAGTTTACTGAACGAGAGAAAGCGGCAAAAATCGGCGATAACAGTTCCACAATTTTTGGAACAATTATTGGTAACAATGACTGCTGGAGATAACATGGGTATGGTATATTCCTCATAAGTATATTCCCTCATACGAAACCCAATAAGCACTTTAACAACTATAGTGGTTGAAGTCACTTACCTAGATTCGCAAATACAAATTTGAAAGTGCACAGAAAGAAACTACTGACATATCATGTAATGAAGTGAAGTTTGAAAGAAGTGGACACCGAGTAAGTTGGCATGAAAGTAATCGGTAAATGTTTTATAATGTATAAAATACAGCTTTCCACATGAGATAGAAAGTCGTCAGTGAAGACAAGAACTCGTCAAAATGAGAAAAAGATTAAGTGTTGGGGACATGAATAAAAACTGTAAAAAGACTTTCACTGTCAAATTGCTAAAACCAACCTCAGAACATAATAACTGGGAAGATTTAAAGACTACACTTTAACATAAAAGGGGAAAAAAATGAAGTGAAATATGAAGTATCACTTTATTCTCCACCTTATTCACATATCAGTGAAAAAGTGTGAGGATGTCGGTTTGTTATGGCACCTTTTCATTGCAAGGGGAGAAAGGTTAAGTGACTAGGGGCGTGAACAACTGTAAAAATCTTCAGTACTATATATGTATATATCCATGAATGATACGGTATTTGCAGCGGATATGCTGATAAAAAAGGATATTTTATGGGAATTGAGAGGAAGGACAGTTTGCCAACACGGCTATGGCTTCAGTTGACAATACATTAACCTGGACCGGAGATGTTCATAACTATTCTCATCAAGCCTTATCGACTGATTTCCCAGGAAAAAATTCAAACTCTCCTCTTCAAAACTACGCCATCTACACGGCCCACGAACGTGAAAAACAGTTAGTGAAGATAGGATAAAGGAATACAGAGGATTTCGTATGGTTCAACAACCCGAAGACGTTGCACTGAAAGTTTGAACGATCTTGAATTTCACAAATACACTGCCTGCACATACACTATCAGTTTTATAACAACCAATAGTATCACCTCTCGAAAATCGAGTGCCCGCAGTGCTTGATGAAGATCACGAGCATCTTCTAATTTCAATAGGACCAGCGTCCGTTCAGGTGCTATTCCATCAAGTACAAGTGTCATCATAAAACCAAATTTTCTGTTCTGAAATAGAAAGCTAATGAAAGGAGAATTTCACACTTCGAGTACTAAGCAAGATACTAAAACATTTTTCATTTGCACTGACAATGCAGCAAAGACTCGGATATCCTCCAATCTGAACACCTCGAAAAACCCACAATGAATTAACATTATTATCAAATATGAAACATTAGCGAAATATTGTTTTCAAATTCTGTCATTTTCGAGTGTAATGTTTCATATTTTGGAATTTCTTAAAGCAACACACAAATCCTTTCTATAGTAAAAACACCAAACAGTGCCAACTGTTCGAAAAAGAAACCTTGCAGTCTACGCTTTTGAATTAGATGTTTCTCATTACTTCCCTTAACTGGGGACAATAAATTTCACATGAAGAGCCGTATGAATTTTAGCGCTCCGAGATGGACAGTAGTCCGATGGTTTCAAAGCCTTCAGCTTATGATGGAGGGAGTCCTGTTGTCCACAGTTAATTATGGTGAGGAGCAGGTTTTCGTTATCAGAATATGCAGGTAATTTGTAGTCTAGGGAGTAGAAATTGAAGGCTTAACATACTGCGTACATGACCTATGCTAAAACAGTAATCTTACGTATATTACCGAGGTATAAGGAAATGTTACATGTTTAATGAGTTACGTAAGAAGAACATGACACTGAACACAGAACTTCACTCTTTCAGCTTGGCTCATTTTTAGTGAAAGGATTTTTGTACACTGACAATTTCAGCGTCTCTATTTTGTTCTCTTCATTCCAGATGTTTGTCTTCTTGATGCAATTTACTACGACGTAATTAATAACTGCTTTATGTAGGAATAGTACAATACCATGTCTTAATTTTGGCCGAGGTGGTCAGGATCAACTGCGTAATATATGAAATTTATCACCTAATATGAGACTGGGAACTGTATTTTACGAGCCCCGCTTGAGGTGATAAATTTAAGAAAATGTGTCTTTTTAGCTCTTATTATACTTATTAAACTTAGCTCATTTCAGATTTCATTATATAGTTGTATGGGGTTGCATATTTAAAAAGCCATAGGAACTAATTTCTGTCTAGGAACCCATCACAGATTTAGTTGGTACTATTTTGTAGTACACTGAGCGGATGATTTTTACGACGGAGAATGCAAATAGGTTAACATGCAGGACGAAATACTAGCATGCAAGTGAGCGGAGAAGGAGCTAAACTATCGAAAGTTGCGATTTAGTCTTTGTGGCACAAAGTGCAACAGTAAACAAATATATTGGCAGTTGAGTAAATTCCTCTTGCCTCCACAATTTAGTGATAAGGTGAATGAATTGACTAAGAAATAACATTATATGGTCATTAACCATTTATACCATCCAGTGATGGATGATACATATCATAAAAGGTCCCTTACCCAGAATACATCGAACTTTGTGCAATCTCTTTTCTAAGGCAATGCACAAACTTCTCGCTATCGCAACGCTTCTCTGCGACTCTCTCGCAATCATCTGCTCAAAGCCACCATCCCACCGCATGCCGTCGTCTGCCAGTCTCTACGATCGACGTACTACGTCAAAATTATCGACTGTTTCAGTAAGAAATACTTATTGACTACTCATTTCGACAACTGTTTATTTCTGTGTGTAACATCAATATACACTTTACTAATGAAGCATGCTTTTATCGCCTTCTACAATTCGTTTCCCTGAAATATCTGCAGCTAGCAAGAAACAAAAAACGAAATCGAGTGTTTGAATGAGAATTAATCGTAGTGACGGGATGAAGAATAAATATGTTTGAGGATTCGTCTCAGTGAAGACACGTATAGGTACTGAATTAAAGAAGAGGAAAAGGGGGTATGTGCGACGTAGGTCGACCTTTTATGGTACCACCTTTCCTTTACCAGCAAGGGCAGTGAGTACCTTTATCTTCTTCCATGAGGACTGCACAGCGCTGCTCTACTCTCCGATTCTTTTCTCTGCCTCTCAATAAAACAGCAAAACTGGTATCCCCTCTTCTCTGCACATCAACAGAAAAGACGAGGATAGGGCAGAGAGGACGGACGGTGCTGGTTGCAGAGAGCACGAGATCAAAACTGCGGCTGTCAGTAAATTCAATAGCGTCGAGTGGGCGCAATATTTGCAATGCTTGCTGTCGTTTTTCTGCTTCTGCTGCTCGTGAATTTGTGTCGCGTGAAATTTGTGTTCGCTGGCTATTGCAATTTTCAGTGCATTATTTCCGGATATCCCTTCTTGATTACATTTCGTTTGATATTTCCCGTTATTACTGCAGAAACATACGGTTAAGAACAACGTACCTTCAGGGTTGGTGACGCAAACACATACGATGATGCTACAATTAAGAAGCACACTTCATTGCGTTTTCCCTATAGTATTATTGGTTGTTTTGTTACACCCATCTTACAAGGTTGTTCGCATCCTGCCCATTGCTTATATTTTGGTTCATCGTTATCATTATACATTCTTTGCTTTTATGTCCTTAGCGACACTGTTCGTCATCTCGACCTGAATTGTATTGTCGTCCGTAATTTCGTGAAGATGGTAATTGATATCAACTACACTTCCTCTTCATTATCTTGCACTCTTTGGAACCTTCATCCCCTTTGACTTCATTTGTAACATTTAGAATCTAAATGTCTTTATAGTCAGTGGTCATTTTTATTTAGGGATTTCGACATTTCTCGTTTTGTAGCTTGACTGTTCGGTTTCCGCAACCCGTTTGTCGTTTGTGTAATGTAGTAATTTTTCGGTCAGTGATTTAAAGTGTATTCTTTTTTAGAAACCTTTATCCGTTTAATGTAGAGCTCGTCGTAGAACGGTCTACTATGTCTCGTGGTAAGTTCCAAAATTATGTCTTTAATTTTCTTCCGGACAAACTTGACCTCCATATAACAAAATTGATGACTGTTGTAAAGTTGGCATAGTCGTGGTACGTTACTATTATTATTATAGTTTCAGATTTAACTTGCGATGAGACAATGCCGTCTATTGATGAAGTAGAAAGAGTAAGTCTGATACATTTTGTTTGCTTTTTCCGCAATTTCTGCTCATAGAGATGATTAAGCTCTTGATATCGAATGCTTAAATATTCCTTTTTCAATTTTAAGAGAGATGGTCGACGCTTCTTTCAACAGTCAATTAATGTTCCCATAGCTCGAATTTCTCCGGTTGTGCCGAGTGTTGCTTTGCAGCAGAATTCACGTCAGTTTATGAAGGTTAGTTCCTATATTTCCAGAGGGTCGCTAGTATGAATTTATTGTCCTTATCATACAAAATGGGCATAGTGCATATCTTTCCCATTGTGTATTATTTGTTATGTAAAGTTTGCTAGGTGAGCACTTTTATTTATAGACGTACATAAGGAGCCAGGCAAATGCGCCATTTCCAGCAGGTTGTTCAAATGGTAGTCAGAAAGTGGTACATTATGGAACAACATCAGTTTCTTCTATTCCCCAGTGCGCCACTGCTGTTCCTGGTCGTTCTAAATTAGTTACCATACGTCCAGTTGGAGCTGCCCATTCCTTTTTGAAATCATGTTAGTTTAGGCGATAAATTGCGTGTTTTTCATTTTGTAATGAAATTCTAAGTCAAAAAAATGTGCGACATCGAGTTCTAAGGGAGTTTAGGATTTGCATAAAAAATGCTATCGTTTCATCATCAAAATGATGGCTTAAAACAAGCTGAGTTTTTTATTTTATTTTTTTATTTTTGGTGTTTTTTGGTACTTAGAGCTTTCTGTGATGTCTTGAAAATTTTGAAGTGGTTGTCAGTTTGAACATTTTAGTGCTAATGTTGTCAATAATGGTATAAATGAAGTGTCATTATTTGGTTTGACATCGCACTGGTATACATCGTGTACTTATTTAATTGCTCTTTTTTTTTTTTTTTTTTTTTTTAATTAAATAATGTTTATTTTTAGATGACATTGCCCAGTTAAGTGGTAACCCTATGACGACTGTATATCTTCAGCAGCAACATAATTTACATTTAGCTGGTGCACAGCAACCTGTTCTTCCCCTATCGCCACGTGCTCGAGAATTGGAGGAATCACGCGTTGTTCGGTCTTCTCCAGCCGCTTTTACGAACTGTGGGAATATCGATTCACGGTATGACATTCTATTTGAAGTTGATAATTTGTAATGTTTCTTTCATAATTGATTTATTTGTACTAGAATACATTTATTTGAATTTTTATAGCACATGTTTTTCCAGTAAAACTTTTCTTTTGCTTTCATTATGTAGTATTCCAGTCTGGAAATCAGCTAATTTAATATATTCGTTTCGTTCTTTTCAAGTCGTTATTTGCCATCTGGTCGAAATGTTGTTGGTGTTGGTGATATACCGGTTCGAAGTTCTATTCGAGTTAATCCAATTATAAGCAGTGCGGTGCGTTTCGTATTGTCTTAGTAATTCTAGTTTGTAGGCAAGTATTAGCTGCTGAGGAACGTAACGTTTTCTTTTCATTTTCTTATTTGATGTGTCTTGGAAGTTGTTTTTCTAATGAGTGTTTTTATCACAAACAATAGTTGTACATCCCTAGAGCACAAATTAGCTGCTAAGGTCTGCTAAGGAAACTGCCAAATTTTATATACAGGACAGAAGGTTGGAAAGAGACCAAAGTTTTCCTTCCTTTTAAAAAATTTACCTCTCTCTATTTTGTAAAATTCGGTTCAGGACTTTTTGCGTGGTGCGAAAGTAGTAACTCGTATTTCTGATGAAAGAGCGGATATGAAACCTGTCATGATACCCGCACCAACTGTAAACATAACGTGTTCTGCATCTGTTACTGCCTCTACTGCATCTGTTACTGCACTACATGACACATGTATTCCTATTCCGGCAGGACAACATGATGGCATAGTTGGTACCTCTTATCCTGGACCGAGTGCGCGACCCACTATTTTGCGCAAAAATCGCGAGTCAGGTAACTTGATGTTGCAGTGAAAGAGTTTAAACAGAGTAACTTGATGTTATAGTAAAAGAGTTTAAAACAAAAGACCTTATAATGGTTCTTTTGAGACATTCCATGAAATATTCATATTTTCATTACTTCCGTTTTGTATGAAGCTTTCTCTATTTCTTGATGTGTTCACTTTTTTTTCAGGTTCTCTCTCTGCAGTGCGTCGCTTAATTGTTGCGGAAGCTCATGCAAACCCATATCAAGAAGTTCTGGCGTCTCCCTTAACTGCAGTGAAAGACAATTCAAGGCGAATTTTTTTCTTCAACTTTTAATTGTTGCAGGAGCTCATCCTTATGTGTCATTCTTATGTGTCTGTTTCATTTTCAGTTTAATGTGCTTCAAACGCACAAATGCTACAGACAGTCGTATACTGAGTGGCGCACCATGCTTGTCACCTGATACTCGTGGAATTTTTGCTAGGAAAACGCCTGCTCTACTCATTGGCAACATTGTGCAAAACACGAAGAACTTTTCAGATCAGGTTAGACAGATTACATTTTTTCTAGAATAAATGTTCTCTCATTGCAGCTTATCGCGGTAAAAATCTGTATTGAATCTATGAATTATCACAAATTTGTTTATTCGTAATTAGTATTGTATCTAAGGTTGCGGTTGCGGAAGCCGTGGAAGTTTCACCACGAAAAAGACTGAGAAAGCAAAATTTCGAGTGCACGAATACGGAAAAAATGAAGGTGTGATTTATTTCTCTGGCCTCATATTTAAATTTCTGAATAACGTTTTTTATTAAACATTTCAGTTACTTATAAGTACTGAACGGGTTGTTGGAGACTCCTTCGTTACTGTGAAAGATGAACTTACTTGGAAATCTGCAGATCTGGACTGTGAATCACGGTACGTTTGCTATATTAGTGATACATGCCTTCCAAAACAATATAACAGTTCCTGTCATATTGCTAAATCATCCCTTTTGACTGTTGCCTAAGAATAATGTTTAGCGCTTCATGTTTTCATCAGACTGCTTGAGGATCAGGTTCCTTTAGCGAAGTTGTATTCAGAATTTATCATTTGTCAACATTTTCCATCTGTTGTTTTACAGGTAATTCAGGGTGAATCAAAATACAGAAAATTTTTTTTAGAGAAGTAGAAGATCCAGTGCCTGAAAAAATGCCGAAACGGCGCAGTCGAGTACACATAGATAATTGCACGGGGACGGTATCGTTGCAGCAGCGCGTTTCAACGTCAGTTCCCCAGCAGAATAATTCCGACAGTTATACAAAGGTGAAGAGGATGAAGAAAACTAAAGTTTGCTCTTATTGTTTATTAGTGAAATATATGCTACCATTCTGACTACTTTGAACGAATGCTATCATAATTTCATTATCTTCCTCACCTCCTGAAACTAATTTCAGAATGCCCACTTTTTACTAACATATTCCTTAAGAAGTTTGTCAAGTCTACTCTTTCTTCAGATCCATGCCTTGCTTAAATTTTATACATAATTTTTTGGAAGTAGTTGATTAATTGTAGATAATCCCGCGGAATAAATTATCTGCATTAGGAGTCCCAGCTGTTGTTGAGCTGGACTCCAATTCATGGCCGATGAGTAGTTTTGTTGATGAAAAGCGGGCATCACTTCAATATGGACAAATGAACTCTGCAGATGCAGAAACAATAGAAGCTCAAGCAAACGAAAAATGGATGGAAGATGCAGAAGTTCAGAAAATAGAGGATACCGCGTACTTGATGTGTCATATATTTGGGTGATTTTTTTGTTCATTTTACAATCAATTTTGTAAAAGCTGTTTCCTTTATGCTTTCAGAAATTCTCTTCGGAACAAATAATTTTTTTTTGCATGTTTGTCATTCTGTAATACAGCTAATCATAAGTCGATTTTAGGGAAGGGACTATTAAAGTTTGTGTTAGATTTATAATGAAGAACTGGGAATATTCGAAAAGTAGATTGATGTCATTTCCTTTAGTTACTGTTTGATTAATTTGTGCTATTTATCTCTTTATTTTAGTAAATATGATTTATTGAATAATTCATTTGCTCCCATCTTCACTTTCTGTATTCTTCAATTGCAAAACTTCCTTACAGGTTAGAAATGACCGTCCCAAGTAACCCTTACCCAGACAGTCAACGGTTTCTTCACAGTTCATGTGATATATCAGCAACATTCTGCTTTTTTGGTGAGGACAAGATAAATGGAAATAATCCATCAACTGTTTTAGATGAAACCTTATCTCGTGTGAGTCTTCTTTTTTTCTTAAATAAATAGAGGAAAGGATAGAGGGAAATTCAAAACTATTTGTGATTTATACCTGCTCTTTTGTTACACTAAACACATCCCTTAGTTATTTTGCCCATAGTTCACTGTTCAAATATCAATAATCTGATGTTTGTTTTACGTTTTAGGTAACGACAATGATGGCAAAAGAAGCTGTTGGATCGACTATATCAAAAAGTTTCATCACATCGGGAGGCACATCGAATATTCAAAATGATTGTGGTAAAAGTGAAATCCATTGTCGTCAGTTTACTGAACAGGTGTAGTAATTGCATAAAACTTCTAATGAGGCGTAATAGTTCGTTGCTTTCAGTGGTTAATATAGTAGTTTATTAGGTACGTTCATCGGTTTTCTACTTTTGGTGCTGACAGAAAAATTGGTAGCATTCGAACCATTTGAAAGTTTTATGCCTCCAGTATTTCTGATGGTTAAAATGATTAAAATTTCTTGTTATAAAAATCGGTGACTGTTAGGCGATTAAGAGAAGGACATCTATGCCAAAGAAACTATAGAATTTTACAAATTTTTTCAAGAAGTAAGGAACTGTTGTTTTTGTTATGTTCAGGATAAAGTGAACTATTTGTCGATGACCTTTATATACATTAGGTTTGTGAGAGTGGAAAGCTACTTTTAGTTAAACATTTATTTTTATAGAATCGGAAAGTCTTTGCTCAAATGCTTCTCTGTTCTGGTTTAAAGGACCGTTGGCAACGTTTTGGTCGCATTTCCGGTTGCGAACGTATAATGAAAAGAATATATGTGAAACGGTGGATGTTACAAGAACATTTCCGTAATACAAAACACACAGCAACAGCCGATGTTGAACTAAATCCACATTTGGTTTGTGCCCAAGAATTCCTTATGTAATAATCCATTACATTAATGTATTGATTTTAAATGCTGAATTATGTTAGGTGTCCAGAATTTGGATGATTTACAGGTTGCTTCGTTGGATGATTATTCACTTACGGCGGCCAAAAAGCAGGCAGAGAAATTCCTTGAAAATTACCCGATTTGTTCACCTTCAACCTCCGATAATTTTTTTGAGAAGAATGTTGATAATGGACCTGTATACGTTTACAAATATCTGGAAGAAGCTTTAGATATTTATACGCACAGTGCGAACAATCGCTTAGTAGAAACTGGCCATACGTCATCCCAGAAATGCATACAAACAGGTGTTAGGTTATCTCGTGGCGTACAGTCTTTTGGTTGCATGAGTCGACGTGATCCAGAAACCGAAATACTACAGGCCGTTGCAGAAGTTCTAGCGGAAATCATTGAAGTTGTTGTCGAAAATGATATAGGTGATGAACTTGTTCTGGATTTAATGCTTGAGCAGTTACTAAAGATTCGTTTTTTACTGGTTCCAAGTTACTGACGTTAAGGGGAATCACTCATTATATTACAGAAGGAAGAGAAGAGAGAAATGAACACCAGCGTTTAGGAAGAAAAAGGAAAAAGAAAGATGATCATTTGTTCGAAATCAAAATTGCAGACCGATTTGGCGTCTTTGAACTATCTCACTCTGTACCTCAAGTATGGCATTTCATTCTCTTCAGAAAATCTGGTAAAGGGAAAAATGACGATTTTGTAAACATAAGTCAAACTGCCTTGTAATTACTGAAGACCTTTGCACCTTTGCGCGTTGCATCCTCTAGTGTTGGTTGATTTGTTGGGTTCCAACGTCATCATGAATAAAGAGACAGGACTTTCTGTTCTAGTTTTTTCTTAGCCCATAGCATATTGAAATCTTCTATGAATCTTATATCCTGAGCTGTTTCATTATCTAATGTTGGTCAGTATCAGTTTTGTAATTTTTTAAACTAGAGTTCACTTCTTGGATTCAACGAATTTAAGTCCAGACCTGTGACGGTTATTTTATTTTTGAGTGTCTTATTCTCTTTAGATTTTAAGTGGGTTTTTTGGTCGATATCTTTCTACCTATGTTTTGTATTGATAGTAATTGTTATGTCAGTAGCTTATGTTCCAGTCTTCAAACAGTGTTGTTGCTCTATATGACAATATGAGCCAGTACACTCTTAATAGAAAAAGGAAGTTAGAAGCTGTAGATGCGGATGATGCTTTCTTTATGAATATTGAGAATGAACTGAATCGTAAAAAGAAACGAGTTGGAGGAGATAAAAATCTTTCGAGGACGTTGCATTCTTTAAGGTTTGTTATATATACCTTGCTTTCATAAAGTAGTATGTATGTCATAAAATGCGTATTACAGCAGATTTTTTTCGTACTCGGTCTTATTCTTTTACACATGACTGGTTCAGAAATGGTTAAAATTTCAGTCGTCACATCTTTATTTCAAAAGTTTATGCATATGATGACCGGACTTGGCTATCAATTTAACACAGTCAGTAGTAAATTGTGTGTTTTAAAAAGGAATTTTCAGCCATATGCGAGCAGTTCATCAGAGATTATCCGACGTGCGAAAGGCCGAGCATGACAATTTAAATGAAGCGACAAAACAGATGCTTAATCTTGTTAGACACAGTGACCCTGCATCTTATGTCGAATTGATAAATGGTCACAAAGAAGTTAGTTTGCTCCTAATGAATTTACTTGAATCTGGGACTCTTGTAGTTTTGGGCTGAAGATGTGATTGTTAGATCAAATTGAGGCAGTTTTTTCATAATTATCGTCATTCTAACATGAAGTGGACCGCTGAACTTTGCCATAACCGTTAACCTTGCAGTAACTTTAATGAGATTAAGTTTTGTTTAGCAGCGAAGCAAGTTTTGTTTAGCAGCGAAGGAATGCAGGTCTAAAATTTTCTGGGACATAATTTATTTCCAGTTTTATGTGTTATTGCATTTTTCATGATTTACTTGACATACTACTATTGGTTTTAGTTTATTATAGTATACTTTTTCAAGGACTGTCAACCTTACGATAATGAAAGCGTTCGAGAAGAAAAATGGCAAAGTCGACTTTTGTCATTTACTAAAGCAGTTCCTCCGAAAATTATTCCAACTTCAAAAAACTATGATGCAAATATATCAATGAAGCTTCATCCTCCAATGAATTATACGCTCAAATTGTTCCGGGTCTGTTTTTTTTTTTTTTTTTGAAGATAGAAATGTTGATGCACTAAAATATATCTTAGATGAACATATGACTTTTGGGATTAAACCAAGATCGACCAAACCTTCGTTATGACGTTGTGATTCGGTTATTGGAAGAGGACATCTTTCTCATATCTTTGTTTTTGGGTCATCTCATTTTTCGTAATCGCAATGGAGTTGCCAGCTATTGACTGTGCCGACACTGATTTGCTATGCTATATTCAACTTACTGTCGTTGATTAATGCAATCATTCTTGAACCATATAATGACTTTAAGGAAAGATGTATTCGCCCACCAAAACGTTTTCGGTCAGGGATGAAGCGGGCGCGCAAAAGCCAATCACGTAGAGGTCGTGGTCGCCAACGCGGAAGTGTTACACATTCTAAGAAAAAGTCTCCGACTCCTGAGCCGAAGCTGGAGGATCTTGAGCCACATTTTTCAGCTGCAGAAATGGACGCGATGTTCAAGAAAGAATTTGGAATGGATATGAAAACATTTCGGTAAGTTGAATATATTTTTCGGACCAATTTTTTTTCACTTGTTTTTGAAGATGGACTAATTTAACCATCCTGCAGCTTTTCAATTTTTTAAATACTTCTACCCGAATAATTTAGATATGAACGTTGCTCACAACAAGAATTACATTCGGCATGTGTTGGTCAGGAACAACCATCGCATAGAGAAGGACAAAGATTGGGAACAGCAGAAACGTCAATTCGAAATCAGTCTTGTACAGACTGTGGTTTATTGAAGAAGAATACAACAATGAATATGGGAAATGGAAGTGGGGTGATTAGTGAAGTCACGGCAATAATTTCTGAAGATCCAGAAGTTGTTACTGAAAAGTTGAAGAACGGAGAATCACAGCATGGGAATGGAAGCGACGGAAGTCATGTTGATTCGTCGGTGACAGTGCCTTACCTAGATCCTACCCAAAACGATGAAATTAGTTTATTAGAACATGTGCAAACACGCGGGCGATACATACGCGAGCATTTCGCCACGCTGTTACATGCACTGCGAATCAGTGAGTTGTTGACAGTGAAAGCGATCAAAATGTTTAGGGACTATACAGCAGATCTGTTCGATCGAGAAAATAGAGGTGCGAGTTCAAGCTGAATTAATCATCGTTTCGATCTTCATTTCAGATACTTTTACTTATATTTTAAACTTAACTCTCAAGCAGTCTGCCCCTCATATCCAAGCCCTTACTGTTAAACGCTGATCCACCATGTTTAGTGATTTAATTTTATTTTTACAAGTCTAAATGGCATGTTTTTCACTTAGTCCATTTGTAGCATGAATTTTCATTGCTGATTTTTCTTAGCAGGAGTATAGTCGCAATAATTTCCATGAGAAATCAATAGTACATGATCTCGTATTTTTATGGTGTTTATTGCAACTTTGGGTCGTGTTATTTGATGTTAAATGCATGTTATTCTCAATGACCATACATTTTCTATAATATCACTTAATTAACGGCAATTGTAATTTGTTTATGTCAGGGAGTTTATGTTTGTCTTTGTATCATTTTCTTTCCGGAAATGCATCATAAGATCTACCGTTTACTATCTTTGACTTTATATGTATTTTTTAAGGTGTTTCTTCCCATGTATTCAATCCAAATTTATTGCAGTTGTTTATGTTACCATAAATTATGAAAAGCTTTGTAAATTCTGTTTGCCTTTTATTGGAAGAGACGAACCAAATTAATGTAAATCGGTGTGGCATTGTATGTGAGTCGGTGTATCGGTGTTTTTTATTTTATCAGATGTATAAAAATGTGTAGTTTTTGTGGTAGCCATGTCTTTTATCAATAGGTTGTTGTTACCACTTCTTCGAGTTCCATGTTTATTGTCAAAGAAAAATACTTCCAGTCTTGAACAATCTATAACTAGTAGTAGTGAGCAAGTTTTGTCATTCCGTTCTGTATTTGGAAAATTTGAAACCTATCTCTTATTTGCACTTTATTTTCTTGGCTTATAGACCTGTTGATTTGTACTGTTGTTCTCTATTCAGTTCCCTCATGTTCTTCCATTTAGTGTGGATTACTTTTTCCTGTTGGAATCCTTAGCATTGTTGTCACCTTTGTTTCATATTTTTTTCTTGTGAGAATGCTCTCATCCTTATGATTTTGCATTCACAGGAAATTTAGTACTAATGAAAGGAATAAAAAGTAAATTTCGAAGCAGGTGAGGTGGTCAGAAATAATCCTTATTCAACCATTAATCGTACAAACGTTACGATACTTGTCGCTGTATATACTGCTATGCTATTTCACTCTTAGTAAGTGACAAGTGGGTGGGAGAACACCGTAATGAGCACCATAGCCACGAAATTTACTCGTGAGTGGGAGAAAGTCGTAACAAAAATTTTTGCATAAGGATGAGTGACTAATTAAATTGCTCGGGATAATTCAAAGTTAGTTGGAATATTTTAAATGAGTAGTTTTCCTCATTTCGTTTTTTTTTTTATCGCAACATTATAATTTCTTTACAGCAAGATCAAACATAAGATTCAGTAAAATTATTGCGGACCATCCAATGTGACGAAGTTAATGAATGTACCATTGGTGATCTGTGAAGTAGGCGTTAAATGTTTTTACTGATTATGATTTTTCAAAGTTTCTGGACGTAAAATAGTTAAAGAAGAGAAGCAGACGAATGCTGATCCTATCAACACGGTAGTCGCTGAAACGTTGATCTAAGAGTATCATTGCTGCATTCGAAATCAGTGATAATCTGGAAATTTATCGAGTGATAAGGCAAAATCCTGAAGCAGGCTGGTTGCTTATAGCTAGGGAAAAAGAACATAAGAGAAAACGAGGGACTTAGTTCCGGTGAATTCATATTCTTATTGATCAATAAGCATAGCAGTCTAACTCAGCCTTTTCCAATGGAGAAATAATGAATATGGCACCCGTATAAATTGAAACAACCGATCTAATCTTGCGAATTACAAATGCATCTAAATTGCTTGCTTAGCGAAAAAAGCAATTTCCACTAAAGTGAAATTTTCTGTGCTGTTTTTGTTATATCCGCTCATTCTACTACAAAATCAAAAACCTACTTCGAAAACACTATATTGTTCAGTCCTTTCAAAGGTTAGGTAGGTTTGTTGCCTCATTACTCGTTCTTTTTTTTTGAACCAACTCAAAAGACTGATTTTCAAATTCATGATTAAGATTTTTGTAGAGAGTGAGTCGATCGGATTCAATTACTTTCTGTGCGCTGTCATGTACATTTCTAATTTCTGAATTCTTGATTATCCATAAGCTCTTCAAAATGTTTTTTTCAACAGTTAACGGATTGTTAATCGAACTAACTTTTATCGACATAACCATTTAAATATGCTGCGAAAGGATACATTTTCATGTGAAGTTGTTGTAGCGTAAAGTTTTTAGAAATGTAATAACGTACAAAAAGTCATTGAATCATATAAGCTTAAAAAAGATGTTAGGTTTTTTGTGTCTGAATATGAACCTAGTTAATTTTAGGATGAATAATGTGAAATCATTTCTCGGTTATCAGCTGGCACAAAAGGCCGCTTTTGTGCATATAATCAGAGCAGAGAGAAGCTAAAACATCTAGTTTTTTTGGTTTGCCAAAGTTTTTTTAAAAGCATGGAATTTCAAGAAATGTTCCATAAAATAAGGGAATTTCTTGACAAGATTAACACTCGACGCAAAACAACAGTTCAAACTTCGTTACAATAAAACTCAAAATAAGGATAAAATGAAAAAGTCGAAAGAGAGGGAGAATATGGATTGATTCGGACACTGGCGTCTATTTCCCCGTTTTAACTTCTTTATTCATCTGAATGTACGGAAAAGATGTGATATCAAATAAAGACGAAATAGGTGGATATGGAACAGTGGGTGGATATGAAAGGGGTTAATAAAGAAATAAAAAACAAAGACAGAGAGAGAACTTATGCTGGTTTCAGGACGATAGATCACGGGTAAATTCGATGTAAGTGTCCATTCTATTTTGGTCGCATGAAATGGGTGCAGAACAGAATGTAAATTGGGTAGATTAAGAAATGTACCAAGTTGATTGGTTTAATTATCTCTCTACCTAATAACCTAGAATAACTTGCAATTGTTGTCCCTCAAGTGCATTGAGAGTTGTTTCTGGTTGCATTGTATTTCAGAGTAATGGGAAAGATTCCATAGAGTTGCAAAAAAATTCATAAGAAATTTTGATGAAAATAAGCCTGTTATTGATAGATAGTTGAAATATTAGATTTGTACTGAAATTCGGTCAGTTGAGAAAAAAATTTCTTCATACAAAAAAATGACGCATGACTTCATATTTTAAGAAAACTTACAATTTCTCGAAAAATAAATGAAAAATGTTTGTTTACTTTTTTTTTTTAAAGATGAAATTAATCCAGAAAGAAAAGGATAAGAAGGTGAAAAAGGAGAAATATGAAAATTACAAAATTAGACAAATTTTTATTATCTGTAATCTTGATCAAATCTTTTCTCTCATCATTTTCTTCATTTTAACTATATAAATTCGACATTTTCAAATTCATATGCCAGCCTTTATAATAATCAGGATTTATTGCTAAATAATCACTTTTCTTTATCGTTCAATATCATTAAACCGAATTTTAAAATTTTCAATAAATTGCTACCTATACCTTCTAAGTATTTTTTACATTTTATCAGTCGAAAAAATTTTGTCGCACTGTAGTCCTATTTGGAACAACATAGTCTGAAAAATGTTATGCATTGCTTGTTCCTTTCTCTAATCTGCCCTCCTTCAGTATTTTAGCAACTTATGTTTGCTAAGTGAGGCGCTAAAAATCACTGGTATACTTATAAGTTTAGCTCTCTGACTAAGTTATAATAAAAACAAATGTAATAATGGAAAAAGTTTTGTTAACTGTTTTTGCTTTGCAACTTAACATTTGCTATTGAAAAAACACAAACATGCTGAAAAATGTATTAATGTTTGGCTTTAGAGTTTTCCTGAAAATCAATAAGAACTAAGAATTGCATGAAATAAAAGATTAAAGTACCGAAAACTACGAGAAAAAAGCCAAAATTTCTGGTAAGAATTAAAACTTTTGCCAACGGGTGATTTTGAAGCTTTGGCGCACTGAACATTTTGCTGTTTATGTGAAATTTTTCAAAAAATTGTCAGTTTCCTTATATTTTTGATAGTAATAGATTTTTTCTTCATATTCGAGGTATTTTCTCGTGAATCATTCTAATTTTCCAATTTGATATCTTAATGAACAGTTGCTATAAGCTTGGGTTTATATAGTTATTGGTGGAAGTTTCCTAACTTGCTGTAATTTTCATCTCTGCAATCTTCCTAATTTAGTGTTTCAAATTAATGTCTAAATTTATTATTTCCTCATCATATCATAAGTTGATATTTGTTTCACGGATGTCTCAGAGGGAAAAGTTCCCATCCTTGCAGTAGTGACATTTCCTGATCAGATGATATTTAAAAAAATAAGCAAAATCAAGTGTTGAAACTAATTTCAGCATTTCCGCTAACTTCCAGAGTTGTTCAAATGAATGAAGTTAACGTCATAAAACGTTACTCAATGATAAACAATCATTATTATCTTTGACATGTTTGCGGAGACTTTTATTGGTTTTAAAAGTCTATATACCCATTTCTGCAAGTTTCTTGTTTGGTGGTTCCCGTTTTCATGGAGTTTGTCCATTCACAGTTGCTCGTTTTTAAATGAAGTTGGCGGAATAGAAATGTGAAATTGAAATTTATTTCAACTAATATCACACCGATTAATATCTATCACTATTATAATACATTGTGGCCAAAACAGTATCATGGCGTTTCGGTCTAACTCAGATATCCTTAGCGCTGTCTTCATAGTTCAGTACTGTTGTCCGATTTTGCCGCAGTATAGCAATTTATTGGATCTTTTTGGCATAAATACAGGACGAACTGGTACGGTGAGTGGTCGCATACCAATTGATGATATTACCAGGAGAAAACAATCCCCTTTTTTCTCTGTATCTATATTGCTTATCAAATTTTACAATAAATTTTACGTTTGCAGTCTTACAAGATTTTCTTACAGAGGACATCATTCTATTTGCTTATCATTTTTGCTTCATTTTTATGCGGAAAAAATAAATTTGTCTTTGGTTTTAAATTAACTCACACTAATATGAAACCATTTTAAAGGCATTTTGATGAACAGTCAATATTAAATTTTACTGTATAACTTTATTTTCTCTTATTACTTTTTATAACAGAATGACAAAGAGCACTAAATTCCTTGCAATTTTTGTGTTTTTAGTCAGAGTTTTGCTCTCATCAGTTTCGTTCAAGGTTTGCAGCAAAATTCGAGCAATATTCAATAAAAGGTGAATCTTCTCTTATAAATGCAAAGAGTTAGGATATTCCTTATGGTTTTGAATAATGACACAAAAGACATTGCAAATAGTTTTTCATAGGTCGTGTCCCTGATTTCAAATGTTGTATATTAGAATTTTATGAAATCTAGGTAAAAGAAAAACCCCACCAATTTTTGAAAGCATAGAAGGAAAATTATTGTATAATGTGTATTTTTTCAAACTGCATTTATATTTTCCCAAAACATTTAGTAAATTCAGGATTTTTAGTCTATCTTTGCATATTTGTACGCATTAAATATTGTAGATTAAATAACTGCATTGCAGGTTACGGAAACCACTACCGCACGTAGCTCTCCTTGATGGTATTCCATCTATTCCTGGTGTTATTGGCAGTTTTCCTGGGATTGATGGTTGTTTACTCCGTCGAACGCCACTCGTTAATCAACGTTCGCCAAGTTTATTCCAGAATTTCGTTTGTTTCATACCTGGAGCGCAAGATTATCTTTCTGATTTGGTTAAGACGCCAATAGTCGATTTTCACTCTTTAATGGGAAAGTATTACTGGGTAAAAGATTTGCTTTAGTCATGATTTTTTTGGTCATGAGTTGAGGAGACATGCAAAAATATGTTTGTGAAGATGAAAAATATATTGAAATGCAGTAATTACTCTGGGATTTGTTAGTAATAACGGATTGCTTCGGTATCAGAAAAAATTTGTTGATTAGGTCCTTTACATCTAATAAGATAATATTTCGGATAAGAAAAAAATTGATAACCAGTGATAACCAGCCATCCAGTTAATCTGTATAGAAGACAAGTGTGATATGCTTTGTCTATCATAGTTGTCTTACACATATGATTGACTGGATCATTTTTTGCAGGTAATTTCTACGGCCGGAGTGCATGATCGTTATTGTCCCACTACTGAGTGTTAGCCGCTATTTCCTTCTTTTCCTTTCACTTCTTTACCTAATTCCTCCAAAATATTTGCTTAAATTTAAAATTTAAATTAAGAAGAAATAAATGTAAGATTGTTCATAGCTATAATGAGTCCCTATATCCCCTCATAGTTCGTAATCGCTCTCGCGTCATGATTTTTAATGAAAATAATAGTTGCAGTTAAAAATGTGACAGAAGTGAGAAATACATCAGTTTTTTCAACAATGGATTCCTTCCTCGTCAACAGTCCTCATAGCACTCCTAAAGTGGGCTTTGGTTACGGCATCATACACAGCAAAAAAGTTTACATTTATGTCCAGGAAGATCCATGTCCTTGTTAGTCGAAGATGTCTTCTCTTGACCTTTACATTTTTAAAATAAATTCATTAGTTACTTTCATCACACGTTAACACTGTCATATTAAAATTGGGCTGGCTTTCAAACTAGATATATTAATACCAATAAATACTGAGGGAATTTTGACACTAGAGAATTGTGATGGAATTCGAGACCGAGTGTAGTTTATTTAATGTAATGTTCAAATGGCACAAATAACTTCAGGAAAACTGATAGTTATAACGAACAGTGAAGCAATGGCTAAATTCTCTGTATAATCAATTCTTGGCATTTGTTATTTTTAAAAGCTCTTTGACAATAAACCGCAGTATCCTTCTAGCTAATGCATTAGTCATAAGTCATTTAATTTGAGCATTAAATTTCAGATCAAATCGTGATAACAGGACCAAAAAGTACTGGAAGCGGACAATACGAGTATATCGTAATTACCAATTGGACGAAATTCCCGCTAGTTGCTATGACTCGTGACTTGGCACAGTTCAATGCCAACTACAGAAATAAGCTCATTCAGCGCTTTAGAAATGAGGGATATATCCACGAATTTTCTGAGCTAGTTTTTTTTTTTTTTTTAAATTGATTCATTACCTTCAAACATGGATCTACAAGCTCTGTATATTTCAGAATAATCGGTAATTGGATGCATGAAGTTGATTGGACTGACTGCAAGCTATTAACTCCTAGTGCTTTCATTTCAAACATTATAAACCAACTTATTACTGGACTGTGACCACCGACAATGTAATTTTACCACTAATTTGCTGTTCGTGATAATGGAAGTGGGGAAAATCAATTGTTGGAAAAACATAATAAAATGTCTGAAAATTAAAACTCCCCACTATTACTTTGTAAAGAATTAAACTTTTCGAATTAAATGAACTGATTTATTATCTGACATAACACATCTCTACAGCAGAGTACTATGAAGTTGTGGATGGCCAAGTTAAACTTGGCAATCTGGAACTGGTTGAAAATTTGAAGCAAAATCAGGTTAGTTAAACTTAGCGGTCAATGTCAAATAGTGACATGAATCTTATTGAATATTCCGAGGCTTTATTATTTTTTATTCAGTCATTGCTGAAGAAATATCAGCTATTCATGACACTTGTGGTACCGAAGTTCAGCAAGTATTTATGGTTCTAAGGGACATGCAATAATGCGACTAAAAGACTTCCAAAGTGCCAGATAATACTGTTTTGGCTTTTGGACCTAAACTGACTGTGGCAGATTTTCACTAATCTTTGTTAATAATGCTTTATAATAACAATCATGTGAAGGTATAACAAAAGACAAAATATGACAAAAAATATAAAAAAATAGGTCGAACATCCATAATTCTGCAATAGATGTAAAAGTTTTAAGAAAAAACGGGTATTTTAAAGTGACCATCATAACGAGAAAAAATATTTAGACAACTGAAATGTATCGTCATATGGGTGATTTATACAACATGTGTTGCGAACGCAATCATCTAACGTGTTGAAAATTTTGTTTTTTAAAAAAATAGCTTGACTAAATGAACCAGCAAAATATGCTGAAGAAGCAGTGCATAAATCTTTAAAAACAGTCTCCAAAATCTGAAGTTTTTTGATAATCTATTTGTAAACTGACTCATTCCTAACCGATGTACCTTATTACAAATAAGTGGTATTCCTCTGTCTACTGTTTGCCGAATTTTTTGCTACTGCAAAATCGGTTAGACGAAAAAAAAAACAGATAAAGCACTATTTGATTCTCTTTAAGGGCTTTTGGTAAATGGACGAGAAGAGCACCAGTGATGAAATGATATATGAAATATGATCCAGCACAAAGCGCCTAGAAAGCGCCTCGTCAAGTGGTACTAGACACCAATGACAAAGTTAACAAAACCATGAAAAAAATCGATATCAAGTTTAATATTTGTCAGACAAATAGTTAAAAAGGTGCCCCACAATTATGACTATGAAGAATCCTATTTGCTTGCAATGTTATCCTGTAGTGAGTGGAAATGATAAATCACATTATAATTCATCAATTTGATAGGTACGACATACATTATACCGAAAAACATTGCTTTTGAAAAAAAAGCAAATTTTGGTTGATATTTCTAACAAAGAAATAATTCCAATATACCAAATTCTGAACTACACAAATTCAGTATGCTTATTTGCAAACGCTTATCTCAAATAGAGCGAAGATTCAATATTTATGATCAAATTGAAATCAACATTAAATATAATGAGTTTCAAGGAGATATGAATCATAATAAACAAAAAATGTGGAGAATGAGATTCAAACAATTGAACTAAGAAATCGGACAACAATACTGAAACAGTAAGAACACAGACTTCATTTACACACATACATTTAGTGTATTTATGGTAGAAAGTGTTGACAGGAAAAGCAAGTAACATTAAAATGCATACTTTTTTTTGGTGAGTTCGATTCGTCTGTGGAACAAAATTCAGGTCATTTTTTAAGACCACTACAAAATCCAACTCTCAAAAATACAAACTCCTCCAACTTAACGTCACCGCCACAGAACAGCGAAAAAAAAATCTACGTAAACTCACAAACTGTTGACCAATGAATTAATATCAGTGATTGATACATTGTTGGAAGTAATGAACCAATCAGGATACTGATCACTTGAATATCAATGAACGAAGTAAAATCATAATCGGAAAATTGATGCAGCAATAAATGAAACGACGGGCAAACATGATCGTGAAGCATATATCCGCTTTACTGCGTTTACTTTTTCTGTAAGTGTAATTAATTATAAATTGAATAATTTGCCGAACATTGGTATTGCATTGGAATATTTAGATTGGAACAAATTAACATTTAAAGAAATTTCTCCTCAAACTTTACATGAAAATATAAAAGACAGCAGAAAATTATTGCAAAATTCAGCAGGATTATCCAAAATTTATATCTCAGTAGTGTATAAAATAACAACTACTTAATCTCAAAGCAGAATGGAACGTAACTGGAGAAGTTTCAGGTAAAATGAGATGACTATTATAATTCTCAGCATCTATAGGGATTTCAGCTATATCAATCCAATGCGGACAATTTAACTAACATTTAGTTAATTTTTGAGCCTATCAGAAGGTGTCACCGCACCTAGCTTTTCAATATTAGACCGGACAGTTACAAAGCTAAAAATTATGATCGTGACAAATGATTGCATGACTGGTCATTAGCATATAAGAGGGAAGATTTAGAAAATTTTTGATATAGTAATTGAACTGAATGAAATACTTACTGTCATTGGTCACATTGTCAAAGAGTGGTATTTTCATTGTAACATAAGATCGAGCCAAAGAGCCCCATCCTAGTGTATTTCGTGCTTTCATTTGTAATTCATATTCTAAGCCTGGTCGTAGCCAAACTAAATCTTCGCTTCCGTTCCAAATATCACCATCTTGCTCCTCTGAATTGTTTAGTCATAAATTTTTTTTTAAAAAGTCAAAAAATTTTGAAGATTTAACATCATTCATTTATTTTAAGTAAACTCAAACAATGTTGAAACCTCTTTAATCTCTTTCAATTATCCTCATTCAATATTCGTCCTATATATATATATATATATATATATATTCAGCGTGGAAAGGAGAAATGAAAAATTTGAAATTCCTAAATCAATTCTCGGTCAGAGAAGATAGGAGGTTTCGGTTTATTGCACTGATAAAACAAATCTGAAAATTTCAAACAGACAACCTTTGTTCGCTCTTATTGACTTGAATTGCTGCCATGTATCCTCGTTGGAGAATCGATATAAAATTTGGTATTCGATGACTGGATCCATCGAATGTACGCTCCAAGAAAGTCGGATTCCACTTGTGTTTAGATGAGGTGGTCCTGGTCGACCTATAAGATAATGCAACTCCAATTTTTCGATTTCAAATTTAAAATTCCATCTCACTCACAAACTACATTTTAAACATATCGATAGATCAATTGAACTAGAAAAAGTTTAGAAAAGATTTTTTTCTTTTTTTAAAATAAAGTCAGCTCTGATTGACTTGAGAGAAAAAAACGACAATGTTTTTTGACCACAATCATTTCGAAACAGTATTGCACAATTTACATCTGCTTACTGAATGGACTAAATACTTAATTGCCCATCTATAGAACAAAAAATGATTGCTACAGAGGGTGATTTTTATTATTCTGCCACTCATTTTACGGACCAATAAATCATTCTCTCAAATAACATTATAATGAACCGTCATATTTTCGATCATAATTTAATATTCTTGGAAATCGATTAGTTGGTTTATTAAGACAAGTTAGATTTATTTAGGCATAGGTTTTCAATAAACTATTCATAATCTTGAGCACTCCAAATGCTTACTCTATTGCTTCTAAACACCAGAAATCCAAAAAATTGGTCGGCGAAATGATTAAGCAAGGAACCAACCGCTGACATAAATGGTCTTCTCTTTTATACCAAGATTGTTCGTTATACGACATGTGTAATCACCAAAATTATCTTCCTTGATATTTTCGATTGCTAGAATGGATTCACTGTAATTATCCCGTCTGGCAGCATACTGTATTAAACCTTTGAATTTGTCGTCCGAAAACTGGAAAAAAACAGTGCTTGTAATTTCAAAGATGGAAAATAGATGAAAGATTAAAGGTAATTATAGCATTTTTAAAGGTCAAATGCTGTCCATTATATATCTAAACAATAAATATTAGGAATATCTATATGCATCTGAAACAATGATGTTCGAAGCACAGCTGCTATCGGTCTTATGGGTTAAAACTGAATTTTCCCCCTGTGGACTCTCATTAAAACTTAATTATTCTTCTAATTATTAATTATGGTAAACAAAGCATCAGCTACGAACTATAAGCTCTACATGACTTAACATTTCATCAAATGTGAAACATCAGTTCGTACTGCTTTGTATACTTTACACTTTTTTAGAATCGCTTTGACAACACTCCATCCTGTAAGACAGATCATTCGGTTAACGTCTAGTTTGCTTGTTTATGATTTGAATAATCAATGGAGAAGGGAAAAGTGCTCATCTGCTCTTCGTCTTTATCTCAGGAAACGAACAAGGGTACATTTGTTCTTCCATCCTACCTTTTTATGCTTTTTAATAACAGTGGACTTTTTAAACATATGAAAAATATGTATGTGTAATATTTATAGCGGTATAAGGTTAACGTCTGATTATTCCAACTTGTTAACAGCACTGTCTCCTTACTCGGCCAGTGTCTGTAACTGTACAGATGAGTTGATGGATGAAGCTCTGATTTGATGACGTAATTTGATGGAGCTGTTCTGCTACTTCACATTTGGGTATATCAGTGGTATTAGTAATAAGAGCTATTTAATCTGCTTATAGCTCATTCGAAATCTAATCTCTTTACTCATTCTTTGTACCCTCGAAAACAGCACATGCGTGACTAACATAAAGAAAACGAAAAAGAGGCGACATCTGCTCGAGAGACACGAGCTGCCATTTGCTCTATATATAAAGGGTAAAAAGTGTCTAGGATGTGCCGTTAATGATCCATGCCATCCTCAGTGTTTCAAATGCCTCCCAAAAATTACAGTTACCACAGTAATTTGAGAATTTGCTGTCAAAGCTTGAAGTTGTCAGTGAGTGCTGCAAGATAATTTTAAAGCTTATTTACCTACTACTAGATGATAAGAAACACCGGCTGCATAAAATTTCTTATCATCCTTAACAACGGCCCCTCAATCTAAATCTAAATGACAGAATTAATATCCAGAGAATTTGGAGGTGCTTGTTTTAGTTTCTTTTCAAGAAAACCAATATATCTCGACAAAATTTAGAGACTTCAACAAAAAGGGTATCTACTTCCTGGTGTCTTGTAGCACGAATAACCCGTGAAGTTATCCTTCTTTTACAATGCACCCACAAAAAAAAATCTTAACAAACCTCCCTTACCAAAAAAATTTGGCTTAAAAAAAAACAAAGAATTGAAATCACTAACATTAATTGTGAACCCATTGTAAATCCAATCAACTTGAGGTGATGGTTCGGCGTTATATTTACAGGTTAGATTGATATCTTGATCTAACCTTACTGGTATGTATGTATATACTGAATCCACCCAAGGTGCTGCTAAAAATACAAAACTTACTCCGTTAAACTATTTTTCTGCAATTTTATTTATGAACAAATAAATATCAGAGTGAGAAAAACAAGGAATAAAAAATAAGAAAAAACGCACAGCTGTGATGGCGCGTATTATCAGTTAAGTGGATGTATTCCCAGTTTAATGTCTAAATTTCAAAATGTACTGTGTAAATGCGTGTAAAAAAAACCAGTAATAAATGCACGGATTCCAGATTAATCCATATGATGCATTTGGAATGTGGAAAGCAGAAATGAATAATTTGCTAATCAAGTTTCAAAATATACTAATGGAGTGAAAACCGTGTGCAATTTCAAAATTTGGCGGAATTTTGGAGGTGATTTGGTCGGTCTTGCGACATGCAGGTAAAAGTATTGACAGGCACTCATCACCAAACTCGACAATAATATTTGTATGTTACGAAAGCAATTCGTTTAATTCCAGTATAGAATTAAACAGACACCAATAACCTCTCGGTCTTGACTAGTTATACGGAAGCTAAATTCTATACCAAGCAACAATGACGTAAACTAAAGTAATAATTCTTGTGTGCAAAAGTGAAAGCACACCATGATTACGTTTAGAATAAATCACAAATAATTTATGAATCTTCAGTATCTTGGACGCCCCTGTGGATTCAACATAAAAAATGAGTTGCAGCTTAACAAAATATGACATGATAACATATCACTGCATAGAGTAGGATGGATCGAAGGTCGACGGACAGATATCTACAAAAATAATGTGACAGAAAGCTATAAATGATGTGAAGGATGGAAAAGAAAAAGCAAATATAAATAAACGAAATAACACACTATCGAATCTCCGCTATATACCATTACAGACAAGGTTTAGAATGAAAATTGATATAGATGAGATAATCTTTGCCACAAAGATTTTTACGAAAACAGTATTTGATGTATGTGAGGTAAAAGTAATCATTTAACTTGCTTTTCATTTTGGGATCGATTGTTATTTATTAGTCTTTAAAGAAAAATGTGCTGCATGGAAATAGGATGCAAGATGAGTGAAGTGACTGGACCATCAATCTTCATGAATCCATCTGTTTACTTTTCGCAACAAAAAAGAGCCTATACTGTTGGTTGTTTATTGTTAAAAGCAAAAAATGAAAAAAAGACGAAACCACATAATTTGTTGTGCCCGCAAATTGATCTCTACTTGACTATCCGTAAAAGATAGAGAAATCTCAGTATAGTAATCATCACACAAGCAGACAAACTTTAAATTTCTTTAAAACAGACAAACTTTAAATAAAGAACAGAAAAAACTCAAATTTCAATTCTTAAAAAATTTTGCTTAAGATGCTTGATTATCAAATTCCTAGATATCACTGCAAATGACCATATTTATTATGAAACAACAATTAAAATTTTCAATTGAAAACATTTTTAGCAGCTTGTCAATAACTGGGAGTATTCTTCATTACTTCCCACGAACTAGAGATTAGAAATTAAAGTCTACATTCAATATTCGCTTTTCAATAACAATATAAGGAAATAATTTTAACTAGCAGACCGAGTAGACGGACAAAAGCATGCAAGTATTAGTTTAAAACAAAGAAAAAAGTGAAGAAATGTATGCAAACTCACACAGCTCATGCGCTCCGTACTGATTTGCTGAAATAAACAATAAAGTCGATTAATTTGAAAAGGTTATAGAATTAATGTTTAAAACAATCGAAAATTCCTACATTTTTTCAATATCGTTTTTTTAATGCAAGTCTAATATTGCAAAATTCTTTCAACACAACTTTTAAATTAAAAAACTGACATTTTCTGAAAATGTACACTTATTTTTCCTTTTAGATCACACCATGCTAGTTAACAAAATGTTACCTATTAAAAGTTAACTAAGTGTAATCCAGCTTCCGGATTTCAATTGAATTTTACATCAGATAGAGTGCTTTTTTTGTAGCAAACAATCAGTTATACAAGCTTACTTTTGTAATATTATTTATAATTTACTCCATTAAAGGCAGAAATGCAAACTATTGCGGAAAATAAACTATAAGAACATTTCCTCCATTAATTTACTTGCAAAACCAAATTCAAGTTATATTAACTAATTTTAATGAATTTAGATATTTACTTTGATTCATCTTTTCCATTTGTCCCTTACTATTGTTGCTAATGGTCATACTCATACCAACAGTTGCGTTTCTTCTTAAGATTCAAACAACGAATTGATTACTATTAAATTTGCTTTTTCAAGATTCCTATAAAAAAATGCTTCAGACAAAACATATTAAAAAAGTGAGTCTGATAAAGAGGAAAATTTTATCATTACTTCCAATAATATTTATACTGAGAGGTACCACGTAAGGAATACTTTCTAAGGTGATTTTTAGTCAGTTCAAGAATTTTCTAGATGTGGTGCTCACAACAACTTACAATCTGATAAAAAAAATTTTTATGCAGAAACTTTTAAATAAATATGGATATATGTATAAAAATTTCCGTAATGCATTTTAAGCTAAATATATCCAAACTTCTTTTGAAAGTTTGTCCCGCGTGTATCTACCTGTAAAATTCTTTTCCTTTCTTACAGATGATTCACATCAGTCAGGTAATTTATTTCCTTAAAGATGATATCAATAACGGTATGACCACCGAATACATAAGGATAAGGAGGGATACTATCGGATGGATGGCTTCTACAGCCAATTTCATTAAAAAAATTAACTTGCAAAGTCTATATTACACAATTAAATTGCACCACAAAAGATGGTGCCCGAATAACCTTTTCTGTTTTCCAAGTTCACACCAAAATTACTCGCGAGAAGACTCACAAAACTAGAAATTTTATGAGTTTATTGAAATTTTTCCCCATGAATTTTGAGACTTAGCATATGAGTTCAATAAAATTTTATTGGAATAAGTTCAAGTTAGGAGATGAAATTAAGAATTATTTAAGCCTGAGTACTTAGCTCTGAATACGTGGGATGTATTAATTTTAATTCAAGATTTTTGGAATATATCTGGAGGTTTGAATGCGATAGGTAATACACATGATCACTTGATAATTCTGAAACAAAGAAATGAAAAATTACCCTGCACTAGGACTTCGATAGTATCATGCGCATCGACGCCGACATTATTTGATGCTGTGCATTCATAGATACCGCTATCATCCATTGTCACACGAGTTATCCTAAGTTGTCCATCTTTTGATGTAGCTCTTGTTGGCATTTTTTGACCATCCTATAAATGAATCATATATTCGCTAACGCTAGTGACAAGGATACAATTTAGGGATGAACTATATGGATCAAAAAATCTTTCATGATCCATTCCGTCCAATAGTTTGATATTTAATCTTCAAATCAATCCAAAAATTACCGGGAAATAAAATTACAATTTTATAAGTTCCTGCAAACAAGCACACTGTAAAAAAAAAACTGTAAACAACCTGCCGCGTCCATGTAACTTTTGGTGGTGGATTACCAGATACTGAGCATTTGATGACCACATTCTCGCCAACACTCATCAGGAGGGGATTTGCATCCGGCGATATAGAAACCATAGGACGTACTAAAAAATTCTTTAACTCAAAAAAAAAAAAAAATTTGCGGAATAAATATGGAAACAATTAGGATCACCTCACTATTTCACTAGAATAGTCTAAATACTCAGTAATTCTGCAAATTACAAATTCTAACTTGGAACAGAGAAACTTATTAATACCCGTTTTTTGCATCTCGATTTTATGATCTGTTTAAGGTGCATTCTACTTACACTATTCCTGTTCTAGACTGAACTTCTGATGCCCTTATGCTTGCTTAGATGCAACCATAAGAAACCCAAAAAAATAAAAATCGCACCGTTCACTTCCAATACATGCGTTATTGACATCTCAGGTGATGTTATTTCGCAAATATATTTGGCACCATCATATGGCTCCACTCGTTCGATAACTAATGTAAAATTCTGCAAAACTGCTGACAAAAATACCAAAAATATATTCCAGTAGATATGATTTGTGTCAATGAAAGATGTGAAAAAAATATTTTTGAAAGACTGGCTGATTCTTAGTTGGAAGTAATGACTGTTGTTTATATCTGCATATTTTTTTCCAAATTCTCGCTATTATTTCTGTCATTCTGAAGTGACTGTACAAAAACTGAGAATGAAAAATATAGCAAAACAGTCCTTGTTAATACTTATGAAAATCTCAAAAAGAGAATGCACAAAACAGAACACCTTTGAGAAGAAGCAAAGGTCACAAGGATATGAAAATTCTTTAAAAGTAGCATGAAACATCATAACCTGATAATACGACAAGCTGTTATTATTTGTGGGAACAGCGAAAAGGCAGTAACTAAGAAGTGCGAGTAAGAAGCTCTGGAATTGTAATTTTAGAAAGAAAAGTAGTGACTGGAGCGATGCTGGAAACTGGAGATTTTATAGGAATAATACATAACATGAAGGAAAAGAAATAACTGAGTAGGTATAATTTATTTCTTGGTAGTTGTTAATAACATCAGGAAATTACAGTTCAAAGTGATCTTGATTCGGTGATCGATTATGTGCATTCATCATGATAACAAGGAAGAATTAATTACAGTTCAAAGTCCTGATAAATGTTTTTGTTCGTTGAAATCTTTACTTTTCCAAAATCGTAAGGTTGGGGGAAATAATCTAACTAAATTCCCCACGTTCATCTTGTTCAGAAATTACCTAATTTCACGAAATTTATGAAGATAGCTTTATTTAGTTAACGAGGCAATAAACAGTAAGTAATGAAATTTGTTGACACTGAGAAATTTCCATTAAAATTTCTAAAAATACTTTATTTGTTTGTGTGGAAACACACAGGGTAGTATCAGCATCTAATTATAACTGACCAAAGTTACAAAAGTCACACTCAATAAATCATTTCTTGCTCAAGTTGCTGTTATGATATAAGAAAAATATGAAAGAATATAGCGTGGCTTCAAATTTTAACCTTATAAACCAGTTTATAAAGTTGAAATCTAAATATCTAAAAAAAAGTAGAAAAAACTAAGAACAAGGAATTTTGGTCCTCATGAAAAAATGTCACAAGTTAAATGTCACAACCAATTTAGGAAATAGAAACTAACATTATCTTTCCTGTGCAGTTGAAATCGTTGATCCTCATGAAAGACTTCTTCATCAGTGAACAGTACAAGTTCTCCTCGTTTCCATATCACTACTGTATCTTCCGCTACAATTTATTCAATTTTAGATTTGCCTACTCTTCGCAATTTGTAAATTTTTAGAGCGGATTTGATGCCTGACATATGACAAAGAGTGATTAATTGTAGTGCCATTTCCTTATTGTCGAGAATTTGGTTTTGTTTTGCTTCTCTATATAAGCTTATTATTTCATTTGCGGAATAAATATAAGCATACCAATACTATGTATATTACAGGGTAACTCGACATTGTCACCTTCATCGACAATGAAACGGCCTCCTTTCGTTATTATGGTAGCTTGTGCACAACTGAAGAGTATGAGCAAGGTCAAAAAGATTAGACCAGTAATGTTGTATGCCATAACATTCGTCTCTTTTAAAAAAGGAAAACCTGGAAAAAAAATTCTTCTTTTTCCGGTATATTCACTGTCCAAATGAATGACAATCACACTTCTAATGTCCCAAACGATATCATCTTAAGAAACAACAAGTAAAAAAAAATATACATACAAAAAGGTATTGCTGCTTATAAGCTTTAAGGAGTTTTATTTCTGCTTGTATTTCTATCCATAGTAAGAGTTTGAAACCGATTTTAAAATTTAAATTCAAGTTGGTTGCATGTGACACATGACGATGAGTCATCACACACACGTTTTAATTTGTTTATCAATACAGCAGTTCACTGCAAAAGTCTTACATATTCCTGATAAGACGACTACTGCGCTCTGCAGTTTTCAAAGTTTGTTAGTAGTTAGAAAATAATATGTTACATGGATTAATCGCTCTCCTTGGAACAGTACAAATACAGCATATACATGTTCGGTGCAATCTACTGATAGGGAATTTTTAGAACTTAGTTCTAAATACTACTGGTATTGACACACACGTGGAGGAGACAAAAAGGAAACGACATCTTCAACACTGCTCTACTTGGACTGAAAAGTCGATAACTAATGGCCACTTCACAGTGCTTTAGACTTATAGCCTTGGATAGGCCAGAAAAAGCAAGGTCGCCATCATGAAAGACATGCAAAGCTGATAGATGAACAAGACAGAAAACGAGCAAAATTAATCAAAAAATTTTTTCATCAATCTCTTACTTACAAAACACACACAAAGAAACTATTGAAACGTATGTATATACTCCTACTTATTTATTTATCCGTTCAATTTCAAGAATTTGGAAAAACACTTTATCCACCAATGAAAATAACTCCTTGCATTGACTATTCAAAAATTTATTTATTAGCAATGAAAAGCTTTAGTTCTGCTGTTGGGACGAACAACTTCCTTCAGTTGTACAGGCTATGACATAACTGTACGGTTCTTAAAGAATCAGATCAATTTAAAATTAAATCAATTTCTGATGTTAAAAAGCAATCACTCTCAAGAATACGCTCAATGTAATCAATAAACGTGAAATAGGTATATTTTGAAAGCTAAAATTATAGAATATGTGAAAAAGATGGATAAATGAATGAATAAACAGTAGCTCAAAAATCCATTAGTGGAAGCACAAGAAATTAATCGACACATCTCTTTCATGCAATAATCATATTAAATACAAAAAGAATTTTTTTTTGGATTTAAATTTTTTTTTATTGGAGACATTGATTATTCCTTGATTACCGGATGGAAGATCCATATCGGGACTGAACATGAATTTATAGAAAGCATTATGCCGATTGACCAGAAGAAGCATCAGTAGTAAGCAAGCAAAGGTATCATGTAATCCTGGCACACAAACAAATAGTTCACAAAAAACAAGGTGAATTTCCTTACTGCCAAAAATACGAAGCACTTTGCTAAGAAAGTGATTCAAATATCGGGTTAGCCATCAGTCATTTGGGAGTATTGATGTTAGTAGAGATGATCGCCACCGCAAACGGAACAACAACATCCGGCAACCCAACAAATGTGTCTTTCGACGAGCTCCGCCCAGCTATTGCTTCCTTCTCATGCGCTCATATGTGAACCTTGAGGGTAAAACTTCACTGCATCTCCAAATGGTGATTCTGAATATGCTTTAGTAAAGCATACCGAGATATTCTCATGTATGTTTAATCATATAGTTATATTCCCTTTAATCAGTGTCAAGCAACGACAACTATTTCGCGTGAATTCCTGTATTTTGATGTAGAAAAACGAAGCAACTGAAATAAAGCTCACGCAAGTTCATAGTTTAAGAAAGAATTTTTACTTACAACTGTTAAATATGGGATCATTCACGCTGATAAAGAAGACATCACCTTTCTTACCAAATATTGCCAACAAGCTGATGATCGCGATCGCTTTTGACTTTCGATCAGTACGCGGAACGGACTGTGTATTGTGTATAATGTCAACTTCTGAAGTAATCTAAACAACGTATAGTCCGAATTTCTAGTTCCGTCCGTTTCATACCGAAACTGACAAAATATTACATCAGTTGATGAGAATACATGATAATATCTTCAGCTTAAATTTACCAAAGAAACTTATTTGTTCAAATTATCCGACGGAAAAGTTGAGTCCATTTCAGAACTCATACTAGAACGGTATGAATAAAGGCAATTATAAATCAAGAAGGATAAGCTTGCAGAATGAAAGAGAAGTGAAGTTAAAGAATTACAGAAGAGATAAAAATCTTTTTAATTTCAAATTATTTATGGAATATAGTGACATGCTAGTAATACCAAATAAAAATAGAGTCACTATGTTGAAGGAAATAATCTTTCCTACAGATGAGAAACTATAGATAAGTGGATTACTAAAATTTTCTGGTAAATTTAACATGATAGGAAAAGAATTTGAGGAAGGGGATGAAATTATCCTCTTGTCAGTTTTCAATTCACTATGCAGCTTACCCATTAAAGTTATTTATTCGTCATATAAATCGTATCGGAATTAAAAATACTTCTATAAATTCCATACAGGTGTGTTCACTACATTTCCATCGATAATTGGCTATTTTTGGGTTTGTGTACGAAGTACTTGTGTGTGTCTGTCTGTCTGTATGTATGCATATGTATTATATCCAAGAGTATATGTCTGCACATGCACCACTTTTAATGGCGAAATACTCATTGCTGTGAGTTGATATTTATTTAAACCGTATGCAACGATGCCAAATATCTTAAAATCAAAGGTCGGAAATGTTGCGTGGCATTTTTATGCCGCCATCGTCATCGATACTACCACCTCAGTCATGCATACATACTATTCAAACAAGATCTCAGGCAGATAAATACATATACATACACATACATTACACACAAACATACACGTACATACATACATACTACGAATACTACACTTCGGTGATCAAACGATTCTTTTAGTGACAATAAGTAAAAGCAGAATTAGTTGATAATATCGAATGGTGATTTCATTTAACGAACAAACATTTTAGGAGTCCCAAGTGTACGTACTAGCATTTTAATGTTTGAATTTCGCTTCAAATGCTTTCAAAAATGATATGAAAAACTAATCTGGACTAAAAAGTCTGATATTATAGGCGAGAAAAATGTATAGGTCGAGCATTACAAATTTCCTAAAATTATAAAAGTGATGATCGGCAACTTTTCGTTGACCGAAAATGAAGTATACAAAATGGTTTTATGAACAGGAAGACACGAAATGCATCTAGGAAAGTACCGATAGTGACAAAATGATGCCTTCCCGCATGTTAATAAGGACAGAGTGTCGGGATTGCATGCAATGAGCAATGCCTATAGTATTGCGAAGTATAAGTAATGCACGCAGTCAGCCGACGTGGATATCCTGCTCCTCTCCATGTCATGTCAACTCATGCACCAAGCATCATGCATTTATTTTTATTGTTTCGTTAATTGAAAATCATTTTTCCAATGAACTTTGTAAGATCAGTCAAATTTTCATGAGCTCTTTGAAGATGACACTTATAAAATATAGTTTTATGCCAGTGTTCCAATGATAATAATTCCCCAAAATAAGTGGTTAGTAAAAACTTATTTTTCTTGTGTTAAAATTTTGACCTGCATTGTAGAGGTGAGATAAAAACCGAATTATAATGTCAATAAAAATATCAGGATAGCATATCCCCACTTAACATGTTTAATAGCAGAGGGAATTTTATCAGTTAATTAATAAAGTTGCATACACTAGACAACATGCGTACACATCCTGAATTATGGTAACTTCAGTAGTTATACATTTCGTTGTATATATTCCAGAAAACATTGTTCCTAATTTTTTACTTCGTTCTAACTTAAATCTTATGAACCATGTAATTTTTGGGATAATCTTAGATAGTAATTGCATGCTATCTTTAAAAAATCGAGTTCCTTGAAAAAACCACAACATTGTCGAGTACTGTTCGATAAAGAATAATTTACTGTTAGGTGTTAAGCATTAATCATTACATTTTAATTTGCTGGGAGATGTGTCACAACAACAGAAAGTCTTTTTTTGTAACCACAGTAACCATTTGAGCAAATATAGCAGCTACTCACTAAACAGGGAACCACTGTCTGGAAAGTTTGTCTTATTGAGAGACTTTGGTGACGAGAAAAGTGAGAGTCCTGAATAAGCAGCCCATTAATCAACCTTTTACTCAGCTTTCCGTGCAGTATTTGGTTGAGGAACTAAATCAGCGGGCGAGTAGGTAAACATTCTTTGTCTCAAATAGAGTAAGTAAATTTAAAGGAAAAGAGGGAATAGACCACTCCAAAAAACTAAGTGAAATGAATGAATGGAAGAAAAATAGTAATCGAACAGCGGCAACAACACCTGCATCTGCAAACATAGCACTGATATAAGCATGCGCCATTTGTTAACACATGCTATCCAAACTGCTTTATGATTCCAAACTGCGCTATAATGTTTTAATGAAAACCTCACTTGATAAATCTGTTAATCAACTAGAACTCTCATCTCTTCCTCATAGCTTTTGACTAACGGAAGTGATTCCTTTCTGAAAATGATATAATATTTGAGATGATATAATATCTATTTTACCTAATGGAAGGTGAGAATTTTCGAAAGATAATAAATGCACACGATTATAACGTGACAACTGATATCACGGCAAAGGACTTAGCCAAGCAAAATTATTGCTTGTACTCTACTTAGCCTTATAGTCGTAGTATACATATAAGGCAGATTAGCATTTATACATATTGTAATTTAACCAGATTATTCATTACATAAAGAGATTGTTACGCTGAGCCTAATGGCTACAATGGAGTAAACACCCGATTATTGCCCTAAAAAGCGATGGAGTTCAACGATAGCTGATAAGGCATAGACGTCGTATGCTTGACTTGTTGCAGTTAACCTTCATATGTAACAACGGTTGTAATATCGATGATGTAATGAACGAATGTCCTTCACCGTCCTTATGATCACTAGACCGTGTCCTTCAGTACCCTTATAACGGATATAGTCTATGCAGATTATGTAATCACAATCAACATGCATTCATTCCTCTATTTATCATTCATTTTATTTACCTTATTTCTTACCATTTTACTTACCTTTTTACCAACATCGTAAAAGTAACACTTTTTAAAGTTAGTCAATTTCTAAAGTCTGAAATTTTCTAAGCAGTAAGTAATAGCAACTTGATTCTATTTACAACGACATAATTGAACGAATGTTTCTATGCCCCACGAAACAAACTGTAGTAATAGCTTCAGTTATGATTTAGGATAATTAGGATTATTTGTACCATAGAAAATTAAGGCTTTGGAAATTTGGTATCTGATCAGTAAATGCAGCACTTCCACAAAAAAAAAAAAAATGAAACGATCAAATTAGATTTCAGACGGAAGTTGGTTATTCCCACTAGCAACTTCAAGCAGTAAAAGCTATAGTTCTGAAATACATGTAATTCAGGTCAGTAATCTTTAAAAATCTGTCGGAAGTACAAAGACAGAACTTCTTTTGACATTATGATCCACCAGTCTACATTTGAATTAATGCAACATAGCCTTGATTGAAGATACTGCTTATCAATGTTATTTCTTTGCAAAAAGTAACAATTACTATTTGTAAACAAATAGCAAGTGACAAACCATTTTTTGCGAATATTGAAATGAGGGGACAAAGAGAGAAAAAGAGGAGAAAGAGAAGGAGTCAATATTCTTTTTTCGCTTGATGTTGGAGATTCCCCCGCTCATCCTCCGTCTCTCACATTTTCTTTCATTCTTCCTAATTGATAAATAACAAACGGAGGAGGAGAACGAAAACGAGGATGAAACCGATGTGATATCGGATTGTCCATTCATAAATGGATGCACAGACCTCGCCGCCTTAATTATTCCTTTGAAGCCAACGGGGATGAGACTTGCTGTCCCCACAATTATCAACATCATTTCCACTATCATCCTCATCATTGACAGTACCACTAATAGTGAAAGCAACAATAATAACTAATCGAAAATTTCCATCTTTTGGGACTTTAAAAGCACTAACGCATACTAACGTTACCACAGCTATGTTGCCAAATTAGAAAAATCCTTTTCCCATTAGTTTTGTGATGCAACGAGTGGGATGAATTTCGGTGATTTTTGGATCATATTTCAATTATTATCTCTACTAAGATGCGATCTTGACAACTTGTAACAATTGGGTTAAGGAATACGAAGGACGCAATAGGCTGAGTGGATGTCTCAAAATTTTAGAATCTCGGGATAGTTGTAAGACATCGTACAAAGCATATTTCATGTTGAGAAACTTACCCAAAAGCTTAGTCAGTGCGAGATTAAGCGTTCAATTTACAGCCGGTATTATAGCGCTCATTTTCATACGACTGTATCTGACAAGCAGTGGTATCACTAGCTACAGACAACTTTCATTGATTGCTGATGAAATAATCCTGGCGATCTCAGTGAACTCCCGAGAACGATTTTATTATCTTCTGGTCCTATTTTATCAAAGAAATTACACTCTAAAATTCTGGATCGAAATGACCACTGGGCTCAGTAGAGAATGGCATGTAACATTTGCGGCAATAGTTTCCCTCTTTCTCTTTCATCTCTTCCGGGAGTCTCTTTTTTTGTCAGCACTTCTTTTCTGTCTTTCACTAAGTGATTAGTTTCCCTTCCTATTTTCGGTACAAAAAATATTTTACTGACTCCTAGATCCTAGTGAAAGCCTGAGCGATGAGGTTTCAAAATTTACCCTGAAACATGCAAAAACCGTGCTGTGTAAATTCAATAGTTCACATTTATTTATTGGACAAAAGATTAGCATTATGCAGGGGAAAAAATACTGCATTCAAGAATACTGCACCTCAAAAAAATACTCAAATATCAAATCATATCACAGAATTGTTTAAATCAAGAAATTTGAGAAAAGGAGAATAAATCATTGTCTATTATGTCACCATTTTGAGAACGAATTAAGCTAAAGTGTTCCATGCATATCAGTTTTCACAATTGTTCATTTCTTCTGTAAATCACCAGAAAATCCTGGGTTGAAAGGCTATTTTCTTTGCAAATAATCTCAATCTACTTCTAACTTCACGGATACGACGCTTGTAACGTAGACATTCCATAAATTTAGGACTAGTGGTGTTAGCTATCAAATGATTATTAATTCATCATCTGACTGATTGCTCTTACAAGTTAAAGATGCGTTTTAAAATAATATTTACGAGACTAACACATGCAAAACATTTTTTTGTCTCCACCGCAGTAGCGGGCATTTCACACATTGCACTAATCATTTACAGCTTATTTGAAAAACAGAAATAAAAAAGTGAAAGTGTTGTTGAAGGTATTCAAACAACGAAATATTTTAATAAGAATAAGAAGGAGGGATCGTTTTGAAGCGGCAACTAAACGGTGTAGTAAAACGTACTTTTAACTATAGAAAAATCGCCTAAGCTTTTCCAGGCAAGCATAACACTGAATGCCACAAATACATATACATACGGCACGAACTACTAATTCGCATATAGCTATCAATCGTTTCCTTGCTTTCGTCTCATATTACGTCTTTAACAAAAAATTTCTTCCGAACAAATATTTTTGCTCGAAGGAAGTTTGAAATCATTGCAGTTATACACAATATTGCTTTTAAATCTAACAACCAAATTTCAATTTGAAAAAAAAATCGAGTTTGATTGTGACTAACACATACGATTAGAGCAATCCAATAAAATCCAAATTCATAACTGGGAAACTAAATTACTTATGTTTAGATATTAAATCCAAGAACAAAACTACTGAAAATAATCTAAAGAGTATGAGGTGTCTTTTTTTTTCTTTTTCGCAATGAATAGATCGTGAAACGAGAATTTATAAAAAAGCTTTTGTTACATTCGAGATTTCAGGCTTTTTCGAAATCAATTGTCAGAAATAATTCTGCACTTGAAAGAAGAGAAAGGGAATGAAATTTATTGGAGAATAAACAGGAAATGGAGACTTTATCGAAGACTGTTTTTAAAGTATGTTATCAGGATCACTATTCGGTATTAAAGATATGAAGCATATTTATTCCTAAACAAAACCCTCGAGTAACTGTATAGAAGACGGTCAGCTTTATATTAGAACTGTTTTTCCTGTAAAATGTTTCGTCATCAATTATCCAAAATAAGTCAATTATTTGCCTGCTATGACAATAAATTACTATCGGTTCCTCATTCTCTCACACTGAGGTAGCAGTCCCCACTGTCATAATTTCGTTGAGTGGTTCTTGACAGTTGAAAGACATGAACTGACTATAAATATCGTTTACAAATGAATGGGTAAAAATCCAGTTCCTATTGGTTTCATTTCCATCAGCATCACCAAAGTCCTTTCTTTTCATGATTTTCATGATCAATCCTTCCTCTTCATTTTCCAGTTTACTAACCTTTTACAGGGGTTCAAAAGTTCAGGATCACCTACTAATATGCTCCCTTTTAATTCATCTCGAGCACTGCATAACTAGTGTGCATACAAATCACAGACTTTTTTTTGTTTTAAAATGATACAGAAAAGCATTTCGTAGTAACTTTGTGACAGATTTTGCTCACAACTATGCCGCAAAGTACTTTAGTGAGCTTACAAAAATAAGATATAACGTGGCAGAATATAGGAAAATAGAAGATGCTTGTTACATTACGTCGCCATTGGTACTTTGCTCCCACTTCCAGTTTTTCATTTAATTCTAGAACAGCAGCTTGTTCCACGCTAGCATAAAGATGCACAGCTATTCAGGCATGTATGAGCATGTTTTTGGGAACCATTAGGAATAAGAAGTGATTTAGCAGCGTGAACGGATTTTTATATATACAAATAAAAAAAGTAGATTAAAAAAAAACTAACATCTTCAGTGCTTGTTAGCTTTTTATTTAATAAACAGAGCATTCTGCAATGCAGTTATGGGTATTCATCCTAGACTGTCCTAGACAGATGAACAGTAAGTAAAAAACGTAGTAGTTATTAGATGCAGATACATAATAACAGTGGTGACATTGCCCAACGAGGGGTAAGAAGAGATAAGGGCGGTGTTGGAAAGGAGAGAGAGAGAGGGAATTAAGTCCTACAGGACAATAAGCTTTAACTATTCAAATAAATGTACTGCATTCAAATTTCTTCGGATGCAGATAGACTAGGATAGGTAACTTCCTCTGCTGATAAAAGAAAAATACAGCTTAGTCTGCACTAATGTAGATTACTTTAACCGCATTCAGAACAAAAGTATTCACAAAACAAACTTGAGAAATGGTTCTTGTAAGCGTCAACGATCAATTTCGTTTCAAAAATATAATTACATTGTGCCATCAATTTCAGGAAATTTAGAATGATGCCCGACATTCAGGTTATTATGATTTTTCAACTTTAATGTAGAAATAATTAGTTCGAAATCCAAAACATTACTGAATATATGGCTACTCAAAGCCTATTCTGAACTGATTTCAGAGATGGGTGACCATGTTAAGCATCTTCTTCCTTCAGTATAAACAGAAGAACTAGAATCGCCTGTTAGGAAATGGAGTCAAATTAGACAGCATATCGGCTAAGAAATTTTATTCATTCATGAAATTTTACCAAAAAACTTCATTCATTCATGAAAAACTAAGCTGCAGGAAAAAATAGCATTAATATACCCTTCAAATTTATTCCAAAATTTGTCAGTTCGTCTCAATTTTATTTAGTTTTTAAATCAGTTCCTTAAAAACTATTTTTTTTAAGCAACAGGCAGATATCACGGGAATTTAATAATGTTATCTTATCAGACACAACATACAAAAACCTAATCTGTATCAAAAAAGAAACTTATCGCATTTTTTCTAGCAGTTATATAACACTAACTTTTCTAATATTAAAATTTTTAACGATGTTGTAGTAACTGTCTTCAACAAGAAATCACAGAATTCTATTAGGATGCTTTTTTTGTCCATTGGAAAGTTTGAAAAATTTTATCTTAAAGAAAAAAATTATAAAAAACTTCACTGATGCTTTAGGCATAAAAATGCGCCCAATATCCAGCATCATTAGGTTATCAATTATGGAACTTTTGCAGTACTTTTTTATGTCAGTTGAAGAAATAACATGATTGACTAGTAACTTTAAAACACCACCAGTAACTAGGTGGAAAGGTGTAAAATATAACAATGCTGCAGCCCTTCCTTGTTGATGCACAATCGTCATGTCATATCATACAAATTGGTAGTAATGATCATGACCTGTACATATGTTTTTTAAGTTTATTACCTCATAGGTTATGCATTTCTGATAGGTGCGCAACTTTAAGCATATGAGATACAATTCACGAATAGTATAGAAAGTCCAATGAATGTTACAAAAAGATTTTAAAATACGCTAATCATAATAAAGAATGAAAACTTTTATGCAACCACAATAAAGTTTCAAAGCCTGAAATACTCCAATTCAGACTTGAGTAAACGAAGGAATAATCAACTTTGCAAAGAAAATTTTGGTAAAAGTTGCAGGAACTGAAGCATAAGAAGTACAAAAGAAATGCAGTTTGTCATTATCCTCGATGCTTCAAAATTAATCAGCCATTGCATGGGTCAACATCAACATTTTCCTTTCCATCCAGCTTTTTTTAATTCATTGTGTCTTTTTCAAATCTTTTTTGGAGCTGAGAAAATATCGGTCAAATATCACTTATGAGTGAAAACTATTATAAAAGCTGTTTGTGACTTATCAAATGTTACAAGCCTATAACTAGTCTAGAACAAATCCTTGATATACGTAGCTTGCTTGAGTTTTTTTCTTTTTTTTTTTTAACAGAGAAATACAAAAACGAATATTAGGAACCATTTTCGCCGTAATGTAATTTTAAATGTCGTGACTTCGTATGTTGTGGCCTTCGCTACGAAGTAATTTTTGGTCAGTTGCTCATTTTAAAGTCAATACAATTTGTTGGTTAAAAAGTTGTCATCAATAAACGACCGTCGAAATTTTCATTTAAGCTATCAAAGAAAATTAAAAAACAATGAATTGTAGAAGGAAAAAGTCTGAATTTTGGATTTAAATTAGTTACCAAAAGAGTTTCCAGGAAAACGAAATTCGAAATAAGTTGAAAGATTAAGATTTAAAAAATTCGTCCATGAAAGCGCTCCAGCTTCCTCACTTTCCAAAGTATTTAGTCTGCAAAAATATGTGTAATAGCAATACGAGTTCTTCCAGTTTCAAATATTTATATGAATTATGAATGGAGGAACGAATTTTGAAATTTGGATTGTGCAATTCACTACATCAGCAATTTACATGATGGTAAATTGAGACTCACAAATACAACACTAATTTAATATTAATTTAAATCATTTTCACTAGTTGTTTAAATGAATGAGAATTGGTTAATATTTTGAAAGAAAACTGGATGATGAATTTGAAAGAAGTTTTCCCGTCATTATATTTGACAAGAAAAAAAAGTAAAAAAAGTGCATTTAGTGCAGTACAAAGATAGATGAAAATCTGTTTTGTTCCACTCCTCAATAAAAAAATGAAACATTTGAAATTCAATGACTCAAAATCATCAGTATTTTAAAAAGTTGTTATATTCTGCACAGGTTTTAACTTCATTGACATGAAAATGGTACTAAATAATGTCGCAAAATAAAGAACACATAACATTTTATGCAGTCTTTTTGCAACCTGTACTAACAATAACAAATCATAATAAGAAAGGATTAAGGTAAGTTAATCCACTAGTAGCTTTTACCTTGTACAGTCGTCAATTATAGCGATGTAAGCAACAACAACAACAACAACAACAACAAATTCAAAGGGAAGTGTGTGAATTAATGATCTGCTAGTGATATTTGCACAAGAAGAATACAGAAGTTTTCCTCTCTTTGTGGTTTTCCTCTCATATTATTTGTTTTGCGTTTAAGTAGCAATAACAGTTGATATTCAAGTGTTAAGTAAACTTTATAAGCAGAAAAAGAAACGATAGATAGGAAGTGACGAGAGGTAGACAGGTCAGCAAGAAGTACCGGGATGGGTCATATTTATACAGCTTCGTAATTTATAAAGCTGGCATCTATTAGAATTTTTTACCTGCCTTCTTAATGCCAAATTTAAAAGAAAAGATTTTTTATTCAAACCATGTTCTTTCTCGACCTGAATCACACGTCTCTTCACTTTTTTGGAAAAGATGTTGATTGTGATACTCATGTAATTGTTGTGCGACGTTAGAAAGGTGGAAAAATATTCTCAGAATTAAAGACGACACGTTTATCGGAACTAGTAAGTCAAACTGGAATGCAGGGCTAATTTTGAAATAAAATGAAGTTAGAAGACTTTTGGCGGTAGAACAATCTGAAAATGATCTAAAGATGATTAACAGCGTTTGTTGGAAAGATATTGAGGTAAACAGCTAAACTTTTAACACTATTATTCGTCCAGAAACAGTGAATGGGAGAGAACCATCACTACTATTGAATCATAGGAGAACGAACTGCGTAACTGAATCTGGTAGGGCAGTTTTTCTCTGCATATTTTATTAAAATCCATTATATTATTCCATCAGTCGTTTTAAGCTTTTATGGTCACGTAGGCTCCAAGAAAAATGCTGTATAAATAAAGAAAGAATTACTGTCTTTTTACAGAAGCTTTTGTTTTGATTCCCAGTTCGAATTGTAACTCAGATCGGGCATAACTTGAATTTAATCACATACGCATTAATAATTCTTATCCTCTTCAAAACCTGATCATGCTTTACAAACTATTATTTATAATGGGTTATTACAACCTTGGTCATTAGATTTCTCGTAATCGGTAAGCGATCTACATAAATATTAGAAGGAAAGCAGTTTTATTATTCTTCTAGAGAAATGAAAGAAAAGTCAATTAATCTTCGCATAATTACACTTGCGCAAATTTCTGCTTTCAAAAATTGTTATTTCTGAGCCCAATTCTTTAGACAATTTTATAACTTTTTTGGAAAACTCGCAGGCCAAAATTTTGATGATTTCTTTCATACGATCCTATTGAAGTTTTCACTATGAAAAACGTCGTTACTGATAACGACAATAATGTGCAATATTGCAGTCAATGATCTATGTCAAAATATTCCTTTACTGATATGTTATACTAAAAAGTGTTTGAAGAATGTTGAAATTATTTCAAGCATTCAAATCTTTAATGAAATGATACCGCAATATCACGAAGAAGAGTTGTTCGAAAGAAATAATTATTGTAACAAATATTTGAAAAAGAAAGAGAGTGACAGGGAAGACAGCAACGACATCAATATCTCGCTAGTGCTACGGAGAGTCCAATATGCAAATTAGTTTGAATTCTGTAAACAAAATTGAATTTCAATTCACTACCAGTAGAGAAAACTAATGAATTTCTGGTAAACAAACGAATTGCTCCCCTAGTGATATTTACAAATAACTCATAAATACAAATAACTCAAAAAAGAATTTGTTACAAGAGAAACATTAAATGCTTAAAAACTTCATAAGGAAAGCATGAAAATAACTCGCACCGTGAAACGCAAATGGCCAGCAAACCAAAATTTTCATTTCCATTCCCAACAACTTATTTACCAGTTTGTCGTATGTTCCAGTTTTCTAAATTTGACCACTATTTTTGAACATATGAAAAGTTCTTAAGTTTATTTTATAAAGTGAGTAATGCTAAACTGTTAATATCATTCTTCAAAGTTTGGTTGGATCACATAAATTTGGATCATATAAAGAGCAAAAAGGTTTAAGAAAAATAACAAACACTTTTTGTTTACAAAAAAGCTTTGCAAAAATATGTCAGTGGTATATTTGAGACAATGAAAGTGAGAGGTTGTTGTGAAGTGACAACTGTTACGAATGATATCTGCTCGATACGAAATAGTGTGATTTATTTGTTGCAATAAATTATTATTGCATTCAGTGGATGTCAGTGACTAATTCTAAATTTGTATCTGAGCTAGAAAAGGAGGAAATATATTCAAAATGCCTTGTACAATATTTTGGAGGTTAAGATGTATTACCATATTCTTTTCCTTTAATAAAGTAATCAAGTAACACATAATCAAGTAGCACGATGAATATACTTCAAAACGGATATAATTCAGGTAGTTTGTTAGAGCCATTTTGTTTGCTGTACATAGAAGTAAATTGTGAGTTTTATTTTCTCAAAAGGATTTTCGACAATTTCAATTTTGTGATTAAAATGACAGCAAGCAAGGCTTGCTATGCTTACTATGTGTGGGAGTAAACTATATCCATATACCTGATGTTTTCAGCGACCTTGTTACTGTGAAGAAAAATGTTAATGTAAAGGGAAAAAGAATGAGACAAAGCGCTAGCCAACTCAAAACCTTTAAAACATGCAAATTTAAAATTTATTCTTGTAGTATGAATAAAATAAAGTTCCTAAAGTAGAAAAAGATAAATGGATTTGCGTCCGAAAAACCCATTAAATCTAATATAATATTCCTACTAATTTTTTCCCCAAAAATTTTGTTCGCAGAAGTCATCACTTTCTAAAACTTTTTTAATATTAATATGGTTGCATTATAACACAATCTTTAGCTCATTTCTAATACACATTACCAATAAAAACTCATTTCTAGGCAAAATATAAATTAATTCTCACATTACATAATCAAGAGGTCTCTTTAAGTAGTATTTTTGCAAACAGTGAACAATATTATTGCGGCATAACTTCATCACAATTTAAAATCCATCACTCAAAATGCTCAGCAAAAAACTCCACCACAACACACATTTTTCATGACATTTGAATGACACTGTGTTATATAAAACTACAAGAAAAACAGGATTCACCGTCCGTACACCCTCTTTTTCCCTGTAGTTATGAAAGCCACACGTACAGCTTCCCATAGACTCTATTTCCCAGAATGAATTGCATATCAATGTAAATAAATATCTGACATTGCAGCCAAATGTGAAACTTCCGCACATCTTTTTAAATTCGAAGTCATCGATATTCAGATCTGCACTTTAAGACTGAGCACTGTGTTTTGATTATGGAACTTAGATTACATCTCAAATACAATGATAAATTTTATCAGCACTAATGATTTTGGAGTAGCTTTCATTGCAAAAAGGTTATTATTCAAATTAAAATTTCCGTTCCATATTGAAAAAAAAAAGGAATAATTTAATGTAACTGCCCTTCTTCAGGAATGCATATAAAAAACCAGAGATTCTGAGTAGGCAGAAGTACCCCAAATATTGTGCAAGATTCATATGTTCTTGATTTACTTGTTTAGTAAACTGTCACTTATCGGTCAATTTCAAGTGTGCTATTATAACAAGAAATACAGGATTAACGTTTAAGACAAGAACTCTGGCGACGAATGTATTTAAAACTTGTTTTCAAAATAATGTCCGCATGGGAAAAGGTATGGTCATTTGAAAAAATAGATAAAAAGCACAAGGGAATTCGGGAAGGAACGTCAATAATATAAAGTAGAAACGGTTTTCATCAGCAATGATTACAGTGAACATCAAAAGTCCGCTGGAAATATAAGATTCACCCCAGAAAGCACACTTGTTCGCATTCTCCTGCTCTCCAGTCAAGCTAAAATTGATGAAGCACTACTTTTTAGCGATAAGCAGTCCTGCAAAAAATGTAACTACTTCATCTTATGACTTTGCATGCTAATGGGTCATGCTGCATGCTTAGATTCATGTTTTAAACAACACTGAACAAGAAGCGCCACCGAAATTTCAATTTCGAGTTTTCCTATTCTTGGATATAAAACGACAGCAGATGAAACATAATTACACCTTTTGCACATGAAACAGATCAACACCACATCCAACCACCAAAAAAATGAAATTTCAAGACTTTCCTCTGAACGTACAAGTCGTTTATTAGTACCTGCTCCTGCACATACATCCACAAATGGTTGCTTACCAGAAACCGGCATGCAGTGACAATTGCGTAGTGCAGAGTATTTATCCAAGTTAAAAGTCCACTCCTATAAAAAGAGAAATTTTTTCATTTTTAATAACTTGTTCAAATTCATCCATTAAATCCATTAAAAAAAATCACATGTCGTACACCATGAAAACAAAAGCAAAACACCATAACTAGCTGTAACAAAAACTCAAAGGTTAAACAGATCCTGTGAAATGGAGCATTTTCAACGAATTACATACCGAAATCATCGAGACTTATGTTAACAGTACTCACATAGAGTAGGAAACGCATTCTTATCACAGATAGGACGAGCTGGAAAATCTTAGATCACTAGTAATCCTTAATTTTTCTTAATCCTGCCATATTTTAGACTTCAACATAACGGAGTAAAGAAATAACAAATATTTTATAATTTGAGACACCGACAATATAGTGAATTCGAAAAGAAGCTATAGATAAAATTCCTTGTAGATTCACAGTTATATTTATTGGCAAAATGCTGAAAAGTCATTAAGATTTCAAAATTTTAAACAATATTATAAGAGTTACTATTGCGGTAATTTTTCATGGTTACTACATGATAAAATTCCGTAAATTTAAATACTGGAACATTTTCATCTTTAATCAACCATAGTAACGCAATGATAATGAACTGCAAGTAGCAATAAGCGACAGAATCAAATACAAACAAAAATGTCATTCATATAAATCTGAATGAAAGGAAAACAGGAATGGATGAGATCAATGAAGTTGGACAATTTTTTAGACATCCTAAATAAAAAATCATACATGTCAGTTAGATTGGTTGACAACTGCAGTAAAATATATTCATTTGTTTTCTTTGAAGCATCAACCAACAGATTCTACTTCCTTACCCGAATGAAACATCAGAAGACGTTGATGAGTAATCGAGCAGATGCTGTTGATGAGTAAATTTAGTAGATGAGATAAAATTACTACTTGGTAACAATACATGTCCCGTACTTTCCATTGATGATGAATCTATACAGGGGATAATTCTACTACTCGTTGGCACTTGTAGCTGCTGAGGCTCTTCGTCGCTGTATCCCATTTCCGTATCGACATGAACTGGACGAGTGGTCTTCACCTGAAAGTAAAATACAAAAAAAAAGAAAAAATGATCCTTGCTTTTCAAACTGATCATAGCCGTCAGCCTAAAACAGAAATTTTTTTATACACAGAATTGCCATATAAGCCTGATCATTGAACGTGTCAGTAACAAAAAGTTTGCTGAAAGAGAAGTCGCTAATAGCAAAGGGCAAAATGTGCAGATTATAGCCTAAATATGCATAACACTGTAATACGATAAATCATTTCGAGTGAAAGTTCTGCAATAAAATGTATTTAAAAACATTTCGGCATTGTTATTTTAATATACGAAAAGGTTCACTTGTTTAATGAAATTGACAGTGAGGAAATCAAATATCCACATACAGACGCAAGAGAAGATCACTATGTACCTTTGAGTAAGATGGTGGAGGACTGTGAGTTCTGGTGATACCAATAGTACGTGAATGATATCGTTGTTTTCGTCTATTTCTAGTGGAAGCTATACCACCACGACCACCGTGCTGCAAATGAACTCGCATCCCAGCTGGTTTCACAACACCATATGTTGACAAACTACAAATATCGATTATAATGATTTTTTAAAGCCTTAATTCTTTAATCCATTCATAATTCTTCAAATTCAACTTTCCGATGTACATTCTCTTCATTGGTTAGGCGACATTACCCCAAAATTTATAATAGCACAAAAGGTTAAAATTCTGAGCTTTAGTAAAAATGCTAAACTGTAACACCTTGCGGCAGAAGGTGGTGGTGCAAAGAACTTCCGAGGATTTGCTTTAGCTACAGCAGCACTAATTGCAGCAAACATGGAACTCTTTTCCGAAGGGCTACCATTGAGTGAGTGATGATATGAAATTGTATCGGTTGATAATCGTGAATTTGGTGGAGGCAATGCATTATACAGCGATGATGACCCAACAGAGTAAGTATGAAGCTGGAACTAAAAAAAAAAATGAAATGAAGCTTATTTACAAACAACAATTGCTGAGCAAACGAAATCTGATAAAATAGATTATTCCAGATTTCACGGAATTCCTTGATAACATACCTCAATCTGCGTACCATCTAGATGTGCTGGCAATAGCACTCGTGGCTCAGCATTCATCGGCAATGAATCTGTTGTTGCATGAAATAAATTCTGTCCTAGTGGTTGTTGCTTCGAAAGATGGCAGCAGCACACACTTACAATACTAAGTGCCAAAAAAAATACTGCCAGCGGTATAATCAATTCGAATAAAGGTGATATAGCTGTAGCAACTGTTACTGTCGCGACAAATTCAGAACATAGCTAGAAATTCATAAGCGTGATGAACGCTGTATGCAATGGCATTTAGCTTTCAAATGCTTTCAATACATCCTCTAAATGAACTGGAGTTTTAACCTGTTTCTCTTCATCCTGACCAGCATAGCAGTTGTTAATACCATTACAGATCAACTCTCGGCGAATACATTCAGCAGGATGCAATGCAGCATTTAGTCCAAAGGTACAGTCGAAATAAAAAAGCGGATTAGTACACCGGCAATGAGCCTCGTCTGATCCATCGGCACAATCTTCTGCTCCTAAACAAAGAATATATCAAAAACCAAAAAATTGCTAACATTTGCGAAAAGTCAAGTTCCCAAACATTAGATTAGAAAAATGAATAAATAACCGTTACAAACAAGCGCTCGGGCAATTGATGCTTTCCTGTTATCACATGGCCACTTATCAAAAGCAATATTGCCGCACCAATGCGAAGATTCATCACTACCATCGACACAATCATAATGACCATCACATTTTGCCATTGCGTGTATGCATTTTTGTCCATCGTCACATTTAAATTGCCAGTGTAGACAAGATGTATGTTTAAAACAAAAAGTTTCACTGAAATTATAATTTCAACTTCAATGCTACAAATATAAATATGATTTCCTTAGTCAAATAGCAAAACTGACCTTGGAGTTTGTAAGCCAAATCCAAGAGGGCAGAGACATTCATGACGTTTCCTAGAATCTCGTGGGACTCGACACAAATGTGAACAGTGTGATACTGCACAAGTATGGTTCAAATTTACATAAAAGTCCCTTTCGATACTGCCAACCACTGTCAATGCGAGAATATGCCTGACTGAGAAGGGAGATGTTGTGCTCCATTTTAGTTCATCCAAGGAAACAGTAGGAATATCATCCATTAGTTCCAACAGCAGATCATCATATCTGCAACTGCGAAAGAGAAAGACTAACTGGCATGTCCCTTGGATAGATAAAAACTAAATTGTAGATTAACTCTAACTGGGATTCATTTTTTGCAATAATTATCAATTTCTTCTCATTGATTGGAACCATATCAATATCCGAAGGTCGCGCTTTGACGTGATGACGCACATCCGAAAACACATGTGCATCTCGTGACCACAACCCTAAAAACAAATCCAACTTATATGCATACCATTTTTTGACGTTATATTTCTTCGCTGTCCAAAAACCTAGCTCACTGAGTAATAAATACGATAAGTCTGCTTAACGCAATCTTCACAAAACGACTAGTATCTACTGTAGCAAAGCAAGTTTATTTCCTCGATTTAAAAAAACAATTCTTGTTTATAACATACTAAACATTCAAATCTAACCATTTGCTGTCGTATAGTACAATCGGTCGTTGATTTGAAAAGCATGAAGTTTCACAGTGTGCATTAAATTTGGTGCTTCCCACTGTACACACTGGCGACCATTCAATGAACACCGAACAATCACAGGAATGGAACCAGCATCATCTACGTAAAAAAGGAGGCTGAAAATAACTGACACTAATATAGGAGCTCCAAAACTTAACGATTAAACCAAAAATCACGAACTAATTTGATGAAAACATTTCAGAGACGTACTTCAGCCTAGGAAAAAGAGCAATTTGTCGAGGATAAGGAGGTCGATTAGTTACTGCAGAACGCTCTCTTCCTGACACGACAACGCCAATATATTCCAAATGATCATTATTCTGAAGAAAAATAAAGTAATTTTGTTATAATAACTAAAGACAAAACATGTAAATACGAAATGCTGAAATAACTGACACTAATATGAGAGCTCCAAAACTTAACGATTAAACCAAAAATCACGAATTAATTTGATGAAAAACCTTTATACGCCAGACATGAATGGATGATGCATGGCTGAGCCCATGTTCTGCGCACGAAACAAATAACTGTCGGCCTACTTCATCGACTGCTAAGTAGAAAAGTATCGCACAATTCGAATGTTTTGATAATGTAATTGTCTGCGTCTAAACATAATATCAATAATGTGAAAATGACACGAATAACGAAATATTCACTTACTAGCGATGCTAATTTTAATTCTTCAGTAACTTTGAAAGTAAAAGAGTGACAAAGTGCACACCATGGATTGCGATAAATCTGATGATCGTTTAACAACTTTATCATCATTAGAATCAATCCAGTAAATCGAACGATTTGCAGAAAATAAATCAACACCCACTGAAACCGGTGTGCCAACATTTGTTATTGACAAAATTGAATAAGGGTCCTGAAATTACATTAAATCATATAACTTGAAAACCAGATTCTTTCAAAAAACTCTGAGTAAGACATACATTCTTCCAGAATACGCCACCGGTATCCGCTTGTCTCAGATTGAAACGTATGAAACGACCTCGAACAGCGACCAACAGAAAGTGCTTTGGTGCTAAAATAAAGAAATATTTCGAAAAATATAAATTAATATCCCTCATTCAGAATACAAGTATACTACTTTTCTTACCTACGTCTGCATATCAATTTTTGCAAACAAATAAAAAATAACTTACGCAAGCACTTTCCACCAACGTCATCAAAGGTAAAATGATCCTCACAAAAACATTTGGCACTTGCGTTGTATAAACTTCCGCCGACTGCCACGCATATATCACTACAGCCACCATTGTTCTGAACACATCCATTCCAACCTAGACAGAATAGTCTAAAATTATGAATATTTCAAGTTAAAGGGTATACAAAAACGTTTGTATTCAACAATTTCTTTGCTGCTCTTTTCAATAGTTCCATCTCGTTACTATGTAATCAATAGAAGCATTGAGGCAGCTCATACACACTAAACAAAGCAAGCTTGTTTAACTAACTCGTAATTTTCTCCAAAGAACAAACAGATCGTTCACCTTTACTTATCTGCGCATGTGCCACAACAAGATTTGTAACATGACTGACACCATCATGTAAAACTGTTAATGCATGGCCGCTATACAGATCAATAGTATTGCTATTCATATTGGCAATGTATATTTGTCGATTATAAACAGCTAATGCAACAGGTAACAACTGTTCACTATATATTAAACGAGCACGACTTCTCCCTGCAAATGATTTGATCCCTTACCTTGAAACATTCACTTTTTAAAGGTGCGGCTTGAAACATGATGAATCAGTTTCAATTCGCATCACCAATGAGTTGTAATAATAACAGTAATAAAAATAACGACAGATATCACAGATTTAACATTCATATAAATTGATTACTATGTAATCAATAGAAGCATTGAGGCAGCTCATACACACTAAACAAAGCAAGCTTGTTTAACTAACTCGTAATTTTCTCCAAAGAACAAACAGATCGTTCACCTTTATATAAATTGATTGATGTGGGTAATTTAAGCTACTTATATGATTCCACTTTTCTTCATGGTAGACTCAGTCAGAGTGCAATAATGTAAAAACAAATTTTCAAGAAAAAATAAATTCACTCTTTTTATGACGAAATGAATTGGCTTCGCTACTAACAGTGAATCCCAAAATCCAAAAACGTACATCTCTGTCTGGAAGACCAAAAAACAAACCACTGAAGTCAGAAATGGAAACTCCACCTCCATGTTCATCCAGTTCTGACCACACTAACAATTCAGATTCAAAATCAATCGCAAGTGCATTAACTGTGTCCAGCTGTTGAACAATAACTTGGCCTCCTGATTGCTCGCCATGGAGAGGTATTTTCTAATTATGTAATACTCGTAAAATGCAAAAGAAGAAACCTAAAGATGGTTCTAATCAAACCATCTTCAGAAGAATACTTCTAAACAAACAATCAGGAAAAGAATTTCACTGTGAAACAGTGACAAAGTAAGTTAGAAAAAGGCATCTATTTCAATACAATTTTCAGACTAAAAAAGAATGCATAAAATTCAGACCTTCTGTCAACCAAAACGAAAACATTATAAAACAGAGAATGCACTTACATTTATAGTGATTTTCTGCTGATTATAATAATTAACAAAAACAAGAAATCGCTGAAGTGGATGGACAACTAGATACCGAGGATCAATATTTTCCCATGCAATTGTACGATGACGACGTCCATCACCACGAACCATTTCAATTCGACGTTGTTCCATATTACACCTTAAAACGACTAAAATTAAAGTAAAATTAAAGTAGAAGAGAGATGTACAATGGGAACGCCGATACTTTTTCATTTGTTTTATTTATTTTTTTTTTCATCTTCTAGCTCATACCTTTTATTAGAAAGCAAGCGTACAAACACAATACCATCGAAATCCAATTCAAAGATGTCTGACCTCTGATTTTTACTTTAATTTGAATGAACACTCAGGAAGGTTATGAAAAATTACTCTTGTTACATATAAAAATCAATATCTTTGAGTTCCAGAAAAAAATTCACTGTCTAACCAATAAATATTTGAGGTGATCCAGTCCACAGCAATATAATTCACTGCATTTCCTTCATATACAGTTTTCAAACCAGAGCCGTTAAAAAAGGCGCTACGAAGTAGTGAGCGAATCGAGCGACCACGTCCTTCAGATGACCAAAAAATTCTCTGGGAATTCTAAATAAAAGGTAGCAATATTTAACGCAATTTGATGAATGGTAATGAAAGTATAGCATGACAAACGAGAGAAAGAAACAATAACGAAACGACTGGACATAGTAACTGTAATCGTAAACCTCCTTTCAGGAAAGGTTCATGTTCAGAGAAGTTGAAATAGGGTTGTGTAACTCATTACACATAAAAACAAATCAGTTACATAAGAAACCGAGTCAGTTACCTGATTGATATCGACGCTAACTGGAGCTGATGTCATATCAGCAATGTTGATAAGATGATTATTAGCTGGAGCTGTTTCCAAAGAAATTCGCATGATGTTATTAGCTGTATTCACTGCAGGGCTTTGAGTGTAGATGAGAAATGCAGCAGGCAAAATGCATGTTGTATTATCTGCTTGCAACTCATAGCCAACCGGACAAACACAGCCTCTTTTGCCACTTGGTCTGCAAAAAATGCACCACTTATCGATTTAGAAAACAGTCCTTTAATATGTTCACCTATTTAAAAGAAGTGAAGTAGTTCAATCAACATAACTTGCTAGATAATATCCACTTGACAAACTGCAGCAATATTTTATTTGCTAATACATACCAAAACAAATATTTTATAGAAATCTATAATAAACTTCATTGCTTTAAAATTATTTTCGAATTCACAAACTCACAGCTTGACACAAATGTGCGAACATCCACCATTACTTGTCTGACATGGAGAAACACCCTCTGGGATATGATTTAGACTAACCGCTCGAATACCCATCTGACCAAAAATAACAGAATCAGATACCACAGATAACTGCACATCCAAAAAAGATTCATTGTGCCGAGGTACACGAAACACTGATATTTTACGACCATACAGCGAATTGCAGTATAACGAATTACCTGTAAGTGGAAATCTTATCACGTTCAGTAAAATATGCCTTTTATTAAAAAACTTTATGACTTCAGTTCTTTATCAATTCCTCAATTAATTAAAAGGATTCCACATTTTTCATTTAGCGGTCTGTACACAATATTTTAACCGTTGTGCTCGGTTGAAAAGAAATCCTTTGTTTCGAGAGATAAAATAATATGACACCAATATGAAATGAAGCTCGACAACACTAACACCATCACTTTTCATCAAATCTTGATCGGGACAGTTGTAGAACTTTGTCTTCATAAAAGATCTAGAAATATCAATACACGCAAATGAATATAACGAAGCAACCTAATATAGTAAGCGAATACGGATGGTTCACACTTTCTGCGAAAACCTGAACATCTAACTTCCCATCAACTGCTACCGACTTAATAAATGATCGACTCCCTTCTGCCCAATATAAACGTTTATGCCTTGCATCAACCACAATTCCATTTGGCCAGGTATTTTTCTCCAGCGAAACCTGAACGTTTATACTATTCTCTGTTTAAATGATTCAAGACACTAATACATGAGAGGAACAATAACCAAAAAGAACGGAATTTTTGAAACAGAACAAAAACATACGAGCACTCGCCTATGTGAGCCATCTAGCCATGCTTTTTCGATACGACTCGTGCTTTCGTGCCAGTCTGAAAAAAACATATAACCACCATCTGGATCCAAAGCTAAACCACGTGGCTGCTTCAATCCGTGCGATATCACTATCTGTCGTCCTTTGCTAGATAAGCTTTGCATCTAAATAGAAAGGAAAAATTTTCTAGAAATTTTAAACATAGCAAAGTTAAAAACATTAAAAACAACCAGGAGTACATCGTCAATAAAAGCGACCTTTAAACTTCATGAAGTGAAAATGGTTACGACCAGACAATGCCGAAATATGATGAAAAATTTCAAGCAAGCCGAAAGAGATTGTTGTTGGCATTCGGTACAAATTACTAATGGTCTAAATGACAGGCGAAGTAAACAGGTCTGTTCAACAAATACAATGTTTGAGCTTCTTCTAATTGCTACATAAGATTTGAGAAGTAACAAACAGATAATCACTAGAAAAAAAAAGTGCATTGGGAACCTTGATTTGTGCAACGTTACTATCTAACCAGTATAAATTACGATTCAGCCAATCAACAGCCAGAGCATCGGAAGCTAGCTTATCTGAATCTTCAACAAAGACCTGGAAACAGGAAACACCAAAAATTTTCAGCAGTAGCCTAAAACTAAAATTAACGTTATTCAAAATATAATTTCACAAGCTAAAACTAACCTCCATTCCTGTGCCATCTGGATTGCACCTACGAATAACACCCATGTCTCCGTCAATCATGAATAACTTCTTATCGATTGGATCAAAATCGATATGCACAACTTTAGTGTCTCGTATCTCAGAAGCTACATTTGGGAGTGGCAGAGGTGTATGATGGGCTGTATCTAATGAAATAAAAATCAAGCCTGATGTCGTTGCCACATATAACAGACTTTCTATTCCTGAAATTTCAAAGACAGTAAACACTAAAATTAACAACTTCGAATATTTTCTAACATAACTTGCATCAATTTTGCAAATTAGCATCACAAAGCACTAAAAATCTGAAACAGGATAGAGAGAACCACATTATCTTATCAATTCTTCAAAAAGACAGACTTTTAGTTACGTAAATATCAGATAAAAATGTAGCTTAGATCATAATAAAACGTCTTTATCTGCCCAGTACAGTGTTCGGAAATCCATCGCTCATAAATGAACATTACTATCACCAAGTTGTTTAGTGACTTTTAGAAATAAAACTGAAAATTGTCAGTTACCATTAGGTGAACAAGTTAAGCGATCTTGAAGAAGACGCACTCCCACCGGGCACAGGCAAGATCGCCATGGTGCACCAGGAATCAGAACGCAAATGTGTGAACAACCACCGTTTTTTGATCCACAAGGATTCAACGACTGCTCTGAAATAAGAAAAAGATTTTTGACAGAATAACGTCCAGAGTTAATACTTGTAGTTTTTAGGAATATGCATTAGTATTTTCACATCAGCGTCACTAGGAACTTCAAATAAATCAATTTCACAACACAAATACACAGTGAACTGATTTAGAAAGCAATGTCTGAAACTTACTCAGTGGTTGAACCTGTTCATCGAATACAACGAGAGCTTCAACACCACTTGAATTGACCATTTCACGAATTGTACGATCACAGTCCATTTTCTCACATACTGTTATGCCGGAGTTCTGATTTGTCACTGATGACCATATCAAATAAGCCTTAATTATGTTTTTTTTAAAAAGAGACATAAGGGCCAAAATTTTACTGGCGGGAAAGATATTCGATTATAGAAATTTCATACGGCTTGCGACCACATGATTCTCAAATAAATATTTTTATGCAAAACAGAAATGATTTCCGAACCAACTACCTACACTGAAAACATCGAGGTAGAAGGCGTTCACTTTACTGGCAACTGCTCGGCACGATTCACGATCATATAATGAACAGCTCCAAATTTGTGATTCGTCCAACGATGTCCGAGTACGAACATAGTACAACATCCGACTTACCTTAAAATCACTTAAGATTTTTTTTAAAAAAAACGAAGAACCTGATACTGATCGATTACCATAGTCCCTTAAACATATACATTCTGATAAGTAACGCTCCGACAATTTCATTCTTCACTCAAACAACCTACAATAGAACATGACTACAACTGGATCGAAACCTTTTTCATCAGATCAATACCCCTTATTCCAATATGAGGTGGTCTTACTCTTAACATATGTGTTGAAATGAATGACAGAAAAACCCTGTTTATTCCTTAGTTATATTAAAAAGAGATCTACAACTAACTGTTGTTGCAAAACGTACATAAACAATTTCTTGCAAACATTTACAATCACACATTTTGGAAAGTAGATTCACCTGTTCAAGAGTAAGAGCAGATGTAGCAACCACACCAGTAGTATCATCTTTAAAACAATGAGGATCGTGATGTCGACCGTCCATCCACGCCCGTTCAATACGTTTATGCACACGATTCAACCAATACATATAGCTGTCAAAAAAGTTGGTAATGAAGAAGTGATAAGTTTGAACAACAATAAAGTTCATTCGAATTTGAATTTACAAACGATATAAATTCATTCAGCACGAATTCAAGCAAACTGCGAGTACTAAATATGTAGCACTTCTTAAAACAAATCTGGTTTTTTGGCGGATTGTAAGTAATAAATCAGAAAAATTATTACCCATCAACTGGGTCAAGTACAAGAGAATGAAGGGCATCAACTCGAGAATCCTGATTTTCAAAACTAGAATGCAATACAATAGCACAAGTAGTCTGGCCATCCAAAGGACATACTTCTATGCGTCCAGCATTATGTATACTAGCTGTTTCAACACCCACGTATCTTAAAAAGTTTCCGTAAAAAATCTTGCTTTCATTTAGTGACACAAGCTTAAAAGATATGCATAACTGTTACCGCACTTCAATTACCATGTTATATCGACGTTCAGTTCCATTTTTCCGATTGTGATTCCCTTTGACAGTGTTCTACCTACCGCACACAAAAAAAGAAAAAAATATTTTTCGTCAAGAGTAGTTGTCCATAATTTTTAAAAGCTTTTTCGGAATTTGAACCGTGTTAAAGCTTAGAAAGCATTAATTTTGATTCGTGCCCATCTAAAAATTAGTGATATATAGTATGCGAAAATTTAGAATTAACTTGTAGTTATAAGTATTCTACAAGTATCCATCCATACGGCTAGGTCTTTGGAATGGGTTAAGAAATTGAGTTTAAAAAGTAGTGAAATGACTTTTAGATTATTAAAGAGATATTTTGACAAGGCTCAGCTAATTGAATATTTTCCAAATATTCCTTTCCTGATGTTGCAACTTGCTTCCATGGAGAATGCGAATACCAACGTAAGACAAGCAAACTACTTTTCCCACTTCAAGACATCGAATATGAAAAAAATTTAAAAAGGTACATACAGTTTGCCAGTTACCCAGTCGATAGCAAGTGAAGTAACTGTTTCTTCTGTAACACCACTACTGCGGTGTATGTATGCTGGAACTGTGCTGTTATCCAGGGCAATCACGCGGATGTTACCACTAGATGAGCGCTGCCAGCTTTCCATATAGGCCAAAATGTTCTGCAGTAAGAGTTGCCTACAGTTACAGTTTGACACTGGTTAATATTAAATATTTCGAAAACACATTTTTTTATTATAAAAACTATTAAGTACTAAAACTTTAGTCAAGCAGTATTAACAAATGGAATGTGGTTCTTTCCACGCTATTCGTATTAATACAAAAAGGAATTTTAGTCGAGTGGAACGTATATCACTAAAGATCAAAATACTGGAAGAAGTATAATGCCTCAGGCTTTTTCTTTATCAATCAGCAGTAGAAATAGATGATGCAGCTAATGCTACATACATGCTTAGTTAAATAAGAAAGAGACCCGTACCAAAGTTTTGGTATTACCCAGTTAACGAATGGTATACCTATATAAATTACGCTCTCCCTTCAGCTAGTTTCCAAAAATATAATTTCAAACCCTGTTAACGTCCAACGCGATGAGAACGGGGAACGATTCATCAATACCAGAAACAATTTCCGTTGCTGACGTGATCATAGTTTTGTCGACGTCCAGTGTTAGTTGTGTGATAGTTTTTCGTTGTCGAGCTAACACTGGAACTTTTGTTAACACCGCTAAAAAAGCATAAAAATGACGACATAATACATTCGTATTTTTAACGCATGAGATTTAGTCATGTATATCGAGAACTAAATTTTTCTAATTGTTTATTTCGCTTTCGAAGAGGCAAAATTATGCTTGGCTCTCCCGAGCACTTTAACTTGGTGTTTCTGTTGAAATGGGCCCTCAAATATATAAGCTAAATCCATGGAGTCTCGTAGGTAAAGTAATAAATAACCTCGTTCGATGAGAGCATAACACATAGCGATGGTAAAGAGATTTGCTTTCATGTCACTTTATCGGCCATGAAACTCAAAATGTTGAGCTGTCAAAGATGGAAACTGAAAAATGTTATATGATATATATATATACATACATACATATAATAACCTGGACGATACAAAACAGAAGAGAAAGCAGGCAAATTTTAGAAGGCCTACGTATAGCTTTATCGACATAGAGTGAGTCATCATACGTTCCCCATGTCGAGAACAGCACTGTACTGACTTTGTAGCTGCCGATTTAGACACAAAACCCAATGTTTGATATAGCAAGCTACCATGCATGCCCACGCTCTACTCGCACTTCATTATCATTGCTCGCACCCAGCGGTAATATCCATACTTTTTCGAACATCTTCTACTTTGCGGTGGCACAATATCTGGCAACAAAATTGATGACAGCAGTGCTGACTTGATTTTTTTTTTCTTTGAGAGGCTAAATTTCGCTGCTTTAATCACAAATTTTCTATTCTTACCACTTTCAAGAAAGAAACTGTTAGATTTTTAAGTAAATTTAAAATGTCTGATCTGATGCTTAGTTTTCATTACACAAGATGAATTGAGACCATTTATTTCTTTGCCAGTCATTTCTGTAGTTATGTAAAAATAAACATTGGCTGAGGAGGCTGTATTTCTCAGATGCAGAACAACTCCTTCCTCAGCCAAGGATTTCAATTTGAGATAAAAAACCTTTTTCAAAATTATTTAGCCTATTTGTTAATTTTCTTTTTTTTGTTCTGTCAGGATTTTGGTCTGTAACACAATAAATATCTTTGGTGGACGAAAGAGTATATATTTATCATCAATGAATTGAATATTCCGAAAAATAATAAATAAAAACAAAACAGCTACAGTTGCAACAAAATACACTGTTCTGACATAAATTAGTGAAACAAAACATACACTACTAAAGATAGATATTGTTTCTTTCACAAATCACTAAAACGAAAACATCTGTCACCCTGCTTAACACTTTTTTGTAAGCAACAGTTCAACTATTTTGAAAAATTTGGAAAATTTTTTCAGTCCAAAGCATTTTTTAGACTAAATCATTAATCTGCTAGCACACATGTATCACCTATTAAATACAAGAATAAACTGCAATTGCCAGTATACAAACAAAAAAAAGTATGTTTTTATGATTAAACCCCCCTTGAAATATTCACGAAAAAAAAGCAAAGTTGATATTCTCTAAAAGTTAAAAAAAAAAGAAAAAGTCATCTTCGTAAGAATTTTCTGGGCGCATTCATATTTGCTTGGGTTTTGAATGCCGCATTTGGAGAATCTTCTACCTACTCAACTTGCCGCTTCTGACATTATTGTATTTTAATCGGAGGGGTCCAACATTTATACTGCCTTAATTTTTGCATCTGAAAATAATTTATAATTCAAAAAAAATTTTACAATCTTTGAAAAATGTTTCCATACAACTACATGATGAGTAAATATGTTAGTCTCTCCGATCAACTTTGATGCGTTTTTAGGGGTAACGAATCAGACGTGATATTAATGTGTCATTTTGGAGTGTGACTGAATGTTATGGTAACGGAAGCAGAAAAGGCATAGTATATCTGTAGGAGAATTGGCAGCCTGATCAGTCAGAAAGAGATGACTGGTACTGGGGTGGGCATTTTTGAATTCCATGTAATAGAAAAGAGATAAACATGTTGAGTGGTAAGGAAAGATCGCACTGTAGTGAAGGCACCGATTCTGTCTTAAACATTTTGAAGGCGGTTAAACATAGATATGGTAGCAAATCGAACGTGGGAAGCAGTAAAGAGCTCTTGTTTGCTGTAGTAAGATTTCTGTATGACTAATGTAAATTCTTATAAAATATTAAACAAATTAAGATTGTGAAGAATAATCAAATGTAGCATATCCGCTGATTTTATCGTTATTTGAACTACCTTTACAAATATTTTAAACAACTTTATTAAAGGTTAGAATCCTTTCTGTTATCCAGCTACACTTATTAACGAAACCACCCATCTACCTCTTTATCATCTGTTCTTTCTTGATATAGTATGGCCAAAATCACTTGTATGCAAATATCCAAAGTTTATTGATTAGTATTTTTAAAAATCATATCTATCTTATCTAAGGGTGTTAGAAAGTACGGTTGAGATCCGCAACAGTCCAGGGGATAGCTTTTTAAATAAGATCAATTCTGAATTGCGGTTGGGTGTATAGCAATAGAAAAACTGATGGGTGGAAATGGACAAACCAATATTTTAAATTTTAAACAATATGTATTTAGTAATAATATATTGGAATGATTTAAACACACAAATAAACGGGATTTACTGAGTTCTGATACATCATTTGACATGAGCTCTTTTCCAAGCATTTCGTTAACACTACCGGACGCTTTTGGATCCTTGTATAATCTTTCCTCCAGTTCTTTTTCCATTTCACTAACTGAATACAGATCGCTTATTTCACCCAAATAAAGTTCAAGTTAACATTGGTAATGATAATAATATCCTACAGGTTCTTAAACTTCTGAGTTTCTTTTCAGCTTCCATAAGAGCTTCCAGCACCACCGCATTTCTTACCAGTTGTTCCAATCGCCCTTCGAAGATATGAGCTGGCCAATATTTTATAGCTAAATTTGCACATACGCTTGCTTCTTCATTGAAATCTCTAAATTATGAACAGTTCTGGCAGTTATAAAAGGATTTGAAAAATTATATAAATACATTAAAAATATAAAACTATATTTATTAATATTTACTGATTTGTATTCATATTTGGATTCATAAATATTTAGGCATTCTTTATACTCAAAGTGTAGTGAAAAAAAGAATTACTGCTACTCACTCAAGAATAGTTAGAAAAGTATAAATACTAAGGTTAAAACGAAATGAACATACAGATAATTCCAATAATTCAGTATTGTTCTCTTATAATTAAAAATGAGTTAGAGAAACTGGATAGGAGAGTACGGAAACTTAACCGAAGATCATGTAGTGACATGGGTTGAATATTTATTGCGAACAAATGATGCAACGAGCTTAATTAAAAAAAGAGACTGGTGAAAAAGAGAAGGAATGACATATCATAATCATAATAATATGCAGCAATAATTTCAAACACATAAGAAAAGCAGAAACTGAAAAATACTAACAAACGATGGTAGAGTTCAGTGACGTTTAAATATAAACGAAAATATTCGGGGTCATCCTTAAGTCGTTCCTCAACTTTGCCTATCCAATTTAAAATATTTTCTGTATCGATATTTTCTCCTGCAGGACATTTGTTCTCTCTGAAAATCTTTGTATAATTTGTTTCATAGCTCAAAACGCCAAGCCATTACTTTAAAATAGTCAAGAGAAAGTTTGAAAAAAGACCGAAAACTTACAAAAGAAAAGATGCAATAAAACCAGGAAATAACAAATCTTTCTCTAATTCCATGCCGTATTTTATTGCTTCATCAATGTCTCGGTTAATAAAATGAGCCTAGAAGTTTTTACCATGTGATGAGCATCGGAATAACGACTAGGAAAACAAAAAAAAGCTCCACTTATCTTTGCCTATCAAAATATTGTCGATCTATACAGTTCATAAGGGAATTAATTACTATCATTAGAAAAACTTAAAAACTGGTGGTGCTTACAGAAAAAAGACACCATAAGGAAAAAGAACGATCCTTAGGTTTGAATTTGTCCTGAATTGCTTCAATGTATTCTTTAAGTGAAGCGAGTGCGCGGGCAGAATGATTGCTTATATTATCAATCAATGCTATCTCCACCACCGTATATTCTCTCAGCATGCTAAACATGAATGTACTCCATTTCAATTTAAAAAGACTCTAATTTCATCTAATCGCCAAACATTGTTCTTAAACATAGCATAATTTCTTTTTCTTGGCTTCATAGAGCATTTGTTCGGTGTATATTAGTCTACGCTGTAACAAAAATTGGGAAATGAGACACACTCAAAAACAATGTGTTCTGTTTCACCTGTACAAACTCGTAAGGAATGCTATTGAAAATATAGTGGGACATAACCAAGAAGCCAGATCGATACAAGTGAACAGTATATCATCTCGATAATACGGAACGTCGTCTTACGGATGTTTCAGGAAATATGATTTTAGTCCAATATTCTCAGTTCAGAGATTCAGCAATAGAATACATGGTTGTTTTCAAAGATATTAGGGATGGCAAAGTTGTAGCCCAATGAACTAACCCAGTGTGTAAAAACTGTCTGTCGGCCTTGATGGCTCGATCACATAAATTTTCAACATTCTCCAACTTGATCAAATTCGATATATTCATTTCCACTCGTTCTTCCACTGTACCTCCCAAAAGTTGCAAGCGTAAAATTATTGTGAGCGCTGTTTGTGTATAAAACTGTGCTTGTTCTTCGGATGAAAACATTGATAAGTCGAGATTCCTTTAAAAAATATTGTATTTGATAGAAGTCTGTCAATTTTCAATCCGGAGAGTAGGGATACTATTTAGAAGGACAGGTCTTAGTTTATGTTCCGCTAATACGTCTTCTGCCAGAACGCATCGGCAAGCAAATTTATACAAGAAGCTTTGAAATGCTATTAAAAATTGTTTTTGTATATCATCTATTTTCCTTACTCAAAAGGCGATGATGGCAGAGCGCGCGCTAAGCTCATGTATCGCATAAAAATTTGCTTTCGTCGAGGAAGTGGCACTTTATACTGATCAACTTCCCAAAGGACTATAAAAGTGTCCAAATAATAATCAACCTGAAATTTCTGCTGCTAAAAGAAACTGAAAACTTTACTGAGATAAATATCAGAAACAAATCAACAAAGCTACCAGCTAAATCCCAGTTTTGGACAGAGATGATTATGCAGCTTTATATATATGTCAACTCTCATTTACACTTTAGTTTCGTTTAATTTTTAAACGAAGTATTTGGAAGGCTTTTACCTTATTGTCGCAAATTTGCGAATAAATTAACGAGAGCAGCAGAAATGCTTCGGATCTATAAATTCCTTGTCTCTCTGCATATGCATCAAGTAATGTGTCAACAACCATACTATGATATCCTCGAGCCGTTTGCTTCAGAGCATTCTTATAAGCACTACAATGATTGATATAAGTAAAAAGGAGAAAGGGCGCAGTGATTCAACTGAATCTAATAAAAACAAAACTTCTTAAAACAAAGAAAGGTTGAGAAAAAATTTTTTAAACCAATTATTTGTAGAATTTTTGTGATTACGAATAGAATTAAGGCGATTAAACATCAGATTGAAAGATAGTTTCCGATAGGAAATTCTTTCAAAAGCGTTTGATGAGTTAGAAGGGTATTCTATTATAGTCTGCCAAGACAAGGCACAAGAAATCAGCCTACTGAAATAAATCATTACAACAAAAGACCATGTAAGACGTACTGTCACTATAAGTTGTCATTTCCGTCGGAAGGTCATTAAATAAGTTGTCATTTCCGATGATCATCATTTCGTCCAAAATTTCATCCGAAAAAAAAAGAAGAAAACCTCTCCCTATTACGGTCACTAAGATAGGTTTTGAAATTAGACAAATAAAATGGGAATTACGACCTTTCAGCGAGTGTGGATTTGTTCTGGGGATTTCTGTCTTCTTCACGAACAGATAACAAGTCTTCGAGTAGTATATCGTCACATGGACATAGAGCCCACAAATTTATCCAATCCGAAGTTAAGAAGGGCTTTTTGGCTCTCTGCTAAATTACGAGATTTCTTCAATTAAGTAGCAATGCAAATATGCATAGTTTTTGAGTGCATTCTGAGACTTTGCATTTTATTCATTCTACCAACCCTGAGATGATGTGACATCAGGAGTATCCTGGTAAATTTGATAATTTGATAGTAAATTTGGTAGAGTATTCTGGTAGATTTCATTGATAATGAGATTGCCTTTGTTATTTCCAAAAAAGGGCATTAAGCTAGCAGTCAGCAGTTAAACTTATACGCATTTATATATTAAATGTTCACTTTTCACCGCTGAATTCTTATCTGTTCAATTTCCAATTGTTTTTCCCTTATTTTTTGGATAGATATTTCATATGGATTTACCACTTTTATGGATACTGATTGGATATTTCATAAATATTTGGTAACTAGTATTATATAAAAGAATTTTGAGAAAACGAAGGTCATATTCGCCTTATCTGTGAAAATGGCTATCTCCTTCATGCCGGTAAGTAATAACAGTAGCAATCTGAAAGGCAACAGTGAACGCTCGGGCATTCGTGGTGTTCTTGATATCCTGAATTTCTATTAACAACTGTAATTTGGTGATTATATCAAAAATTAAGGCTTACTTTTTCTTTTTCTAACGACCATGCCATCTTCGATGTTTCTCGAAAACAATAAATGGTATCACTCACTTCTTCCTTTGCTACTATCAAACGATACTCCTTCATCAGTGTCGTAAATAACACAAAATCTAATAATGCTGTTAGCTATTGAAAACTTTTTTTTATCTTTTTCTCTTCTTAATACTTCAGTATGATGATTGGAATGGGACTTTCAACTGAGAATTAAGATGCAGTGCTGAACAATATTGCAATACTGCTAGATATATTCTACAAGCTCCAAAAAGTCCGAAAGACTGCCATATGTGAGCCAGAAATGACAAGAAACATTGAAAGCTTTCTAACGATTGGAGCAACTAAGACACAAAAGCATTATGATCTTTCTTCAGTAGGGTGCAGTTAAAATCAAAGATTGATATACAACAATAAATGATTACTTTACAGAACAATGGTAAGAAATTAAAACTGGCCTTTATAAGCTAATTTATAGTTGTGACATTCGTCGCGCAAAAGAATTGCTCGTCTTTTGTACCAAAAAGCATGAGTCGAATCTTTCTCAATCAGCTGATTATAACACTCAAAACACTTGGTGAGAAGACTCTAGAAAAGTACATAGAACTAAAAAATGTATATTACTATAATTATTTTTCACTTGTATATTCAGTAAATACGTGATAGATGTCATTTGATTTTATTTAAGAAAAATAAGTTAAAATTAGACTTCGTGTCAGTGCAAATTTCCGATTTTCCACTACACTCAATTAAAATTTCAATTTCACAATAATACCAACAGCGAAAACCAATGCAATTTAAATTAGTTTTCATGGAAACTGGAAAAAAGAGACTTGATTTCTCTCCATCCTATAGAGTACCCAGAAACAAATGCAACATTTATCCTGATATACTCGCAACATTTTCATATCTCTTCCAAATTCATCGCTGATATTCCCGTGCTCGCCTAGTATCTTCATTGCACATAAAAAATCAGCATAAGCTCCACGAAAATCTCGTTCCAGAAACTTTTGATCACCTTTACTATGATAGTCAGTGGCTAATAACCTATACTCCTTTAACCTTGCATCTAAAATATTTGAATTTATTTATTTCTATTTGTATTTGAATTTCCATTTCAACACTGAAAAATCGAAAAAATCACTCTGTTACTTTAAAAAGTTTGTGCTTCCACTACTGCTGTATCAAGCTATGCATTTTGAAGAGACAGTGATTTTATCTTATCTTGCAAATAGCTTGAACATTTAATTCCGTATTGTAGTAACATTACGTTAAAATTGTGGAACTGACTTATATAGATCTTCAACAAACATTTCAAAAAAATATGTGAAAAAAAGCAGTAAACATTAACATCGTTACAGTTAGTCACAGTGATGCTTCTTGCGTTAGTAGTGGATATCAAGTACACCTGCAACTTTTATCTCTTGCTATGAAAACATTAGTAAGATCACAGGTAAAGTTCTTACACTCCGGGGACATTTCATTACGGTTAATGTTTCCTCTTGGCGTTCGGCTGATATTTTCCGTTATAGAGTTACTCCATAATAAGATAGGGTTGCACATTGGCTGTGCTTCAACCCGTGCGTTTGAGCTGTCATTACTTGAGACCTCATGTGTTAAACGACTTTTTCTCGCTGATAGTGTCTGCACAGCGGAGCTTCTGCTTTTAATCTTCCTCACTTTTTTGCGACTCTTGCTTTTCTTAACCATACTGCCAAGTCTGTAACAATGGTCAGTTCACGGTATTATTCACGGCTGTTTCTAAATGCAGATGTTAATGTTTTCGTGCCCAACGTTTTCAAATTTATATACTGATGGTGTCAACTCTTAAATCCTGAACCTCCTCCTTGATTCATATGTTTACAATTTTACCTTAATTCACTACCTAAATTTCTCCTTCATTCCCTTTTCTAACAATGAGTAGAGAAAAAAACCAGTCATTTCAAATGAACAATTGGAAAAACTTAGTTCTCCATACATACGACCAAATCTCATGCATTGATCTTAATTTGGATACTCCATATAACCAGCCTAATCAATTAATGAGAATGTTTAGTGCACAGAACGGATCTACTTCAAGACCGAGTGAAAGCAGAATATATTAGAGCAGTTTTGTACCGCAAAGACATTATAGATCATTCTCCATTTTTGAGTGGCGAAATCACATGCAAATTTTATGGTCATCCAACAATGAAACAACGCAAATTTTATTGAAATATGCTCTACAATAAAAAAATTTTGAGATCTAACACAGGAACAAAAACTTATGAAATACATCGGAAAGGAAATTGCGTATGCGAAATGCGGATATTGCAAATGAAAATTCGTGAATTAGTCATACTGCATTGTAGTAGAAGTTATGCACACGCTGCGACAGCGATAAAGCAATGCAAACTCCAATAAACTGAAATATTCTCTTACTGTAACCATAAGCGATCCCACAATGCTCGTAAACTTTCACCTTCGTTTAATTATGACTGGTTTTTGATTGATTTTGATTTTTTCATCCCATCAGTATGTACAATTAAAACAGAAAAGCAGAATTTAAGGACATCAGTAAGGAAACAATATATAATAATTGCAAAAGTTTAAACAGAAGTTGTATAAATCTTTTATCTGATTTATCAATTTGAACTTTACTTTAAATGTATTTGTTAAAAATGAGCAAAACCAACTATACCTTAAATGCTGCGAATGATAAACCAACCAAGACAAATATGATCGTCTGGGCAGTGAGCCAGTCTAACAGCTTTTCATGACAACCCTAGAAACAATAGTGTGTTAATGAGCATACACTCTACTTTTTATATTGTATTTCAAAATGGCTCAACGAATTTGGCATATATTTCTGTAATTTAAATGATTTAAATGATGCACGTAACAGAAAAGTTGAAGTTGCTTTTTGGAGGATCCTTCAGCAATTCATTACATTTTTCAATCATTTAAATTTCTTCCCGTTCAAGAAATTTGGATGTACGTATGTTTATCTCCTAGTTCAGCTTGTCGATACTTTTAAGCGAGAGGTCTCACACTCTAAAGTCATTTCCAGCTTATCTTTAATACAAAAATAAGTTGAAAATGACTAAGGCACACCAAATATTTATCATTTTATCAGCATTTCAAAGTAATATTTCCAATAATTTATCATAATTATCAAAACTATTTGCCAGAAGGAAGATCATGTCCAATGAACCGACTACAATGAGTACAAAATAAGCAAAGATTATATGGACGATGAAACATAATAAATGGATAAATAGCCCCACGTCCAAGTGATTATCCACTACTTGGAATCACCACTGTATCTTCGAGAATTGAACGGGAAATTAATAACAATAGAACACAAAAGTCAAAAATGTACCCACTCACGAAAATGTAACAACAAACAGTTAATTGTTAATGATTTTTTGAACATGCATCACCAGTCCAATTGTAACAATATTTAAAACACAAATTTCACTTATTCAGTTTTCTCCATCTTTCCTACTTCTTATATGACCTATAACAAAAAACTAGGACCACTGAAGAACGAGGAAATCAATTTGCCAAAATATACGGCTAATCGTCTATATAGCTTGTTTCACACATCTTCATGCTTCTTGGTCATCAGCATCACGCATTTTTATACACATCCAAACACTAGTGTTGTTGCAATTTGTTGTACTATATTCAATAATCTAAGACATATCTTTTATAATCAACGTCGCTTGTTATCATGACCATCACAACTAGCATATCCCAATTTTGAAACCTTTAAACAAATCTCGAGTTTTCTCTATTTTATTCTTTTAGCATGAACACCCTCTCAACAATTCTTGTTTACCTTTTCATACAATCCTGAACAGCACGCATTTTCCGATTCTGTACAAAGTGAAAGACGACCAGTCTTCCGGCTAATAAACCATTCCTAATAACAAACTCCTTTCACTCCTCTTCCATCCTTAAAGCTACCGCTCATGGCAGTTCTTCCACAAAGAACTCTCTTTACTACGAAAATATAGGACTACCACCAAAATGTTGATAATTTCTTGATTAGCTTGAAGTTGCATTGAGCTCTTTTAATCACGGAATCATAAAAACGGCTCCGCTTATCTTCATATTACCAACTAATGTAAGTATCGTTTATCTATTTTCAACTGTGCTATCAATTATTTACATGTTCGCAACATTGTTTGGTCATACTGAGACAACAGTTATCACCAACTCTAATCCATCAATGCGAACCAACGCCTACGTAACTGTACTTAAAATGGTAATGTATTTCTGGTGTTTTGTATTTTAATGATCCTTACATGACAAAGTGTCACTAGTAAGTAATTTTGGACGGAAAGTTTTTAGATTAAAGAATTATGGGACTGAGGCCAACACCCTGATTTTTCTATAATAAAATTAGAATATGTTGAAATGTACCGTACCCATTAAAGTAGCTGCGAAAATTTTTTAAGCTTAAAATAAAGTGCGAAGAAGAAAGATAAAAAGATATAAGCACCATACCTGCGCATTGACAGAACTATTGAAAGCAGAAGTATAATAGTTATATGATGTACACATTGGGTCAACTGGTTTTATGAACCAGGCTCGTGCCTCCTGCATTTGTTTGCAGCACGATTGCGGTACAAATGATATGGTACCACGCTCTGTATTGGTTTTGTACCAGAAGGAATCATAATAATTGTGGGGACCGGTAGCACCACAACACTGTTGCTGAAGAATATGCCATTTGTAAGTACATCAACAAACATGCATTGGTTAGGCGTATTTGGAATTTAATTCAATTAATATACATTGAATTGTTTACGTACCATCTATAGAGATTCATTATCCATAACATTGCCCAAATCTACCGGTAGGAACAAATCACGACAAGCTTCTGCTTTGCAAGAGACATTAAAAAATCAGAGAAAATTACACGGAAATAACACTAATTTAATAACATGATGACAAGAAAAAGAAGTTGGTGGTAACACCCAGTTCAAAAGATACAACAATTCGGAAACGAAGACGAATGACGTGACTAATTAATTAGATAACAGAAAATTCTTGGACATAAATTGTTTTATAATGTAAGAACAGTGGTAAGACCAAAAACATTTGATAGCTCACACAAGCATACATATATATATATATATATATATATATATATATATATCATATAAACCGCTAATTACTCATACCTTACATCCCCCAATGTTCCCGTAAACACCACAAAGGTGACTGATTCCATTCGTCAAATTGCGAGTAGCAAAGCGGCTATACATTATTCAGCAATTTTTTTGACAACCAACTTTTGTTATGTTATTTAGACACAAGGTGACCGTGTAACTTGGATATATTTCAGGAAAACAGAGTGTTAATTCTGTTCCACACAGAATACAGGAGCCTATCAAGAAAATGAAAGAATGGGTGGAACCGAGTGAGAATATTGACTTAGTGTAATTCATAAAATTTGAATTTTTGGGCAATAAATAATTTTGATGGTTTGGTAACTTGCAAAAACCGATTAGTATAATTCTTAACAAAGCAAACGGCATGGATTTAGAATATGTTATGTCAGCCACAAGGATTATTCGAATTTAAAATTTCAAAGTATTAGCTACAAATCTCCTGAAAGACTGAATCCCTCCAGATATTTCAGTACTTTCGATAAACACAACCAATCTCACTCATAATACTTTCAATATATGATACCGTCTGATGTCTCCATAATTTATTAGTTTGAAACTGTTGACAACGTATCAGGCTTCTGGCAACCGGATTCTTCGGTGTTGTACCAGCCAACTGTACACAGCATGTACTCGGTACTATATCAAAACTAAACTCTGGGTGCTGTTGAATTAATTCAACACCCGTCCGGTGGGACGCACGCCACCGACTACTGCTCCACTCCCTGTAAGCCAAAGAACCACAACACTGTTCCTAAAAACCATTGTAAATTATAAATCTTGATATATTCATATACCATCTCAATATTAATATCGCCGTCAGTGTCATTGATATTGAGTACCGGTAGTCAGCACTACTACCAGTATTCAACATCAGCTAAATTCGGTGTTACTGAAATTTCAGTGAAGAAAATATAACTAACATTAAACTGCAGTTTATCAATGAGTGCTGTTACTTTGGCATTATATTCGATAGCTGGATTAAATCCATAACTTTCTCTTATCATCGATTGCAATTTCTGGTCAAAATCACTTGTTAAGAACTAAAATTTTAAATAAAATTCCACTCGGAATTTTGAAAATTCAAATGGTGTAATTTGAAAGTTCTCATCCATAGAGTTTACTGCAAAGTAAATGAAAGATTTGACAACGATGGTTAGATTTTCTATGAAGAGCACTCCAGCTAACTGCATCTTCTAAAGTTTTAAAAAAAAAATGTTAAATATAATGCGTCAAAGCTTCCTAACAGTAGCTGTGAAAAGAATTTCTGCAAATAATAAAACATCAGGCAAAAAAAATAGTCAACGGTTGTCCCTGTGAGAAAATTGAATTTCACATCAGCAATGATGAACGATAATACAACGGCACTCCACAACACATCATACAATATTTTATCTTTTCAAAACCTTTAAAAAACAGAATAAACAAAACAGCAACATACATGCAAATGAGTGACTAAAGTATAGGAACAACATTAAATTAATTCTAAGGTATTACGCGAGCTGAGATATGAGCTGAATAACTTGAAAATTCATACTGTTCTTAATCGACAATATTCCATATCTCTGATGAATAAGATTAAGTACTTATATTCGACGGCCTTCGTACTCTTCCAAGAGTTCCATATATCGTCCAGTTTTTAAAACAAAACAAAAAAAAAAAAAAAAACAAAGGCTTTGAAGTCAAACTGTTTCTTGCAAAGTTGGGCCGCTGAAGTAATTTGAACCTAATGGTGCGGCGTTATAAATTATTGTGAATATTAAATTAACAGAAGACAAATTTAAGTAAAAGTTACATAATACTGGATGATGTCGATGAGTGGAGTGACCCAATAAAGACGATAATACCGATCGTGTGTTAAATTTGTTAAATACACACTAAGCTTATTGCCAACAAACTGCAATTTACAATTCATTACATAAAACTTTGATTGGTAATATAAAAAGCTACCAACCTTGTTGCGGTAGAACAATGCCAGACAAGCGATTGTTATATCAGCAAAAAATAAGATCAATAAACAGATCACGAACTGAAAAAATTTCTCAAAGTTTGAGGTACTATTTTTGGAATCAGTGCTCAGGTATATTTCTAAATTATCACTTAGATATAGTTCAGAATTATTGGTTTCCGCATCTGACAGCACTGCTGCATACTATTTTTCATTTCATTCAAAATTTCATTGAAGTTATACAGATTTATGCTAAAATACTAAATCCAATTCGATGTTATTATATCTACCACCCAAAAATCGAGTTATCTTGTAAATAAATTGTTAGTTGACAGAAGGAAAACCAACGGTAATGAGCAAACACAACGATTTTTTTATTGTACCACAGCAACCAATAAAGCCAACTATCATTGCAATAGAACCAGTAACAAGAGCCAGATGACAGGCTCCACGAAGTAATGGGTCATCCTCCGAGAAATCGACTAAGTCAAGGAGATAATTACGACGTGGATCTAGTAATGTCCACAGCGATAAAAATATCAGTGCCAATCCAGTAAGCTGTAATTTTGACAAAATGTAAATTCCTATCCAAATACCAAAAAACACAAAATAACAAACTAGATAAATTAATCACAGGAAAATAACTAGGTAAATTTTTAAAGTACAGATATTGTTCATACAGTCGACAACGTCAACTTCAAGTGTTTTATAAGCAAACGCAGAGGTAGACAACTGTCGTGGAAGATTTGAAAATTTAATTATTTTGGGAAAGGCTGCTGATCTTCGAAAGATTCGTTGGATGTAGATGTAAATATGTGAAGTAACAGAGGGAAATAATAATTCCTTTATTAGCAGAATCAATAGTACAATAACTTGATAGAGAAGAACTGAAGGTGAACTCTACTAGTTCTTGGTAAAAACACACAATACCCCCTTGAACAAGACTGACCTCCTTATATAGCAAGCATTATGCATAAACAAAATATATGATTTACAATATGAGGTTGACCTGCAGAAAGAGTAATCGATCTAACGAAGAGCTGTTGACCTGGTTTATGCAAATCTAATTACTACCTGACAAGCCACAAAGGGCATCAGTTAAGCAAAAGTTGTTAACTTCGTAGATCCATAATTAGTAGACAACAATGAGGTCAACTAAATGAAGAGGTGATGCCGTGTAAATAATATATAAAAGATTTACAGTCTAAACATAAGAATGGAAACAAAGGGTTTTTACTTGCAAAATTTCATATAACATATTTCTTATTCATATTTTCAATTCTCGTACAGTGATTTAGAGTTTCGCGATATTAAAATCAGCGACAACAACAGTTAGTCCTTAATTTTCTTCCGGTCAGTAGTTTATTAAAAGTTAAACACTAGCAATATTACTGGAAGCCATCCTTCTGATTATTGACTCCTAATTTACTATTCAAGATAACTTACCCAAAAAAAGACGGTATAGAAAAGTAGGCATATCTGTGCGCATTGACCATTCGTATTCTCACTCATCATGCAAATGTTCATTCATCCACTTTCATCCTTAAACGCCAATAAAGCGATCCATTGATAATATACAATAAAACTTCTGATGAGATGACTCAAGACGACCTAAAAAAAGTACCAATCCATTCACTGATTATAGCAAGTTGACCGACCACAACATTTTACAAAGCGCGGAATATGGCAGGGCGCTTATTTAGGGTAAGCAGTTGGATTTGGGACAGCTACTTGCATTCAAGCGCACTGTTTCGAAATGAATTAGTTGAATTTCTACTTTGAGCATTATCAGTTTTTGTGAAATTGCTTCCACCAACATCCCAAAAAAGCTTTCTGATTCCGATCAGGTGTACAAATGATAAACGGATGGCATTGAAGAATGGCAACGTACACATAAATACATATACATAACGAGTAAGAAAAATGTTGCAACATGATAATTGGATTCGAACTGGTAACCTAACGAGCAGGTCACAACATACGGAAGAAATCAAAACCACCTAAAATGAAATAAGTACTGAAGTTTGAGAAATGTTTGAAATGACATTAGTTTGGACGATTGTTCGTCGTTCCTTGTGTGTGTGTGTGTTTGCTCATCTCCAGATTTTTCCCCCTCACAAGGATTTATCCTCAAGCAGATTTCTTGCTCTTTGCTTTTGCCCACATCCAACAGTGAAAATTACTGTTTAATTACCTTACTACGCTGATTGAGAAGCACTGCAATAATGAATGTAACATTCCACACTCAAATTCCGGATGGAACGTTTGAGAAAAATCACTGCATGTTTCAAATGTCTTCGAACAGGACATGCGACAAGTGATTACAAAACAGGGAAGCTTTTGTGTTTCACTGTAAAGGTCCGCGTAACACGCACTGTGAGGAGCTCATCGATTGGTTTGTTGCAGGACCGAAACAAGTGGAAAGCGAGCGATGACTAGATCTTCATTTCACCGTTCTATGATTTGGGGAAAAGCATATGATATGATGAGCATATAGTAGGGTCCCACATACAACTTGAGAAAAAGTTACGGAGGAAGTGAAAATAAAGCTATTAATCCGGATTATTACAACAATAAAAAAGATTTAAACTCGAAGTCGAGGCACAGTTTGATCCCTTGCGACTGGTCTTACCACTAAAAGCACGAGAAGTTCGAGCTGTGTGGAATTAGCATTCCCTACTTTTACATAGCCCTCACATCAACAAATCTTCACTGATTATTTATTATATATTGCACTGAAATATCTTAAAATTAATTGTGATGGAAAAACTAAAACCGAATTCATCATAAGCATATCAGAACATTTCAGCTGTTATATGTGCAGTGTTCGTTTTTGAGACTGAAAAAAAAAAAACGGTTAGTGTAATAAAGGATTTCGCAGTAAATCTGTTATCTCAACATTCTATTTGGGCCCAGACTATAAAATAAATACTGTCCATCTATAAAGGATAACTAATAAGAGGAAAAGAACAAACACTTATCTGAAACAACGCCAGCATGGAACTCACCATTCTAAAATGTGTCGAAAATTGTCTAATTCCTGCAACTAACTCTTGTAATTAGTTACGATTATCAGTATACCTCGGCCAACTGTACGGTGGTGACAGAATTATCGCACATGAAACTAGTACGAGGCCTACAAAATTCAGAGAAAGCATTCTATAATAAATGCGGGATACGAATAGTTCAAAACTACGAGATATCTGTCAACCAGTGTGCAAGGACTGATGAATTCTTCGTCATATTTCAAAAATGTTTTTGCTATGCGAAGGACTAAAAGACCTGTTGCCTAAAGGGGTGACACTGCTAATCCTGCGACTACCATTATTGTTATTAACAAATTATTTACGAGCTGCAACACAGTCAAATCACCACACAACCAAATAACACATATTTTTTCAAATAAAATTTCGGGAGAAATGAACTCATGATCGTTCCTCACTTGTACAAAAATGTGAGCAAAATTTTGCATCAAAGGGGGTCCATAATAATAAATCACTTCAGGATTTGTTGTAAATAAGTATTTAATATGAAATTGATTCCGAATTGAAATCCGGCAAACGAACAACGAGTAACTCGATGTTCATGTATCGAAGTTTTCTACTCAGTATCTTAATTAGATTAAGGAAGCGTAATCCTTGCTAGTTCTGATTTACAAATCTAAATCAAAGCGAAAATGTAAAACTCCAAATAACCATTAAAGAATTCCAAAGAGAATCAGATGGAACTTACCTTTTCTACTACCAACATTTGGATCGAGTGAGCAAACTGTTTGGGCAGAGAGCAGACTTCGAATATTCAAAATTTTTAACTGTCTTACAAGTAAAATAAATATGTTCATACACGAACAGATAAGTTCACATCTCACACATTTACTGCTAACAACCGGCTATAAAAATTCTGAGATTTCGACATGAATAACTCATCATAAAAAAAAAACTCAGTCTCGCAAGCAACAGGCCATTGAACAAGTTTAAGGTTTCAGTCGAAGAGCAATCCAATAAGTGACCTTTCAGTTTAAAAATGGCATCAATATCTTACTGTTATTGTGGCGACAGAATTTTCCTTTATTCTTTGCAAAAGAATCCCCAACAGACTTCATAGCGATATTTCGTTATCCATAAAACCTTTAAACGAATATGAATAGACAAAAAAGTATATACAATTGCAGCTTTCAAGTAAACACAATACATTCACAATTTCTCAAATATCATGAGCACTAATAACTAAATCGTGAATACTTGAATTGGAGGTTGCTGAATCAAATCAAATGTACTATATTCTTTGAAAAAAACCGATAAAGAATCTCCATCGGACTATAGAACGTTTAGTAGCTGTTTTGAACCATTCAGAGAAGCGTCCTTAACAGTGCACATGCAGCAATAACACGGAAATGAGAGAAAAAACCAAATGTATTTCATTCCGGTATTTACAAATCTTAAGATTATCAAAGAGTTTCGATATACGCAGACTGTTATCAACCTACACTTTATAAGATTACACAGTGCTTGTTTGTGGTAATTTGGTGAATTTGTTCGTCAGCTTCAGCAACATTGTTCATCGAAATTTCGTAGTCGTCATTCATAGCTTGCACATATTTCTGATGAAGAATTCAAAATGACGCATCAGAACTTTCACCATAGTATCAACGTATCCTCACTAATTAAAATAAACTACAAAGAAAAAAGCAGGCAGAAAGAACTTCATTACTTGTACAAATTTTTGGTAATTACACCTTGTGTAAGTGATCCAGCACAAGCAAAATTAAATTAAAAAAAATCTCTTAAGATGCACAAAAAAGTTTAATCAAATAAGTCAGTAAAACCAACACAGCTGATAACAAAGTTAAAAGAAATGAGATACGAAAATGAAACATACTTTTATTCGTTCCGCTGCAGATAACCAATCGGAAACTTTACGTTGTAATTTAATGGAACGCTCTGTATTACGATTCTCACTGCTTAAAACACGCATTGCACTCTCAATTGCTAATGTATATTTCGCTAATGCCTCATTCCACTCTTCCTGACACTCCAAATTATGTGCCGTGTGTGCTACTAGTTTCGCAGCACGGACCTCGAAACAAATACAAATTTCGAGAAAAAATTTTTTGAAATCAAATAAGAATACCAGACATTTCTTAAACACGAGAGGTTCAAAAGTGTGAAAGTTTAGAATAAAGAGATGTAGCCCTGACCCATTTTCAAACAAAAATATACCTGAGGCCAATCAATCCATTCCCTCTGATCAAGTGATTGTGATAGAGGAAGTTCCTCTATACCAGGTCGCAAACGTTCCTTCATATTTTCAGCATGTTCTAGATATGCTTTGATTTTTTCACGAAATTTCACTTTCTCTTCATCTTCATCGAACAATTCCAAACAATGAATGTAGATTTGCACGGCATTTGATAATAATTTTGTCGCTTCAACTAGATTCTGTGAAAAAACGATGTAAAGCATAATGTAAATAATAAAGTTCTTCCTATCTGAATCCGCTTTTTCGTGACAGTTCTTCTGCTGAATTTATGTACATTTTTCTCAACGGTCACAAAAAAATTTCCTGTTTTGTAACCTATGCAGTGACATGAAATCTGTTCCTAAGTGACATCGTCCCTTATATCAGTACCATTGATAACTCTTATTTGGAACGGATATTGTTTACAAAAATGAATAAAATAAAACGACAGCGTAGTCTTTTAATGAACTTAAATAAAATAACAAACATCTTCAGATTCAGCTTGTTGTGACTGCTTAACATAACTGTTCGCTTTGTTCAGTTCAGCAGATGAAGGCAATTTCGTAAGATCCACAAACGGATGTGCAAAAAATTGTTCAAATGTAATGCGATCATGAGGATTACGAACAAGTAACGCTGTAAGTTAAACGTTTAATTTTCTGTATATAGGGTATCCAGAGAAGTGCCCTTAATTGTCTAAGTGCCTTTGATATAACACCTTACACCGAACTTTGAGCCAACTACTACATAAAAATACACCTTGTAAAAGGTCAAGACAAACACACGAAAGGCGCACATTCGTCGGGAAATTTATAGCCTGTTGTGATAAAATTTGTTCCACAAGTTCACCATATGTGTAGGTTGTAAATGGAGGTACGCCATATAAGCATTCATAGAGAATAACGCCGCAAGACCTGCAGTGAAAGAGTTTAAGTTAAAAAATGTTTATAATATACCGCAAAACTTGGAGGAGTTAAGCGTTCCAAAAAAAAAAAAAAAACTTAACCATAAATCGACACGGCTATCATATGGTTCTCGACAAAGAATTTCTGGTGCCATGTAAAGAGGTGAGCCACGGAATGATGACGTCTGTTCATTCTTCTTCAAATACTGCGAAAGACCAAAGTCCGACACCTGTGACGACTTATTTTAAGAAAAAATTCAAGTGGAGCTTTTAAACAAGTAAAGTTATGGATACCAACTACTTAACACACAATTTTCAAAATCTGATCAGTTTTTAATTTAGACAACCTTGATAAAAGGTTTCTGTCGGTTAGTAAGTAAAATATTTTGAGGTTTCAAATCCATATGCGCCACATTCATTGCTCGCATATACTGGATTGCCGCAGCTAACTGATGGAAACAGTGGCGCGTAATTGCTTCAGGAAGTGAGCCGTAATGTCTGATAAATGAACCCAAATCGCCACCGCCACAATATTCCATAATGAGATATATATTGTTTCGATCCCATTGAAAATCGTATAAATGAACTATGTTTCTGAAAGAATATATATACATAACATATTTCGAGACCACAAAACCGTTTTGTTTCAAATTTCACAGCTACAAGATTTTACATCATTCAAGAGTAGGTTCAACTTTTTTGCTATCTTGTTATCTCACAATTTCACTTGTCTTCAACAGAAGTCTCTTTGAATCAGTCTTCAATCTGAATCAAATATAAAGGAATGCCTGTGCTTTAAATTTTTCAAGATCCTTATTTCCGAAACAACGCAATCAGAACTGAGTTTTGAAGCATTTGCAGCCTGCATGCTTATAACTTTAACTGCTACAGTGGTACGTATTCCGCTGTTATCTGAGGACACAGATATTGCTTTGAAGACAGAAGAAAATGTCCCGCTTCCAATTCTACAATAAAATCAGCATGTTGCAACAGCCAATGAAAGGGAGAATAGAACAACATAATCAAAACGTGTAGTCAGGAAAGCATAGGAATAAAATACACTTTTAGATAAGAAGCCTAAGATGTAGAATAAAGATTGTACAAAATTTGTTACCTCTCAGAAATACTGCATCCAGCAATGGTGCTTGGAGTGTTGCACACCTGACTACTACCACTTGGCATAATTTAACAATAATGTATGCTTTTTACAACAAAACATCTGAAACTAATAAAAGTCGACTTAAACGTTTGTCAAGGTTACAAATCCAAGCGAAACTAAGTGATTAACAGTAGTCTAGTTTACAGATCTATAATGGAAGAGTCCTATAACTGACAGCATAAGTGAAAACATTTACCAAAACAGGAAATGGGATGAAGTAGGAAGTGCATAAGCATAGGGTATTTGGATCGGAAGCTCATTTTGGATGGAAAAATAACGTGCATGATGTATTAGCAAAAGAAAGAAAAGACATTTTAATTTTGAGGTAATTGTGAAGAAATGTTTCAATTTCATGATAAACAGATATGTAGAACTACCAGAAATCGATAAATCGACGCTATTTGTACCTCTATTAATTCTTAATATTCATCCACATCACATTGTCTAAACTCATACTCACGTCATATCCTTATCATTTCATCCTCCTTCAGTATACCCCATCTCAACATTAGCATCTTGAACTTCTGTCTCAACCTTTTGTCTGTCAACGCTACCCTCTCGCACTCCCTTGAATTCCCGTCACAGCCTTGCACGACCACTACCAATGAAGTTTCAACTTACGATGGTGATGAATTGTGTGTCACACCAGTTGCTTCGTTGTGAAACATTAATATCGCGCTGGCGACAAGCAAGATAGTGTGAATCTGATTAAGACAAAAAGAGCAAGGGATTTGGAGATGTGAAAGCGGTGTTTAATATCTACCAAAGCAGGGGATGGAATGAAGTAGAAAGTGTATGAGCATTTGGATCGGAAGCTCATTCTGGATGGAAACCGCTCTCTATACAAATGTTTCTGCCTTTTTACATTATAATTCGTAGATTAGTTTCCTTTTTTTCAGGATTTCCAGTATATCATTTATAATTCAGTGGAGCTAAGCCAAAGAAACGAAGAAATTAAATCGTAATTTTTTGATATTATAAGGAAAAACACCTGAAGTCGACTTGTACCTGTTGTTATCAGCGACATAAAGGCGAATTGAATGAAGCTCGATTTACTGCATGTAAGAGATTTGTCAATAATGGTAGTAGTTCAAATAAGTGAAGGGCCAATGGCGTAGTGAATTCAGTGTGGAGCGTTGAACATACAACGCATCGTTTGCATTGTTTAATTTGGCGACGCTATGTTGCGTAAAAATACGGTAACATAGCGCGAATCTAATGGAGTCTATAAATTTGATGTATAGAAACCAGATTAGTAGACGACCTCTCGTATATTGCGATCCATTTGAAATCAAAATTAATGTAATAAATTGAATTGCACTTGGGTAATTGCGAGTAGTAGGAACAGTAGAGACAAGCAGAAATCAAGAAAAGACTGGCTGGATACCAAATGGGTGTTATCTTCAGTTTTCTAATCCGCAAGTTGTGCGTTGTGCTCCTATGACTGACTGAATGAATAGTATTTCAGCGGACATCAAAAATTTGAGTTCAACTTCTCTAAACACTGGTCACCCGCAAGGTTTTGCTTGGCTTCCCAAACCACTGCCTCCCAAATTTAATGAAATCTCTAGATTACTGTTTTATTTTAATTCATAAGCCAAATTTTATATCCGATCATAAGATGTTCTTTCGGAACAGAAGCAGACATTTGGGAGTTAGAGAAATGGAAAAGAAACAGTGGTACACATGTTCTGGTGTCACAGCACTGATCCAATTTCTAAATTTGCACTTTACCGACAACATAATACTTGAACTACCTGTTCTTATTCGATGGAAATAACGCTCCTTTGAATCATTTCGGGAATTTCGTGTGGCAGTTATTGCTTTTTCTTCTTTCTTTTTCTTGGTAGCGATAAGATTTAATAATTTATAAACAACAACATTAATTTTAGAACTAATTCAGTTTATCTTTTGTCAAACTCAAAAAAAAAACTTTCAACTCGGCCGCTTCATCTTCCTAATATACTTTTCTTTCCCGTCTCCATATCAAACACGAAGCAAATGCTTCTGATCATAGACTAGACTAAATTGTGCTGCATAATTAAAACAAATTGGAGACGTCACTATCTTCCTGATCGTTTGAAAATATTAAAAACTTGTTTCTGTAGGTGACCCCACTCGTAGTTATCTGGAGCTGCGTTGTCAGTAAATACAAATAAAACATTCAAAGAGATTTCTATGCACTACACAGGATTTTTATGTTCACTTTTTGATTTCAAGACAAGTGAGAGTTCCTTCAGAAATTCATGTATAGAAGTTTTTGGTAGGAATCTTTTCGTCTAGGTTTAGTGACGACCATAACACTAACTGCTTTGAAATATTTTGTTCGAGAAATGAAATACAATAAAGTATTGGCAGTTTATAGAAGGATGGTAATCAAATCCATGAATTTAGTCACCAACCTTCTATTAAGTTCCTTTTTTTCCAGCCACTTCCGTCAACTATTCCACTGTTGATGTTGATACCAGTGTTTTTCATCTCATTTGGTTACCAAACTGGAAGCAATGATTATATGAAAATTACACTTTTCGTTTGTTTATTTCGTCACTTACGTTTTGCTTAAACATATATCTAAAGTTCTGTAATTAAGTAAGAAGCAACTAAATAAATGTGAGAAAAGGCGGAAATGAAGGTAGCAAGAACATAGAGCACTTGACAATGTGAAATATTAATCAACAGTTAGTAGGCCGTCCTTGTATATTTGCGATGTATATTGTATCTGGAATATCCCGTTTCTTGTCGCATTGTATGTTGGAAGGAAAAATTATTGATGGAATCCTAAGAACAACAGTAGATCCATCAGTAGTATGATCCTGTAGAGTTATTCAATAAGCCACTTGTTCACTATTACGAATTATAAGCAGTAGTGTAGCAATGCAAAAAAATAATGAGAAACAGTAATCGAAAAAAAGTTCTGCTGTGTCAGCTAAAAAAAATATGACTTGTAAGTGTCAACAGCAATCATTAATCCAGTTTTCCTTATCATTTTAATTCAAAAACAAGCTGGTTCAAATTAAATAGCGTAAGGTGCTCTATTCTCATTCCCTCTCCTCACAGACTAGAAACACAAATCAAACTTTTGATAGTACCAAAGCGGGTGAAGGTAATCATGTTGATTGTAGGTTGGTAAGTTACTTGTTTCTTAAAATCGTGTTAGGAATAACATGCAGAATTGGGAGGACTCCATTGAGAAGTGCTCTCAACCGAGGCAATATTATCGATTGCGTGGTTATTCAGGAATAACCAAAATGGTTCCTGAATAACCAAAATGAGGACGGTCGATAAAGATAAGGCTTGATCATTTGCTCAACGATGTAAATGCCCCGAGGAGATTTAAAGTTAGAATTCATTCTGAAAGAAGTAATAGTTGGAAAAAATATCAGAAGACAGATGACAACTGCGATGTCAAGCAAAGATTACTATTTAAGTGTTAGGATCGAAAGTCGCCAGTATTCTCTGACCAATGCTGGCAAGGAGACAAAAGGAAAATGTCGCATGCCAATCGCGTTTAAGATTGAAGCTTTATAGGAAAGAAAGGAGGGATGAATGAACGAGTCTGCTTAAGTCGCTAAGTACTGCGTAAACTTCCCACCTCCATACGATTCGTACACTGGAAGATACTGCAGGTTCACTAGACTAGGTGATTTCCAACAGATCTATAGGCCCATTCAAGCGTATAGTCCTTACTATTTACAAAAGAGGATGATGCAAACTGCTCTGTCATCTCCTCCATCTGAGCCTTCTTCATCTCCAGCAGTCTCTCATTGCCTTCATTGCATCTGATACGTTTGGGATGTGGCTATCTATATCTATTTTCCTTCTCACTTTACCCACTGTATCTGCTGTACAGGAATTGTAAGAACGCGCAAAGTATGAGGTAGTGAGGGGAGTAGAGGGAAGAACTGAGAAAGTGCCTGAATGTGTTCCACAAGAAAATTCATATCATGCCTGATACTCGTTCACGTTTTTCAGTGTGAGATTGGTCAGGAAATGTTCGATGAAGGAATTGATGATAAATATGCAGGTAGAATACAAGCGCAGAGTGACAAAGGTTTTGGTAACAGTGCTTATATTGCCGGCAGGGATCCCAATGAATATAGCATTGAAAGCTCTGATGAGGTCGCACATTGTCGTTGACTCCATTTACATGCACAATTTAACGTTTGAAGCAGCGTTTTGTGAATCTGATTTATCGATCTCCTAATTAGAAATACTTAAAAGCATATAGGATTTTCATCCTAGAAATTTGTATGAAACTTCCAGTATGCGATGTCTGAGCGTATCACAATAGCTTTCATTTCAGAAAGTGAAAGATGAGGGATAGACTGTTTGTTCCTTGTCATCTTTTGCTGAGCAGATTTTGAGAAGTTTAGTGGGGAGATGATTTCTTAACTTCATTTTTCATCTCCAACAGCTTAATCAACAAATGATTAAGATAGAACTGTCGTACGGCCAGTTTTGTGACTATTTACCAAATGACGTAAATGCAATAGGGCATGACTTTTAGTCTTGCAGTTACGAGGAACCAAATTTCACTGAAAGTTGGTACAGTTCTGTGGTGATCTTTGTTATGTTCAATAGAAACTTTTTTCTCTCTTGAGTTGATAGTCCTTTGTACTGCATAATATTCGTCTTTTATAATTTCACAAAGATGTATTAAGTTGTTTAAATATTGAATATGCTACCATTTCCAATGATTCATACCATTTCTAGGATGAAGAATGCAGCTCGACGTCCCTTATTGAAGAATTGGAAAAGAAATACTTATGTAATGTGGACATCGATGAATCAATTATCATGCTGAAGTCTATGGTTAGTATTTCAAGGTGGAAATATTCTAATTTAATTACATTAACTCTTGGTTATAAGAAGTTTGATGAACTGGTTAGTTAAATTCACCAGTTTAGTAATTCTATTTTGCATTTTCGAATACTCATGTACTGGACTCGTGGTCATATAAAATCCATAAATAGAATGTTTGCGCTTCAAATTTAGACAAGTACAAATCCATGTAAGCTGGCTAGTGAACATACTCTTGTGCTGCTTGTACTCAATCACAAATACATTGATCGAATCGGTGATAAGCTTCAGTTCCTGTCAATCTGCGGATATGTTCGTGAGGTATACAATTCAAATTCGTTGGAAATAGCTCCACCATTTAGAATCCATTTAGGATTTTAATCCTTGCTGTTCAACTGTATATTTAGGTAGATTTGGCTTGGAACAGGCTCTCATCGTGGGAAGAAATCACTGCCATTTTTTCTTTACCTAGACTGGAAGTATTAAATTTGGGATACAATCCACTACAGTCATCTTTGGCAGTATTAAGTCTTCCTCTTGCCGTGAATTTGGAGTTGTTTATATTAAATGGGACAGATCTGCAAATGTCAACAGTTCAAAAATTGTTAAATAAAATGCCAAAATTGAAAGAATTACACTTGTCAGAAAACAGGTATTTTGCCATTTTAATTTTGCAGATTTCTGTATAACATTCTTTTCTTACTGGCACGCAGTTTTCGGAATTTAATGGAATGGAACAGATTTTTTCAGAAATCTTGAAAATCGTTTTGATGTTAGCGATGAAGTCATGTCTAAATCATTAGAGTCTTTGCATGTGAGCAAATGTAATATCGAGCACTGGGAAACAGTCACTTCTTTATGGAGATTCTTTCCAAATTTGACATCGTTATCTCTATGTGAAAATCCTATTCGCGGTACATCATGTAAATTGAAAGTAGGTACTTGTAAGTTTTTTTCTTTTTCAGTGACATTAAGCTTTTATGAAGATAGAGTGCTGATTCCCATCATTTCTCGTATCATATCATTCTCATGTCTTTTTGTCATTCTCGTGTCTTTTTGGTAAGTTCAAAAAGATCTTTAACATTTAAGATCTTATGCCAAGCACTCGGAAAGGAGGAATTGCAACACTTATAAATTAATTAGCTAGCTTAGTTCGCTTAACAAAAAAGAAAAAACAAGAAAAAAAAAGCTCTTTTTCTATATTTCCTCTAAATGACGATAGTGCGAATCAGACGTTGCACTAATATCTGTATGTATGTGTATTTTTTTTAGGTAGATGATCTGAATTGTTTGAATGGTGTTCGTCGATTGAGTTTAAATAAATGTCTGATCGATAACTGGAGTTCCATTGAACATTTAGCGAATATAAATACTTTACAAGATTTGCGGATCATCGCTATTCCTTTGTGGGAAGAATATACAAATGATGAGCATTTCCATCTGGTCATTGGACGCATTCCTCAACTGAAAATTCTAAATGGATCAGTTATATCGGCTGAGCTACGAGAACAATCCGAAAGGTTCCTCATAAGGTTATTTCCTTCTTCCATTATATTGTAATGCTATTTTTTTCAAGTTTACAATTTTCTCTAGTTGAAGAATGCGCTACAGTGATGCTTAGCTCTTTACTTTGCATCTGTGCTTCGCATAAACGTATGAAAGGTGAACTTAAGCTTGGACAGTCTTGCATCTTTATTCTCTCCTTTTTCATCTCATATAGATTGTTTATGATCATCATGTAGACAAATCTCTGATGGGAAGTAATTTAGATGCTTGGGATATTTTATATCACTTTATTTTGATATAATATAACACTTTCTGAAACAGTGCTGAAGTGAGCTGTAAAGAACTGATATTTTATAAGTCATTTAGTATCTTGTTCTTCTAGGTATTATGATGTCCATGAAACTAAGCCGAAAATATTTGCTAGATTAATTGAGCGACATGGACATGTGGAACAGCTTTGTAAAGTTGATATGACTCCGAAGAAATATGCTGTTGTTGCTGTGATATGTGAAGAAACTGGGTGACCAATTCTTGCTTGATTTTTCTACAATCACCTATTCTCAGAAATGTTTAAGGAAGCCTTTTTAATTTTTTAGATACAATGCAAATCTGAAGATACGCTTAACACAAACAGTCTCTTGTCTGATGCATATGCTTGAAAAATTAACAGGAATTCCTGTGAGACGTATGCGACTGTTTTACATTAACAGTGGTAATCCATTTCCGGATGAATTGCGTTTCCCAAGTCAAATGCTTCAGGCGTTGCATATCGAAGATGGTGGTAAAATCTGTGTCCAGGTATGACTGTTACTTAAGCTACTGTAATTGTTGTTTTGGTAATATTTTACTCTCTAGGGTTGCGAAATCTCTCTCCCGGGGAATAACCATGTTTGCCAGTTTGCTGTTACTTTGTTCTTGATAAACCACTGTCCGCTCAGAAATTCGCACGTTAAAACTTTTCCTTCAATACTGATGATATTGTTCTTAACTGTCAGTCCTGCACTATACGGTCCTGTTATTTACCGCTAACTTCAACGACTAGCGTTTGTGTTTTTATAGCTTAATTGTTTGATATCTTATTCATTCATGTTTCTTCAGTGGTACGATTCATATTTCCTTTGGAACCGTTTGTCTGTCGTTTTCTTTATTCGTTTTATCGTCCTAATTATAGGTTGAACTGTTGTAGTGACGAAGACCTTACAGTCGCTTAACATTTTGTAGCAAAATTCTGACTCACACAGATTTTTCCTATCTCGGATGTAACGTGTTTTTCAAGAATACCCAGTGACATCGAAATATTGTTAATCACACTTTTGCAATAATTGTTTTCAGTCGAAAATGGTGGTTAGTAGAAATGAATGTATCGCAAAGTGATGGTTTTATACAATGGGAACTCGGGTTATGCTGTTTGTTTCTTTTCTACTAACTCGCTGTGTACAGTTACTTTGTAATATATATAACTGACCTTAATCTTACAGCCGGTGCTTATGATATTGTTCTGGTAAAATATCAGTCTTTCTTAGTGTAGAAAGTGAAACTAAAAAACACGGTTTTAATACAAAGCATTTTACTGCATTGTTTTGATTACTACTTTGTAATTAGAGTCACGAGTTTAATCATTTTAACGAATAATGTCTCGTAATTGAATTCTTTTGCGAGCGAGTGCTAGTTTTAGTATTTTATATATCTGGAAATGTTGAATTACTCGTAGTATTGGAGCACTGCGATAAATATTAAAATTGGAGTTTGAAATTGCATTTAAAGTATGACAAAAAAGGAGCTCATAGGATAAGGAGTTTGTGCAATTATATTAGTCCTACTGAAAGAAGCTCTGTGACTTGGATAGTGTTAAATCAGGGACGTCTAAGAGGTGCTTCAAATACGGTTTACAAAGAATTCGGGAATTTTTCTCAGTAACTAAATTTTGTCCAGATTTTGTAGTGTTGTATGTAGAACTGACTTTCCATAGTTGGAATGGTCATCGCTATTGCTATCAATTTTCTCACCTTGCTGGCATGTTTTGATTCAGACTATGTCTAGAACTTAAAAGGCAGTCAGTTCATATGTGTAGTAGACAGAGGAAGATGAATCAGAAGAAGGAGCATGAGAAGAGAGAGACAAAGGATTTAATGGAGTTCCAAGTTCGACTAATTTTACAAATAATTCACACTACTGTACCTGTTTTGAAGAACTCTGATACAAAAGCCGCCTTAACTTGCTCTGGATTTTTGTGCGCTGGTGTTTCTACATGTGAATGATGAATAAGAATTTGGCCAAGTTGTCTCGGCATACAAGTTTCTTTCATTCCGAAATCCATTACCTGTGTTTTAAATAGTTTGGGAGATTTCTAGTGAGGATTATTTATTGCTTTCAATAAACAAACCTTAAAACGTAGTCCAGGCATTAGTATACCAACACTTTTCAATATTTCTTGACCGTAGGGTGCAAGAGAACAAATTCCACCAGCTTTTGTTATTGAATATGCTGAATATTTGCGGTGGGATTTATGCATTAATCATATTTAAACCAGATTTATGGAATTTAAAAGAAATAAGTAGCAGCCAGAATCTGTTATAAATAGTGAATCAGCAAGTTTTAAAATTCCTATCCGAAAATCCCTTTTATCACGTTAGCTTTTACCGTTGAGAGTACTACGAGCAATATTCTGGTGGCTCTTGAATTTAATTAGAGTGGTGAAATCTCAATTTTCGGGTGGAGGTACTGATAGTTGTGGAAACACAAAGTGGTCTATTTTTGTCGCTAATAAATCACAGTAAGCAAAATATCTCTTATTTTGAAACGGATATTAACATCAACCTTGTCGGAGATCCTGCAGCTTCAAGCGTTTTTTACATAACTGCATAGTTGTCTCACCAATTGGTGCACCACTTGTAACAATGCTTTTTAGTGATTCCAAGTCATCTTTTTCTAAATTAACATCCTTCGAACATTGATATATGAAAATTGGGATAACATAAGCCATTGTTACCTTTAATTTATTCAAAGACTTAGATTTTAGATATTTGAATTCCAAGCATTTCCTTATCTGTTTAAAAATCATGATAAACTAACTACAGGTCGAGATCATTCTTACAGTAAAAAAAAAATATTTATGGTGCAAAAGAAGTGGAACATTCACAAATTGGATGCTGCTAGACTTATTTTGTTGAGTGAGATATGAAAAGACCTTACTTTCCATTTTTTGATTATGTCAATCACTTGGCGAGGGTACTGTTCAGGTGTTACAATCAACTGTGCACCATTTTTTAATGCTAAGAAAGCGGTTACAAGCTCAAAGATATGATGGATATTTTTTGCTAAAAAAAGAAAATCTCCATAAAAGATACATTTGATGTGGAGCTGTGGGGAACTAATAAAACATGAAGCTGAAGTCCTTCGTTCAAATTCAGATATACCTGATGAGTTTCACCACTTTCACTGACAAATATTATGAGTTTCTTAAGACTCTGTTATATAATTTGGCAGTTCTCAGCTGAACGTACAAGTTTCTCTAAGCTAGAGCATCAGTTAAAAAAAGTAATAAAAAAATTAAAAATATTGAAAAAAAAGTAATAAAAAGAAATCATCAGTAATAAATAATGAACTTAGACTGGGAATCAAATTAGATCGGATTAAGTCTAATTAGAGCTTGTCGCTGGAAACCGAGGAGAAGCTGTAAATGAATCATCTCTTTGTTCATAAATTAACCTCGCTTTACACACATTATACTGTATGAGATATATGAGAAATGCATGTAATAGATATTGTAACAAAGAAATATCTATCCTTAAACAAATTTCCTTTATTCCCAAATTCACATTTATCCAACACCATCTCTTAATTACAATTAATCATTGCTTTACAATTGTCCATTTATAGTGTGGTTGGGGTTTTAGCTCTCTTGTAATGTTTAGCGTTTTATAACTGTGTTGCATCCATGCGATGTGTATAATGCGCTATTATTATGTTGATTTGTTTTTATGTTAAATAAAGGTTTAATTACCCAAGTTTGAGGTGTCTACAATCAAAGAAACAGAAAGAACAGTCAAATTTTGTCACAGTTATAGAAAATCGACGACA